>JAPTMW010000006.1:29402904-29415705 GCA_029822955.1 Ostorhinchus angustatus
CTGGAAATGTCTGAATTTCTGATATTCAGCTCCACTCACCTCCAAATAGATTATACAAGAACCCCAATCTGTATTTCATGCCTCATGTTTCTAGCAGGGCTGCTGATTCACTTACACTCCATGTGAAGTCATCATAACTGGTTTTAACTGAAGCTCATTGTGTGAAGGGTTTTCACAGAAGAGCATCTCACAGATGACATGCAGAAGGATTTGCACTACAATCACTGTTTTCACAAGGTAGTATAAATCGAGCAAACAGTGCAGCAAATTCTTAATACTAAAAAAAACAAGAAAAGGACTATAAATCCTCCAGATGGAAAATATCCAGCACTACTGCCAGGAATAGGAACAGGAATATGACAAGGCAGCAGATCACTCCAGACAAATAACAAATGCATCTATTTTCTATCATGCACTACTTATCCTGAATTGCTATTTTCTGTACTTTTTCAAATTTCCTTCAAGCAGAAATGAGATCACCAACATACAGTAAATGATGTGTTTCATATAGCCTTACTACAAATCAACCAAAGCCAGTGCAACTGATTACACATACAGTGAGAAGAGACAAGTGACAAGTTACGCTTAAGGCTTTTCATGCTGCATTTAACTTACATTTACCACACGGTTTGTATAATTCATCTCCTTTGGTGGTAATGAAGATCTAAAACAAACAGCTAATCAATATATGTGGATCATCATTAGCAAAGCAAACTAGAAACAATGCCTCATAGGGAAGAGTCGACTTTAAGTCTACATAAATAAATCTGTTTAGTTTAGATTTTTCATACAACTGTTGGACACGCATTATAACACAGTCTGGTGGCAATTTGTCAGCAGCATTGATTTTATACTGTCCTCATCAGAGGCATGAGACAGCATTGATTGTTTATTTCAATGCCTGAAATGACCAGTGTCATCCCACAGACTTCCAACGGTCTACAGGGTTTTTGAAGTTTGTTTATGTGTAACTATTAGAGGACAACAATATGTGTTACAAACCTGGACTGGAATCATACTGGATGAATAATGGATGTAGTAAAAGGGTAAAAATAAGTACATTATTTTTGGGTTAATGAGAACTCATTCTTTGGGGAAGGGCTTGACATCATATTAAATTAATTCGATTAATCAAGTGTTTGCTTCTTGACAACTGTGAAAAATGCCCAAATTCCCAAAATTGAGATTCAAACTACAGACCTTTCTTGCTCAATAAAATCCAACCTGTTGTAATCTGTTAGGTTGTTGTAACATATTAATTGTGAATGTTTCTCTAGTTATTGCTCAGTACTTTTTATGTTTATTATATGTATATTAGTTTTTATGTATCTTTTTCACCAATGACAGCATGTAGTTTTAGTAAAGAGAATATTCTTTTAATTTTTTTTTTTTTGACCTGATGTAGATTAATTATCCGTGGCGCTGAAAAATAATCTGAGAGTCACCATTTTGACCAGATCATCTTACTTTTGTTATCTTTAAATTTGATGAACACATACATTTTATTATTCAGTTTGATTGAAATGAGGGTATTGCGACATGTTATTATGTGACCCAAAAGTCAAAAGTTGTCAATAGTTGCACTAATGATCTGTTTGGATTCGACCAGAGCCCTATCAACAGAGTTACAACACACTTTGATGTTGCCGCTCCAGTGATCATGTGGTTCATATAAACCTGAATAGTTCCAAACGATCACAGCGCTGTCATGTTCTTCTATGGGACAGACAGCAGTGAGCGTGATAAATATTAAAATAAACCACACACAACCGTTGCTGCACTACTGTATGCATTGTCAAGTTATGCTTTTGAGTAGTGGGGTTGACCACTGAAAGGACTGCATTTATTACTCTGAAAACGTACATTTTGAGGGGAAAGGTTCGTGTTAGCTTGGGTAGGCTACCTACGCGAGTGGTGCCAACTTTATAAGTTCATTTATTCTGCAGTTGTACTGTAACTACACATAAGGATAGAGACAATTTACCCTTTAAGTTTTACTATTATAGGCCTGTGGTACGAGCAGTAAACAGTGGTTAGCTATGGGAACACTGTCCTACCAACCTCTGCTCTCCTGATAACACACACAATAAGACATTAACCAGCAGATAGCATAGTGGCTAACTTAGCATGCTAGTGTTAGCATGGACGCTACACTCATTAAACACTCAACATTAGCAAACTCAATATCCAACAGAATTCTTATAGGATGAGTCAGATCTTACAAACGCCGACTTACAGAAGTTTTGCCTCCTTTAACTCATGAATAATAACTTTAATGAACTTTTATTGGCAGAGCTCAGCTCTACCGCAACTCTCCTCCTAATTAGCACATGACGTCAGCTGACAAACTTAACCAAACACCACCAGGTTCAGCAAAACCAAAACAAAACCAGCTGATACCAACAGTTGTAACTGACGTAAGCTTATCTTAAAAACTCCAGAATTTGTGGTTACATCTCAACAGCTGGACAAGTCAAGCTAGCCAACTATAGGACTACAGCTGTTAACAGTTGTTTAAGATACAAATTTATACTAACGCTAACACATACCATAGAAAACACAATTTACCACATAAATGTCCACTAATACAGGATATACAATTGATAATTTCAAAGAGGACAATGTTTTATTAACTTAGCACTGGACTTGATAGATCAGCTGCAATAGAAATGAATGTGTTCCAACGCCACTACAATCTATGTTGGAACTATCGGCCCATCCATAACCCGGAAAGTCCATATTTCGTCCGCCCATTTTTTTTACAACAAAGTCTACGGAAGTGTCGCAACTCTGTTACATCAAAGGCTCTGGATTCGACCAAAGTCACAGTTTAGTCTGAACTGTGGATCAACAAACATTAAACTCACAGATAATAACTTATACTTCCAAGTCTCATAATCAAACTCACCCGTTTAGACAAAACACTGCGATTTCCGCATCAAACTCCATTTGATGTTTGTTATTTTGAGCTGCATTTACAGTGGTGAAAACAACAACAGTACTTCCTGGGAGACAGAGTGACTCAATACTCCCTCTAGTGGTCACATAAATCCCTCTCCATTTATCTCTCTATACTCAAAGCCCAACTTCAATCTCATCAGGTCATTTTTTAATACTACAGACAACTCATTTAAATACAGCTATTATTGTAAACTAGTTCAGTTTCAAAGGATGACAGAATGATCAGAAAAAACCTCCATAATGCATAGTATGGATGTTTGCATATACAGCCTTTATCTGTAAAACTCATTCTGATCAACATTCGATTAACATGCATGGAACCTGATTGTTTTCCAGATAAATGTGAATATGCCACAACATAAAGTCAAAAGGACATACTCGTAATACTCTGAGTTTTGACAGTAATGAGTAGGCCCTCAGTTTGAAGGGAGAGCAGAGGAAGACTCTCTTCATCTGGAACATGATCTACTTTTGATCAGTTGAAACCATCCTAAAGGAATTCATTCAAACTGGTGCTTTATCTCTGATTGCCCTCACTCCTCTCCAACGCAGATGGTCAGAGTTACTCCAGTGCCAGCTCCAATTTCCCCATTTTATCATTAGCAGCATTTAATATCCAATAAACGCTGAGCAACTACCAGTACCCGAAAGAGCCAAGTCATATGTGATAGCAACTGCTGCCGTCACACATTGAGGATGAGCAGGAGGGCCAAATGATGATGTAAGGCACTTACAACAGAGAATTGGACAAGCTGAAAAAGTGGTTGATATACTGTGTAACATTTCTCAAAAACAAATCCAATAACATTTTTTCTTCTCTGCATGGAGAAAGAGAGAGAAATGAAAACTGGCTCTAGCCCTCATTTCAACATGCAACACGCTGCGGTAAAGATGGAAACCACACTCAAGTGGAATCTACACAGGAAAAGGAAAACAGCTGTGATTCCTTGTCCAGCCAAACTGCACATCTTATCATCAACTAAAGGTAAACAGTAAGAAAAGTCGGCTTTGTCTGCTGTGAGCTGTAGCTATTAATAGCCCGTCCTCTAATTTAATTAAACCTCATTTCAGTGCACAGTTAAAAATCAATCGTAATAGCCAATGAGAGAATTGGAGGAGACTAATTTCTCTTCAGAAATGTTAAATCGGTCACCTTCAGGATATTTCCCCTCTGGATGTTATCTATCTGCACTGCAGCGACTATGAACGCAGTCTGTATCGACTATTAATGGACTACTATGCAACAGCTACCTGATAATCATCATTAGTGAGCGACACCCCTCCCTCCCCTTCCGTCTGTGCTGTGGTCACTTACTGCACATTCAGCCTGAAGACGTCCATGTATGCAGGCATTACATCATTATGGCCACACGTAATGCTCTTGAGATTTTATATTGGATATGCACGGAGTGAGGAGGCAATCGGATGACTAACTTCCTTCTGAAAGTGGCAAAAGGACTCTCTACGATTCATTCTCTTCTTACACATAAGCATCTTAACCCATAAAGCCCCAAACACACACCAGCAACCAAAAGCATCTACTGATGTCAAATGTTTCATTTTAATACCTGTTGATCCACTAATCCTATCAATCCATGTAAATAATTGGAGTAAAATACAGTTTGTCATCTTTTCATGGTCAATTTGGATGTTCAGAGGCTTCGCAGTTACCATGGAAACACCATCTTCTACAACATTGATTCAGCAGTAAAACCCATGGAGTTGAATCAATGACAGTGGATGGATACACTTGTTTTTATGTTCAATTAATGGTATATTTTGATGAAAATATCAGTTTTTATTCACTTTTCTCTCTCTCTTTGATATAATAACCCTGAACTTTAATCTGAGGTTTTATAAATATCTACATGATCAGCACATTAAATATTGGAAAATACCAGATTTTTACTGGAAATATGCAAAATACAGAGGATTTAATTTTTTTTTTATATACGTTTTGTTGTTTTTAAGAAGAAACCACAAATACAAACACTAATAGAACAAACAGTTTGAGTAGCATTTAGTCCACACGTACATCAATATGCTCATAAATACCCATATTAATTTTCTTTTTTATGGTAAAGTTTGAGGATTTGCCCCATGTAGGGGCACGGTGTTATACAAAATCAGGCCTTATAGCTAAAACAAAAGTGAGCCGTTTTAACCAATTTTCAGCAAAGATATCAATTTTACATCTCAGTTTAAATACGATTTTCTCCATAACATATATACTGTAAACTACATCGATCCAGTCATTTATACTAGGCATGTCTCTTTTCAGCCATTTTCTGGTCAGGGATACAGAGGATTATTTTATGATAAATGGTGACATATCACTTAAGGAATGTCAAATATAGAGGGAAAAAAAAAATCACACAAAAGTAGAGTCGTTATGGGTTAAAACAAGAAGAATTCAGCACCAACCAATGACATAACACCATAGTGTGAGTAAGATACAATTCCCTTTAGTACATTATCGATATGACTGTATATTAGTAATTGCCTGAAGAGAATAGGCACCAAAGGTTGACTTTACGATCTACTATAATTCAGGACTCTTGGCATCTGTATCCTTATCTTTAAAGTAAATTACAGTCAGGAGATAGAACAGGTTCAATAACATTTGCTTGTGCTCATGTCAAAGTTGTGTAGGAGTCTTTTGTTAATGTCAGCTCACTTCATTTCTGAGATTTTGCCTAATGTTGCAGAAGAAAAGGATTGAAGAACATCAGCATTTTTGGAAAAAAAAAACAACAACAACAACCTCTTCACAGGCTGTTATCGAAACAGACGAAAGCAAATGAGAAAATTGTTACCTTGGAAATGGAGTCAGCTAATGTCAACAAACAACTGCCAACACACGCTCGAAAATTGTACACATTGAACCTTTAACCTGAATCGATATCTTTATGCCTCTGGTTACGCAAGCTGTGGTTTTGATCATCAACATGTGTAACGCATCATCACTGTTATTGTTTCATTTGTTTTCCAGGTTAATGGAAGCCTAATGAGATGTCAAAAAAAAAAAAAAAACAACAAAAAACAGAAAAATATTAATTAATGCTGAGTCATTGTTGAAGGAGCTCATCAGTTCTCACCTGCGAGCATGTTTTGGTAAAAAAGTGTTAAAATGTTCATGTATTCAAAATGTCTGAGCTTATGCAACAAATTAGGTGGTTTAAATGAGGATAATCAGAGCAGACTGAAGGCTCCCTGTGGCTTTCTGGTTATTAACATGAACACAGCATTACATGCCAATAAAACTGTTGCAGATTGATTTCTTCTATTGAGGTCCATTACTTTGCTATAGACCAGAGTGATGTACTTGGTAAATAAATCATCTCTTTGCTCCGTAGTGGCAGGAGAGCGTAGAATATTTAATACTTAAAATTTAACACTTGCTATTTAAATGCTTCTTCACATAGTTTTAAATCTGAGAGCTAAGTAATTGTGCGTTCAAAAAGCCCATTTCAAGAGACTAAGAGCTTCTTCATAGCCGCAGATGCAAAGTGATTCACCAAAGGCAAAGCAGAAAATGCTGTTTCAGTCCTCCATTTACTATTCAGACACCAGCATGACGTCAAGACTCTTAACAATGACAAACAACAAGCCGGCCAGTGCCCAGCTCCAGGTGAGCCGGTCCCCTGCCACCGTCTTGTCTCCGACCTCAAACAGTGGCGGGCCAGCTGCTGTGTGCCTTGTTAAGAGCTGCTCTCCGACACAGGCCCAGTGTGCATCCCCATGACAAACACCTATTAAATTTAAATTAACACTGGTTTGTATGAACAAATAAAATAACAGAGGTCACAGGCTGAATGCATTAGCATACACCTCTGTAGCGCTCAGAGAACATCATGGTGCTACTGTTGCGAGGCTGTCGGGGGACCATTTGCCAGTACAACAATACAGCAGTCTATAGCAAGAGAATATCACAGCATATGAAGTATTTATCCGCCTTAAAATGACTACCTTAGGAGAATCACTGGCAACAACAAAAGGTGGCCGTAATCTGTTCTGGATCAGGACTGAACATCACACAAAACTGTATTTAACACAAACACAAAGCTGTTCAGGGATAATGGATAGCATTCAGTACATTCACCTTCAGAGAGGCACTGAGGGGAGAGGAGGAAACCAAGGGAGGGGAGACTTTTCATCAGCATCCTTCTGCTCTATTTTTAGCCTGACGTTGAAATTCAGCAACGCAGCAGGTAGCCCCGTTTATATTATTTGGACAGCAAATGAAAAATATCCTTCAGACTTGATTGAGTTTCATCAAAATATGAAGAATACGTAAGGCTCTGCACTGAGTCATGTTATGGTTATTAAACAGCTACTGGACGGTGACGACTGAGGGTGATTAGAGAAGCCAAAGTTCCTTAAGAGGCTTGGCAGCACCGTGCACTTCCAGCATCGAGCCAGATCTATGCAGATCCAGTTGTGTCCTCAAGGATTAAGTTGACACTATGAATTCCCGTATCAGCAGGTTTAGTGCAGCTCCCATTAAAAAGCCATTAATCCTATGGTCGTGTGTGTCTTGTGTTTTGTAAGGGAGCACTCTCAGGTGTGAATGCAGACTGCCCAAATGAACACACAGACCACAGCTGGTGTGCTATCCCCAAATATATGACTCTTAAACAAGATTTCTATAAAATTACCAGATTAATAGCCAGTTGGATGTGCCCCGTACTTTAAAATAAAACCGAGAGATCTATTAATATTCACTCAAATGTCTCACCTGCTTAATTTTATACTTTCCTCAGCACCAGCCTTATAATTTCTAAATCCCTTTTACTCCACTCTTATTATCTTTCAATATGTGGATGATTAAAACTAGAGCTCTGTTTTGATAGACAGTAAATCTGGGCAGACTGCCATGTTTCCACAGTAGCTGGGAAAAAGGCAATGAGAACTGTAAAGCTTCGATATTGTCCATAAATAGTGATGGTTACACTTTAATAAGAAAATAAACAGTGTGACTGCCTATTTGGTTTTTACTTCACAGCTCCTGAAAAATAAGGCAGAGATTTGTGCACTCAAGTTAGAGATGAAGACATTTTAAATCAGATTCTAACTCTTTAAAATCTGATGTGTCATCGCTGACACGCCTGGCGCACCTACAGTTTGGACGGCTATAACTCTTTCACTGTTTGTGCAGTTAGAAAAATTCCAACGGTTTCTGAAGCCTGAGATGTTGTGCTTTATAAGCTTTATTGGGTCACTGCGGTAATTTCACCAACACCTATGCTAGAAGCTGGAGAAAAAGCCGTTTTACTGGTATAAACATGCAGTAAATTATAAATGACTGCTAGATTTTGAAAGTTCTAAGTGCTCTGGGAAAAATGGGCAAAAGGACTGACTCACAGCATATTTTCGAACCTTTTTAATAGTCAAAGTAAGAAAAAAAAGTTCAGACGGAACCTTTTATGCTTAGGATTTAAAGGGTTAAAGTGGAATTCTCATCACTTGTATCATAGTTGTTGGAGACAATGTCTGCGTTTATGTAGTAAATTGGTTGGATGTGGAAAAACTGCTTCTACATCACAAGTTAAACTGAAAAGTGAGGTCAAACTGTATTTAATGGAAACAGACAGAGTGTATGCCTGAGCTATGAATGTACTAACAATGACCTCACATATACAGCACTGCACATAGCCATCAATCTGCCACCAGCACACTGGAGCGTCGTAGGGTTCACACCGTTTTACCGAGTACAGGTGAAACAATTTAAAGCCTCGCACTGTCATTTCCCAGTCAACGTTACGGTGCAGCTCACTGCAACATAATCAAGATTAACTGGAGAAGAACTACAGCTTAATGAGGCAAATAAAATGATTTCCATGCATTCAGGGAAACTCATTTGTCTTGTGATGGCTAAAAACAGAGGGACGTGCTTGATTTCTAGAATAGAGCAAACTATTGGTAAACATATAAGATGCACGAGATGGATTTTTGGTTGGCAACACAATCTGCAACACGCTTTTCCAAATCTAAAGAAAAACGATTTAAATGCAAGGAAAAACTCAAAATTTTGCCTAATAAAAGCCAGATTCTTGAACTTTCCTATTCTTATTCATTCCTTTTTTATCACAGATGGGATTTTTTATTAAATGCTTCATTGACTCACATCTCACAGTGAATCTAACTCTTCATTATTGAATCTGCAGAACTTTGTTGAAACCAGCTCGAAATTGAGAGGGAAATATTTTCCATTCACGTTATTATATATATGGTTGTTTTGTTTTTTGTTTGTTTTTTTAAGTCGCTGCACCTTCATATTTGGAAGACATTTCAAATCATGAAATGGAGATGGGAACTCAAGTGGGATCAATTTGATCTATATTACTGTATTTCTATGTCCATGTTAGAAGACAAAATACATTGACTTTAAAGGAAAGCTTCTTTGTGTTTTCTTCATTTCTTTGTAATAACCTGTAAATCACTGTCAAATCTCAGACTTCAGACTTGGAAGATACAACTAAATACATTGTAATAATAAAAATGTTCACATCAGTCAAACCATTATTTATATCCAGTTAAAAGGCTGAATATTTATTCCTGACTAAAACCTGAAGAAACAACATGGTTCTTTGTAGTTTTATAGTATTCATCACAGAGAACAAGGATACAAATTAAGATGAAAACACATCTGTAATCTCCAAATTAGTGATTTAGAGCTCATTTAAAAGATTCTGTTTATCATAAAGAAAATTGCTGCAATCTGGTTCCTTATTCAACAAGATGAAAATTGCTTAAACTACAGTTATTTGCGGTTTTAAACCTTATAGTTATAGTTTGACAACTTTAACAGCATAACGTAGCAGAAGTTGGACATCCGGAACCATCATATGATAAAATCTCTGTTCAACAATAAATTAAACATCTTAAACATCACAACATGAAATTATAGCATGATAATCACAGCCACTGATCTCCAAAGAAAAGCATGGTCATGGTATGAACTAAAAATGATATTAAGATAAGACTTTATTGATCCTACAGTGCCATATTGCAATATGATATAAAATGCTGTTACGATAATGATCACCACTGTTTTATTGTCCAGTCCTACTCATTTAGCATCTCTAGCCCAAATTATCCAAAATAAAAGCCCTTTCCTATGTTGACACTTTCAGCCACAACACAGCGTAACAGTGATCTGATATTTTATTGATCCCTGCAGGCAAATTCTCTCTCCACTCTCGCCTCGCCGAAAAGGTCACAACACAAAGGCCACTCGGAGAACAACCCTGAAGCTGGTGGATATTGCTCATGGACACTTCATCAGAGCCCACATTTTCACAACACCCAAACCCTGAGGCTGCCACTAAAAAAAGAAAATCTCACTACAACAACGTCGTTGCCTTCAGCATTTTCATCAGGTTTTTAGGACTCAAACAGTTTCAATTAGAAACCTCAGATATGTCATGTTTTTTTCCCAGCTATTAAAAGCCACATAAACACAAGACTTGAGATTTCCCAACTGCTATACAGAGAAAACATAGCATATTGGCTGGCTTTTTAGAAGTGGGAGTCACTTGTTATATGGTGAGAGAAAATTAGCTTTGTTTTTCTTTGGGACAGTTTATAAATCTTGTAATGATAGGTGTAAAATGAGCATTATTTTAACCATAAAAATAACCTCTGCACCCTCCATGAACCAAAGGAAAACCTTGTCAGTGCACAAACAAATACACCAAAGACAGTCTGGAAATGAAGAAGCAAATCCTACGGAAACATAAATGCATTAGTCAAATACTAATAAAATGAAACCCTCAGATGTCACTGAAGAGTGGTGCAAGCAGGTGGAATAGATCAGCCTCTAAATGAACAATAAACCTTTTTATTCTGCAGAAATATTTGTGTCAACACACTTTAACAGCTGACAACAGCTACAGTAGATCATTTTCACTAATCAAATGAGCTGCATGAAACAGTGGACGCTATTATTATCAATGCACTGAACTCTCCAGTGGTGTTTTCCACTTTTCCTAGATGAATCAGTCCCTGGATGACCGTTTTCAAAGATGACATGCTATGAACAGATAATAGTGTTTTGTCCCATGTCTTGCACATTCAGTGACCTGGTTCTGAATTATCACCAGTGCAAAAGTTTACTGTGGTCATATCTAGAAGCCTATTTAATAGCTGTTGCTAAAAATAGTGACACAGCATCTCATCGCCAGGCTACGGTGAGACACAGTCATATTTGATGGCACAGATCTGTGACAATAGATTTTAAGTCCATCAACGGTACCAAAGACATGGAGTCATGAGTGGGTCGTCCACGCAGCGTCACGGAATTTGACACATTTCGTTGCCACAGTCAAGACAGAAGAACAAACAGGCTGACAGGATGACAGACACATTTAGGGGCAGATCTTTGCTGGATAGTCCTGGATGGCATGTGCACGGATCCGTTTGACCGTCGCACATTCCTACAGATTACCACCATTCATGCAGGACGCGACAGTGCGCGCCAACATCCAGCACGAGAGGCAGGTTTCCATCTACCTGTTTGCACGAGCTCATGCATTCAGTATTCCCTTACCTTTTCCTCTGGTCTCCTTTGACATAGTGGCTGTGTTTCCCCTGTGGGTCTGTGCGTATTGTGAGAGTGTCTGCGGTCACTGGACGAAGCCGTCACGTTTTCCAGCGCGCCACTGTTTGGTCCGTTAGTTAATGGAAACAGCGACGCTTCCTCCGTCCCTGCACCTTGACGCCTGCCAGACCCGAAGCAGGGTTACAACGGGGACAAGGAAGCTACTGCAGCCGCCTCTTGTGTCCTCTCACAGCGGGGAGACGCCGGGGAGGAGGGTGGAAGGAAGCCAAAAATCTGCAGATGCGCCCTCATTCACCTGTGCCAGGTTCCTCAGAGCATTGACCCGCCCCTGCCGCATGCTACACACTTTGGGCATTTGTTGTATCTGTGCAGACTTGGCTCACATGTCATGCCCACCCAGCTCCTTGCTTCTCTCTTCCCTCTCCGTCGCGTAACATCAGCCAGAGTTTTTCCAAACAAGCTCCGGCTCTGCAGCTCGACTGCCTCCAGTGGTGCTCACGTCTGCGGCTGCGGCTGCTGAAGGGCGTCCGTTACAGTCCTCTGCTGCTCTCACTGTTTTCTGACTTAGCAAAAAAAATACCAAACAAGTGCCTCAGATAAGGGGGGAACTGGCTCCCAGACGTTTGCATCGGCTTAAGTCACACTGAGAGACAATTCGTCAGAAATATCCCTTAGGGCAGGGGTCTGCAACCCTGGTCCTAGAGAGCCGCTGTCCTGCATGTTTTAGATGTATTCCTGTTCCAACACACCTGATTCAAATGATCAGCCTATCATTAAGCTCTGCAAAAGCCTGATAATGACCATCAGGTGTGCTGGAAGAGGGAAACATTAAAACGTGCAGGGCAGCGGCTCTCTAGGACCAGGGATGCAGACCCCTGTCTTAGGGGAATCAGGAATAATAGGCTCCTTATGGGATAATATAAAGTCTAAAGTAGGGAGAAGTCACTATTTGGTATTATAATGTGTTTTATTGTAGCCTCTGTTGCTGCTGCAAGTCTGGACATCATGCATTTACTCATCACACATTTACTTTAAAGCACAGGTGTCAAACTCCAGTCCTCCAGGGCCAGTATCCTGCATGTTTAACCCCTTCCATCACACCTGATTCAGTTAATGATCAGCTCATCATCAAGTTCTGCAGAAGCCTGATAATGATGTAATGGCTTTCAGGTGTGATGGAACAGGGAAATATCTAAAATATCACTTCATGTTCATTGATTTGCCCCTGAGGGATGATTTGCTGTACAATTAGTTCACAAACAAACATGGACATAAAA
>JAPTMW010000006.1:29562857-29574333 GCA_029822955.1 Ostorhinchus angustatus
CCATGGCAACAAATGTGAGACCTTCACTCACAGAGACAAGAGGCACGGCTACGTAAATGTGACATCATTTGGTTTAGTGTTGGGCTACAATGTAAGAATGAAAGCCTGCTAATGTATCAGTCGTGATTGTGACTGATGCTGCTTTAACCCATAAAGACCCAAACAGCCACTGGCGACAAAAAGCATCTACTGTTCTAAACTGCTTAATACCTGTGGATCCATTAATCCTATCAATACATGTGAATAACTGGCGTAAAATGCAGTTTTTCATCTTTTCATGGTCGGCAGATATGACCCATTTGGACGTTCAGAGGCTCCGTAGTCTTCATCTTCTACAACATTGATTCACCACCAAAACCCATGGAGTTGGATCAATGACAGTGAATGGGGACACTTGAGATTTTACTGAAAAAGTCACTTTTTCTTCATTTTTTTCTGTTTCTGCTATGATAACCCTCCACTTTAATCTGAGCTTTTATGAACATCTACAGGATCAGTCAATTAAATATAGGAAAATGCATGATTCACAGTGAAAAAATGCTAAATAAGGAGGATAATATTGCAATCAATGGTCATAAATCACTTTAGAAAGGTTGAATATAGAGAAAAATTCATTTGGGAACTGCCACTAAAGTAGCACTGGGTCTTTATGGGTTAACTCCACTGTGAAAATGTTCTGTATTCTATAATGTAAAAGCAGTCTATCAGTTTTAATGGATCGTATAATAACAGTAGTCTCTATTAGGAAAAAAATTTGAAACTCTGTTGGAAATGTGCTTTTTGGGTTTAGAAACTAGACAACTGTTGAACTCAATCACCTAAATAAGAAAAAAA
This sequence comes from Ostorhinchus angustatus, assembly GCA_029822955.1. Classification (NCBI taxonomy): domain Eukaryota; kingdom Metazoa; phylum Chordata; class Actinopteri; order Kurtiformes; family Apogonidae; genus Ostorhinchus; species Ostorhinchus angustatus. The sequence continues at coordinate 29,563,692 of JAPTMW010000006.1, forward strand.
ATGATAGTAGGTACTTACAAAAAAAATCATTATAGTTAAAAAAAAAAAAAAAAGTAGAACCAGAAACAAGTCCAAGGCACTACATACATTTAATTAATAAAGTCCTATATTAGTGGTATCCCTGTAGGTCAGAGGTCACTAACCCTGGACCTCCAGAGCTACTATCCTGCATGTTTTAGATGTATCCCTCTTCCAACACCTGATTCAAATGATAAGCCTATCATCAAGTTCTGCAGAAAACTGATATCGACCGTCAGGTGTGCCGGATCTAGAATATCGAAAACATGCAGGATACGAGCTCTCGAGGACCAGGGCTGGCAACCCCTGCTGTAGATTATAAATAACTTTCCTTTACCTAAGTAAATAAACATGGCAATAACTGTCAAAAATGTCAACATTTTTGAAATGTATTTTTGGAGTCATTATTCAAAGATAATTCCAGTTTGTGATGACCACAGTCAAAGCTGGCAATGCTGATTAATCGGCCAAACTGGTTATTTTGTCTCTCTCTAATACCAAGTAAAGTCTGTAAAAAGCCCTGAAGATACAGTACCTTCAAGGTTAACTCAAGTATTTATTTTTGGCCCAAAGACAAAGTAATGGCGTATGTACTTGTAAATAATGGGTCAAAGTTATGAATTTATATAGAAGGTCCAAAAAAAATGATCTCCTTGGATCTAGATATATTGGAAAAAGACAAATGAGTAGGATTCAAAGTCACTGTAACCTGGCCTTTATATTTCTTCACCAAATGGTACATTTTAGGCCTATCATCTTACAGTAATAAAATCTGAACAATTGCCTTCAATCAAAATAAAGCAAGTGGTACCAGACACAAGAAGCTCCGCCCCTCGCACATATTGTAGCTTATTTTGGCATCGATCCAGCTGAGGTCACCATGTCTATGCGTGTGCTGATGTCAGCATATCCGCTGCCTCTATATATGTGACAAGTTTGAAGTAAATTTAAACAAAATTGATGTTTTCAGAGACATTTGAAATTTCGCCCATTATAAGTATATGGGGGGTTTGAGAAATTCATAAAAAATTTGAACTTTGCTCTACTTTTCCCAAAATGTAATGACATCTATTCTGCATCACTTGCAATTTATAAACCCAATTTGGTATGAATTCAACCACTAGTTTTGCTGATACTGACATTTAAATTTTGCTCATTTATCAGTAAATGGAAAAAAACAGATTTTAAAAATTCCTAAAAGTTTGGAACTTTGACCTACTTTTCCCAAAATGTAATCAGATCTATTCTGGGTCACTGGCAATTTATAAACCCAATTTGGTATCAATTCAACCAATAGTTTTGCTACTAGAGTGTAAACAAACAAAAAAAGAAACTGAACCAAAACCAATACCCCTTGCCTCCCCTTTAGGGGGCGGGGTAATGATATATTATATTAGATATATATGGTCCTGTCCTGACATTATAACACACATGGCTGGATATGAGTAACAGATGTTAGAGTTCAGTATCATACCACAGATTATGTATCAACATCGGAGCTGATGTAATGAAATGCATCTAGGTTACATGTTATGTAATTCATGCAGAAAATTCACATTCATTCTATGAGCTCCATCAAACCATCACAGCTTCCAGTTCATCATGACCACATCCAGTGATCAGCTCTTAACCTGAAATGCTGGAGCGTTTATTCTCTCATTGACAAATTCAGCTGTGGAGTGTGTGTGTTGTGTGACGTGTTCGGTCTGCGCTTCACTTACGTGATGTCTGTAAATGGACGTCTGTAGAAACAAGAGCACACAGCGGCAGTCGGGCTGAAAAAAGTAGACAAATTAAAAGACAAGGGACTAATGAATAATTTCTTTAGACAGACTGAGGTCAAAGTAGCTGACATAAGATACTCTGTTGATTGGACCAGTTAGACTAAATTATTAGAAAATCCTTTAGATCAGGGGTGTCAAACTTATTTTAGTTCAGGGGCCAAATTCAACCCAGTATGATCTGAAGTGGGCCAGATCAGCAAAATAATACTATAATAATATATAAATAATGTCAACTCCAAGATTTTCTCTATGTTTTAGAGTGAAAAATGCTAAATTGCATTATAAAAGTGTTTACATGTACAAACTATCCCTTTAAAAATGTGAATAACATGAACAACCATGAAAAAACTGACATTTGTTTTTTTTAAAAGTGCAATTTTTACGATACTATTACAATATTATGCCTAAGCTTCCCATTTCCACATAACAGTGGATCTACAAATACATAAAACATTTAGTAACAGGCAGAATATTGTTAAAAGTGCATTTACTTCACTTAGATATTTCATGTTGTTCATATTTGTTCAGGTTATTCACATTTTTTTTTTTACACTAAAACCAAAAGAGAATAAGTGGTGGCAGGCACAACAAACCCCGCCCCTCGCACACACTGTAGCTTATTTTGGCATCGATGTCTATGCATTTGCTGATGTCAGCATATCAATTGCCTCTATATATATATGCCAAATTTGAAATAAATTGAAACAAAATTGACGTTTTGTTAGACATTTGAAATTTTGCCCATTATAAGTAAATGGAAGAAGAAAAAAGAGATTTAAAGAAAATCATAAAAAAATGTAAACTTTGACCTACTTTTCCCAAAATGTAACCACATCTGTTCTGGGTCACTGGCAATCTATGAACCCAGTTTGGTATGAATTCAACCAACAGTTTTGCTGCTATAGTGTTAACAAACTGAACCAAAAACATTACCCCTGGCCTCCCCTTCAGAGGACGGGGTAAAAATTTGGAGCTGTCAGTATTTATAGGTTATTATGATGGTATTTGACTGATCTGACCTACCTGAGATTGAATCAGGCAGAATGTGGCCCCTGAACTAAAACGACTGTTAATATCTTCAGTGTGATTTTTGTATTTCACAGATTCATCCCACGGGCCAGACTGGACCCTTTGGCGGGCTGGTTTTGGACCACGAGCCGTATGTTTGACACCTGTGCTTTAGATGATTAAATCTGTCATTTTAAGCTCCTGTGTAAAAATTCACCACTGGGTAGATAAATAGTAAGGAAACGTTTACTCTTTTCTGTTTTTAGACTTGGTTGTATTTTACGTTTCACTGACTATTACGTAAAAGTAAAGAAGGCACAGTCACTAATGTTCATTCACTCGTGAAAAGCCTCAGCGATCTGTCTGCTCTTTTTCCTAAACCTTCACTGATGTTTTACACTTTTTTTTTTTTCCTTCTTCCATTAGCGCCGCCTCCCCCCACATACCTGCCTGCTTCTCTTTCATTGCCTTTGGCTGCCTTCATCCATCTTCCCACACTGAGCTGTAACCCACGGCCAGAGCCACATTCACATGTAGACCACACAGATAATTGACTGGAATGAGAAAATCAGCCCCGCTGCTTGGATATTAAATGTACATTTGTATGACATGCATGCCCCGAGGCAGTTATTGCTCAACCGTGTGATTAGAATTCAGTCTAAATGTATTAACGGAGGCCTTCTACTGGACGTTTTGCATGACTTAGACAGTAGCTCTCTTTGCTTTTGCTGAGCTCCTGCTAGTTGTGGAAATTACAGTGTTGTCGCACTTCTTTCAAACTAATAACTCTGACATCTGAGCAGCTCTAACTCTCCCAGCTCAAACTGAGAGCCTTCAATTATGACATTATTTTTGCAAGTATGGTCTCAAATGGCTCCTTTCAGCTTCTTACAGCATTGATTTGAGAAGCATTTGAATAACATGAATTGCACCAAACAGGCTGATGTTTTGGCTCAGGTTGAAAATACCCTACTGTTTTGTTCAGAGTATAGCTCTCATTGATGTGGTGAATGTTTGTGCTCTGCAGATGCCTCATAGACTGCGATGACCAGTGGGCGGACTTAACACTGGCATAACAAGGAGGCAAATGACTCAGACTCAAACATCGGGAATGTTGATAAAAGGGAAAAAAGTGCCTCATTAATATGAAAATAACTACAGCAGAACATACATAGCAAAACATGATGTAGTGTGTAATGCATAGTGTGTAGGATGAAGTATGTGCGTTTGATTGTCTCTGAAAGAAAATCCTTGGAGATTGTTCTTATGACTGATGTGTAAGGAAACTGACGTCAGAGGTTGTGTACATCTTTTCCAAGGACATGCTGGAAAAATGTGAGAACAAACATGTCATTTTTGTTAAACGGCTGAAGCAAGGTGTGAATGATGGCCATCTGTATAGCTTTATAAACAGGTACCGATTTACAACTATAATAACTAAATTGGTCCATCTAAGGCAAATCTCACTGATACTTACCTTTAAATGTTGATGCTGCATGTGTTTACAGGAAAATATGTGGTTGTTGAGTATTATTTTGTAACTGAGGTTATGCTTCCAGCTACAAATTCAGTTTCTGTCCCTGTTTAATATCGGGGTATGTGCATTCCTGAACTCATAAACACCCATCCACATATAGCTGCGAGCAGCAATAACAGGTTAAGGCAGCGATGTGTGTACATAAAACTCTTGAACATGAATAGGATATTACACAAATTCACCAATCAGCGATAATATTATGACCTCTGACAGGTGAAGTGGTAATAATGTTAATTATCTCCTTACACTGGGACCTTTCAGTGGGTGGTGTACATTAGCCAACCAGTGAACATTTAATCCTTGATGTTGATGTGTTCCAATACATTAACTTGAAAGACTAAGAACTCACTTACTGCCTAATATACATTACACACTAGAAGATGCCAGTGTATGGAGATTATTATCACTTCACCTGTCAGTGGTCGTTTTGTTTTTGGCTGATCGTGTGTCACCACTAATAGTGAATGCAACTATTGACATCGGTGACCATATAACCATTAACAGTTTGTGATTTTAAGTTTTTACATGTAATAAGTGCCTCTCATGTCTTCTGCGACGCATCAAAATACATGAACTGAATTGAAGTGAAAGATGTGACAAAGGTCTGGCATTCATCTTGAAGGATAGAATTTTTTATAGGTTTTCTTGTTTGTCAGATTTGAGCTGCACACTGTCTGCGGTGTACAGTTAATATGTTTTACATTTTAGATCAGGGAGGGCCGACCCTGGTCCTGCAGAGCCACTATCCTGCATGTGTTAGACGTTTTCCTCTTCCAGCACACCTGACGGCCATTATCAGGCTTCTGCAGAGCTTGATGACAGGCTGATCATTTGAATCAGGTGTGTTGGGAGAGGGAAACATCTAAAACATGCAGGATAGGGTGCCTCGAGGACCAGGGTTGAGAACCACTGGTCTATACAGTGTGATAATACAAATACTTCCTTCCACCGAATTTGATGTTCACATCAAGTGAGACAAAGTGCGATGCTTGATGAGCCAGTAAAACTATTTCCTTCTAGAAGACTCGGAGGGAAGGGGACGTGGAGCTGTGGATGGCAGGAGGAGGGCCTCAGGTAGGGCTTGGTTGATGTGGGATAAGGGGGGTTGTCATGGTGCACATCCTGACAGGTTTGATGAAAACTACCCACAGCTGAAATCAAACCCTAAACTACGGTCTTCTTCGGCTGCTTCAGGAAAATGTTTGCGTTTCATCAGACGTTTTGATAACAGTATCAGCAAAAAGTGTTTCTTCAGATTTCATCATAGCACTTCCACAAGCTGTGATGCAGAGCCAAACTGCGGTCAGAGGTCTTCTAATGCAGCTCTGATGATGTGGTTGACAAGGTAGAGTTTTGTGGTCGTGTTGTTTGGGATTTCCTGCAGAGCTCTGTCTGACAGACTCTGGATGATGGCAGTGTGGTCTGTCTTTTGAGGAGATGCTGCAGAGGCTCCTTTGAACATCTTAATCAGATGAGTGATCGTATCATGAGTCACCCGCTGACCTTTCAACACTGATAAACATGAGGGGGGAGGAGCCTTCGATACTACCCACAGTGGAGTTGTGAGTAGGAAAAGGTCTGGATGTTAGTAGTAGAATCCTCTGTGTTATCTGGACCTGGCTAAGGAAGTGGTGTTTGTACTCATCTGGTCAAAGCCAGTGGAGATCCACCTGTTGATATTAACCTGCAGGTCCTGTGGTTGAATACCAACATTACAGACATCAACTTCAGTTAGAATATTTGAATGTCTTACTTGTAGTTTTGGAATCCTAATTTAATAAGCTATTTTTTTTTATCACAGTCTTTTGAAGGTATTGGACTGAGAGACAAAACTGTGATCATAAGGAGTTCCAAACAGGAATGTGGTCGACATGGTGCCCTCATCGGATCCAGATGATCTCAGTGGAGTGAGTGTTGGTCTATTTGTTGGTCATTGAAGTGTGTCTGGTTCACTGCACAAACATGTCCTGTGGAGATTTAACCGACAAAACAGATCTCTGATTGAACATACAGTACTTCTGGTTCTTTTTATTACCACCAGCCACCGTCCCAATTTTCTCAATGTACATTTAGAATATCCAGTTTTATTCATATTTTTTAAATAAATCAAATTTAATTAGTTTTATGAAACATGTACTATATAAGAGTTTAACACAGTAAATCCTTATAAAATAGTAAATGTTCTGACAAAGGCTGTTGTTTAAACAATGTAGGGTGAGATGTATTATAACACATTTTTAACATATACCACATATACAAATTTGGTTCGAGGGTAGTTTTAACATGGCAAAAGTAAAAAAAAAATTCTGTTAAAAATCATGTATGCATTTCAGAGTTGAAGTACATTTACTTTGTGGCATCTGTAAAAATGCAGTTGGGTGCTTTCCTTTATGGCTCCAGTCCTGCTCAAAGCCCATCCTCCTGAAAACTCACTCGCAAATTCATTTCCTAATGGCGAGCTTGTACTCATTCCCATATAAACACTCGTCCTGCTGGCACACGAAAACAGAAAATGTGAAACACGGCCAGCTGCAGATGATTTTCTATGAAGCTTTGGAGGTGAGCGTTGAATGGAGGGTCAAAAGAAGAGTCGGATGTAAGGACGAGATACGCCACTTAAGGTGATCATTTTCTCCATCAAGTCTATCAATACTCCAAGTGTCCAACCTGTCTGTGTCAGATTGAAAGTGAACTACACTGTTTTTTCCTCTTTTCAGGAGCTTGGCTTAGAACAGAGGGAGGGAGGAGGTGAAAAAGCACAGATAGGAGCTGGAGAAAGTGAAAGAGAAGAAATGGTGGAAATCAGAGCTCTACAGGGGCAAGAGGACAAACTGAGGGTCCCAATGAAAGAAAAAGGGTTGAGGGGAAGAACCGCTCTGACGCTCTGGAGGTGTCCTTCAAAGAGGAGGTGGTGAGAAAAAGGAGGAGTAACAGGTAAAGCTCCACAAGATTGCTCACTCTACATTAATTTAAACATTTTTTAAATGAATTACATAAAAACCAAACAAATGATTAATTTATTTGGAATTTGTCCTATGCAGATAAGCAATGGTGAGAGCTTTTTATGTTACATTCTTACTAAGCTGACTTTATCATACTAAGTAACTAATTTCACTCTAAAATCCAATATGTTGTGTTATATTTATACACCTTGTGTTAGTTTCAAAAGCAGTAATTGACCCCATAGAGCCATTAAAATACCCATAATCACTGATCTGTGATTGAAAAATCGGAGGAAGCTATTCTGAAGATATCTTTTTGATTTTTGTGAAATTTAAGTGACATTTATATTTTCCACATTTTGTTTACCAGTTGACTATATTGCATAACTAATTGAGACAAAACTGAATTATATTTACATTTTGCGGAAAAAACACAGCATCAGAAGTGACTTATTAAAAAGGATTACACACATTTTGATCTACAATTGGGATATTTAGTCTCTTAAAGATGTCATTGTACTGATACTACAAAATTGAGTATCAAGTCTCATCATAGATATTGCATTTCAACATTTCAACCACTAGAGGGAAACATTTTCCAATGTGTGTTCTGGTCTGAGTTGTTGTTTTTCGTATGTGGGCCATGTCTTCACCAGTCTGGGTCAAATCACTGGTGTATATCAGTCAGGTTGAACTTAAATAACCGAAGTGATCACCTCTGTGTAACAATACTATATTATTCATATATGAAATATTTTTTGTTTTCTGCTTCCTTTAAGTGTTCAAAGCCATGATCCTCAGAATAAGAGGTCGTTATGGGCTTTCCTGCTTTCTGGAAATAGTTAATTACAGATGAGTTTATGTGATTTGTGAATTTTTCATCTGTATTACCTTCACTTATGTACACTCATATATATATATTTATCAGTCAGATTTCACAAACATGCAAAAATGATACCTTTTAGACCTAAATGTGTTGGACCTGTTTCTGTATAATTCAAATTAAGAACTAACAGGAAGTTTTGCAACAAAACTAGGATTTCCCATAATTAAAGGAGAACATAATGAGTTTAATCATACTAAACTAATGATGAATTTGTAAAGACGAGGTGGATACATGGTCTTTTTATGTCTTGAGCCTGAATATTTCTGTGATGGCGGAGGGTATGAGAGTTTGCATGCAAACAGTTTGTGCTTTGTCCTTGTGCAGGGCACCCAGAGGTGATTTGCTTCATAAATGATCATGCCTGGTTTGCTTTGCTGCGCCTGAGAGCAGTTTGTTCTAATGGTTTCCTCTGAATGGACTGCAGCCATGAAGGTTTGCATTGCAATGGGGGAAGTTGTTGAGGCAGTTTCACTCAGGTGTGGTATCGCTCATATGCCATTAAGTTCATTAATTGGCCTATTTTGAAGATTAAAAAAGGTGAACCTCACCAAGGAGACATTTCTCTGTGACTGTTGGTGGAACAGTGTAAACAGTATCAACATAAAATTCACGAGTGCTGCTGGTTAATGTATGTTTTAAGGTGAAGCCAGAACATCAGTTGCTCCATGCTTTTTCTTTGAATGACAATACAATAAAAATCACTGCACTTGTGGTAACAAGTTTAAAATGCTCAGTCTTAAAGTCATTGCAGATCCTCACAAACATCCTGTATGACTAAATGAAGAGCAGGTTAAAGGTTGAAATGGCTTCCTTTCATGGGCCGCAATACGTTTATGACCTTGTCTTCTTAGACACCTCTGGAAACGCAGACACACGAATGAAAATGTGCTTTTAATGAAAGAGTTTTCAAGTAGGATCAGTAAGCTAAAAGTCTGACTGCTGATTAAAGTGTTTTGCAGCAAAGCAGGGCTGATGGTCAATAAGAATAGCTGGTTTCTATTGACCTAAAGTCACCAGTCCCGTCTCTAACTCCTCACAAACCGTCTTATCGGAGCCAAACCCTTTATGGACCATCACCTCGTAATCCTGCACCTTTACTGCCCTGCCTGTGCGCTGCTGTCAAGGATAAGGTAATCAGCTTATCATAAAGACATGATTTATAAAACTTGTATGCAATAAGGGCATCTCAGTGATTTAGAGCTTCTTAATTTCTTTCTTTAAAACTACTTCTGACCTCTTGGAGGAAACAATTTCAACCAAACTCCAAATTTGACTTGAGTAGAGATTTTATTTCTATTTCTAACAGTTTGAAAACCAAACCCTCATGTGTTACCTGCTCTGTTCATTCACCTGGATGAGCAGCGTAAGGAAGGAGGAGAGTGGGACTTGTTTCGGTACTTTCTTGCCTTATCTCAGATCATATCCCAGCACCGAAGGCATGTGACGTTGGGCAATAGGGCTATAAAGCAGGTCACCGCTTTATGAGAGGGTTGGTGAAACTCCAGCTTCACTGACTGGCTGCAGGGGGGCTCCTGCACTACCTCACTGCTGCGCAAAATATACAATACATTACAACATTTTGGCCTCATAGGTGGTGTGAAAACCCTCAACCAAATGGAACTTTTCAACCTGGAAAAGACACACAAATTTGAACACAAAAACTGAAGTTTAAACCATGTAAAAAAAAAGTGGATTAGAATTAAAAGGCTTCTTGCTTTTCTGTCTTTTTAAAATTTTTTTAAACAAATTAATGAATCAGAAAGTATAGATAATCCTTTTCTTTTAAAAACAGACTATCTGAATATTTGGCCACAGGGGGGCAGAGGCAGCACTACACAAATCTAAACAAGATAGAGAAGTCCAAAATAAAAATACTTTTGAACAGAAGAGCTGAGATTTGCTGATTTATATGAAATGATACAGTAGTTTTTACTGAATGCTAAATTATTACAAGAAATCATAAAAAGAATTGCAATAGAAAGTATGAAAGCATTATATTTTCCAATTACTCTAACATCCTTTGATCAGTGTTGCAGCTACAATAAATCTAATGAATGAACTGTAGTTGTGATTTCACTTTAAGATAGAAACTATTATATTCTTAAAATTGATCGATTATATTTAAATCTGCATTACGTAGATCCGATTATTTGTACCTGAAGGTAGACAGTATTCACACAAATTTCCCACAATCCCATGCAATTTAACATACCGGTCCAAACACGACTCAAGACATTGGAGTTTCAGTTAAATTCGATCTTTTACTGAACAGTAAATTGATCATATTTTTTTGTTTATGTTTTGTGTTTTTCACTCATTTCTGGACACAATACAAACTGCCTTTTTTGATCAGTTACAAGGGAAAAACTGAAGATAAGAATCTACATGACAACAAAATGCTCAATTATAAAACTGTAAATAACTTTGTTTTATTTTCATCTGCGAAGAACAGGATGTCACCTTCATT
>JAPTMW010000006.1:29616974-29628327 GCA_029822955.1 Ostorhinchus angustatus
TTGAATTTGGTAAAACTGACTACTTCGCACTAATACATTGAGCAAGTTAAAAACATAATTAATAATAATAATAATAAAACTCATACAGACACAGTCTCAACACTTCAGTGATCCAAGTACATTCAGTTTAAGTATTAAGAATATGAAAATATAACTAATGAAATATCAGTGTCAGCAATAGTATTTGCTATTTTAGAAGAATGTACATTTCACAAAGCAATACAGATTGCATGCCAGTGTCCTCAGACAAAGTCACACCTCTGTCTTCTGAAACTCTGAAGACTTTTAAGTAAATTAAAAACACTTCACTTAGGCATGAGTCTTTTTTACTTGAATAAAATACTGCAAAAACCTCAAAGCATTCAGATGTTTGTGAAAAATTACTTCTTTTGGCCTAAATGGCTGCATGTCTCCTTCTGTCATGTAGATGGACTCTAAATCATTTTTGTTGAATAGAGGTGAAGTATAGGAAAGGCTGAGGGCAGAGCAGGTGATGGATAGTGATCCTCTGCCTCACACCAATCTCATTAAGCTGTAAATCTTTCACAGCAACACCCAGTAAGACAATGCCAGAGAGGCTTTTACTTGTTGCTCCACCTTGTCATTGGTGTAACAATGAAATTGCCAAGTGAATCACTTTGTCAGGACACACAATGGCCTTAATACTTCAAACAGCCAGTAAAAATGTTGGACAAGACATTCCAGGAGCGCATGCAGGTGCTATAAAATACAGCAAGTAATAAATATATCAATACACCTGCTAATTATGAATAACAGGAAGACTAAAGGCAATTTAAAAAATAAGAGATTATAAAGGTAGCTTTGCTGTGGTGTAGAAATCACTTGCATCTACTTGACATATTTACCTGTGAATCCAAAGCTCATAAAACAATCACCTCATTTAAAAACATCTACCAGATGTACTGAGATTTATGCACAAAAAATCTGCAGCCATAGCAGGTCCTGGATGAAGCTGAGACTACATACAAACTGTTGGTTATAGGGGCCAAAGGCTGATCTTCTTGCTTTTATGTGAGCCTCATGGAATCTAATTCTGATCTAGTCCAATTCCATATGTGTACCAAAATGACCTCAATCTGAACAGTAAGATCAGAATTCATGTGACAGTTTATGTCACTCCAGACTGAGATTTGTCACAGTTCTGAACTGGAGGGAGTTACTCAGGTACTATAAAGCTGTTTACATGAGCCCAACCTTAAACATCTCTCGCAGTAAAATGCATGAAGATATGAAAGCAGCAGTGAAATGAATCCAAAGACAAACCTAGAAAATTTACTGCAGCATGACTACTTGTTAATGCATATTTTACTTAAAGGGACTTAAAAGGTTAAACGTTTGGAACACACAACTTTTACTTGCAGAGAGAGTATTTTCACAGTACCTTTACTAAAGGATATAATCTGACCATTTCTAACTTAATGCTTAAATGACTTAAATGAGAAAGATAGTGGAAGCTGGTATTGTTTTAATATACACAGCCCGACCTTCTTTTTTTTTTTTTATCTGACAACCACTTTTAGTCTAATGTAACGGAATATAGATCAAACCACGGATTTTGAAAGTTCAAACCCATCTATCTCTCCAAGGTCCCTATTTTAGTCCTCATGTCTTCTAAGTACATCAACTGAGCTTGGAAACAAGGCTGAACACTGACATCTGCTGGCAGACTTCCAGTACTGCAGGAAACTGGTTTGTTGACATTTGTAGCCCTGTATTTGATATTTCAGGCAGGCCTATCGCCAAGAGGCTTGCCTAACACACACATCATGACGTTTAACTGACATTAGAATGCATTACACAATGGTTTTTCTTGTGTGCCCATTGAGGGGATTATGGTAGCTCAATTGTTATTAACTATTTAATGCGCAATAGATTTTCATTAAGGTTTTCCCTTGTCTATTGCTTCACATGCACATATGTTTTATTTTAGTTCAGAGACGATCAGCTAAAAAAAGAACGACACGCCTTCCATTTTCCTGATGGACTCATAACATAGTTCTCATTGATGAACGATCTAACGGTAAACAATAGTCAGTGCCTGTGAGACCAAACTCAGGGTCCGTTTCCTTCCTTTACCGTCACTGCTGACGTCGTCTCAGTGACTGCTGTTATCAAGATGGCGCTGCGGCCAGGATCTGGGGGAGGCAGCAGGTATTTTAGCTATTTAACAACAATTCTCTGTCGTAAAGCTGAGTTATTTGTGAAATATCCACATTTGACAGCGGTTATGCCTCGAATTGATCACCTAAGCGGACGTTAAAGATGGGGAAAGGGCTGGGTTTGTAGTCGAGGTAGAATGATGAGATGAGATGGCTGGATGTCAGGTGTCAGAGCTAGCTAGCGTTAGGTTACTGAGGAAGCTAAGCTAGCTGGTTCCTCTGCTGTTGACAGAGCAGCCCAGAGTGGTCCAAAATGGTTCCAGTTATGCGCGTATTTAGAAAAATATATGTTTCAATATACATATGAATGCTGATATCCCTAAGGTGGACGGTGAGACATCTTATGACGTTGTGCACATCATTGTCATGTAGTTAGCATTGTCAGTAAATACCCAAGACTAATGCAGACAGGCCTGTGGACGGATGATTGTGTCTACATCTATCCTTTTAAATATTCCTCACTATGAAACTGTCGGTCTAGGATTTATTTTGTGACTTCTGGATAGTTTAGCGGGTATTTAAAGAGCTGAAGGTGATGGAACTTGGATATCTTTCCGAAATCCTCTATATAAGATTACATTGTAGTACGACAACAACTAGATAAACTCGATACTCTGGATCTTACTGCTCTATGTGCACATATATATACGTACATATATACGTACACGTATATTTAGTGAGACTCTTGTTAATACACATGTTAAAGGTAAATGGACTGCACTTAGGGACGTAAGGGTGTATCTTATCGAAGTAGAGGAGGAGATGAACAGACCAGCCTCATGATAATTTCATAAGCTGGTCTTGAGCCGCTTGAATAATAAATATGCTCTTGCTACAAGCATCTCCACTAGCCAGGTGATACTGATCCGGCAGGTGAAACCCAAAGCCTTAAGACTGCAGATGAGTGTGCAGTAGGAAAATCTGCTTGCTGTAATTTGAATACCTGGAGGTAATTGTGGTGGGTGATGTCTGACAGACAGAAACTGGCCTTTGCTAGAATGTTTTCTGGGTGAATGTTGTTTTGGTGGGTTGTGGATGACACGATGCCAGGGAAGCCTCAACTTTTAGCAACAGCCACTTCTCTGTTGGTTATCTATTTTTTTTTAAAGGGTATAAAAATATATGTGACAGCTCCAAATCTGTCAGTTGAAAATTCACATACTTTCCTTACATGATGCATCAGTTTGCTGTTGCACATTCAAAATTATTCCCCTTTTGCATAATTAAATTACATTAATATACATTTTGTAATTCAAAAATCTTTAGTTTCAGTGCGTAATACAGCTATAACAAAGTGAAATGTCCTTGTGTGCCAGAATTGAAAACCAGGAGGTGGAGCAGTAGTGCACCAAGTAATACCCACCTTTTGTAGGTCTTTACATCTTAGGTAAATGTATTAACCAGTCCTATACATTCATCCTCCTACCTTTAGACTTCAACCATGAATTGTCATTATATGGTTTGTTTTGTTTTTGTCTCCATGTGCTGTTTTAACCTAACAGATTTTCTCAGGGGTTATTTGAGTTTTTTTCTTATTCTGATTTTGAAAATAACATACAGTGACATAGGTTCGATTGGCTATATTTATCACATGATACCTGTGACAGAGATGAATATCAGTGTGATTAGATTACCTAGATGTCTCTGTCTTCAGCAGGATGTGATTACACCTTCCATCAAACAACTGACCCCATGAATGTCACATGATCTACCATTGTGCAAACTATTGGTTATATTTTGTTGAGGTTTCTTTATTGGAGTTATGACTGACGCCTGATATGAGTCTTCGTATCAGAATTGTTAGCCATCACAATATATGTCAGATCATTATTTCTTTTCTTTCATTTCTTTGTTTCTTCAAAATTAGATTTTTGGTCAGTTGAGGTATTTCGTGTTTTACTTGACATATATGTAATGAAATAATCTCTAAAAAAATGTTGTCATGATAATCATAGTCACTAACTTGCAAGGAAATTATCACAGTTTATTCTTTATTTAATGTTTTGCTCAGCATTAGGTTGAATCATTTACTTTTCATTTTGCCATCATTCTTTAGATAGTGCCTGTCTCACTGTTATTCTGCTAAAAAAAGCATCTTCAGAATAAGCAAAATAATGACTTGATCATCCTCAGTTATTGACTAAAACCCCTGACAATGCTGGCCAGAACAATGCATTCAGAACAGTTCGATGATGTACAATTAGGGGCCTTTTTACAAGGCACTGGTCTGCCTGGCTTTCACAGCTGCTGTTACTGCTTATCTCCTTGGATGTTAATCTGCTCAGTCATGACCTGGTATTTGCTGCCGAGTGGTGGGCAGCAGTGCAGTAGTGCTCTTATAAAAGCTTTTTAAGCTGTAAATCTTACAAGCTGCAGATGTGAGTATCTGAAACCCTTAAAGTTATGCATCATGGTCATAGATAACACATAGTTGCACTATATTAGAATTCTGTCAGTGGGAGTCTCTTCTCTCCACCATCTTTAGGTTAATATTGTTAAATTATCACTTTGCAATGGAAACTTGTATTGCCTGACTCTAGGATAGTGGCAAATACAGTATTAAGCGATTTTATCTTTTCAGCCCACTATAGTTCCTATATTCATTGAAGTGTAACAACACACTTTATTTCAAATTCACTAAATGATGTAGGTTTTATGTGCAGGCCTTCAGGTGTTATTTAATCATGGAAAACAGTTAAATGTTAAATATGTAAAATTTGAATTATAATAAAAATATCAGTACATTTGCTACTCAGTGTTCTTAAACTCATTTGGGAATGCTTGAATTGATAGTGACTGTCCTTTCTCTCTAATCAGCATTTTGTTAGCACAGCTGTGTTGGAGCGAAACATATCAGTTTTATAAAGCTATTCCCCCACAGTATTGGATTAGTGATGCTCAGATGTAGCTTGGAGTCAGTCCTGGCTGCCTCTTCTTTTCCTCTTCTTTTTCCTTCTGCAGCATTAGTTCAGGCCTGAAGAACTGAGTTGTAATAAGTTCTTTGGCAAATAGCTGGAGGCCTGTGTGGGTTGGCTCCAGTGAGGGACAGACTTGGCCAATTTGTAGAGCTTTTCCCTGATTATTTCTTAAAGGCTTGTTTCTCAGCACAGACACAGTGACAGAGTCCAAGTCGCCTGTGGAAATGGCAGCATGTCTATGATGTTTACTCACTGCAATTCTAATGCTGCTCCTGTTTGGTAACCGTTCTTAAATTCTAACATCTTGCATTCAGTCTGTATGAATGGGCACTTTTAGTGTGTAGAACAGAGGCTCATTACATACCATAACACACCAAAGCCGCTATGACCAATTGCAAAAATTCTAGTGCGCTCTCAGATTTAGGCTTAATGCTTGAGTCAAAAACTGTTTTGGTTTATATTTGCTCACTGGGGTAGAGTTACTGAAATGTCACAGCTTGTGCTTTTCTTTTTTCTTCCCTTCAGTTTTATGTACCCTGTTGGAGGGGGCTTGGGGCCACCACAAGGTGAGTCATTCTTCCACATTACACACTTTGGTCTTTTCCGCTACACTGGATTTTTCCACATTTAATATGATACTAGCAAATTAAATTCAAGATGTCATTTGGATTGAATTTGCCTTTTAAATGTGAAATCAAAAACTACACTGGGCCTGCTCATTATACAATTATCTGTAAAATTGCATTGTAAGTTGGAAGTGATCCCCAATTAAAATGAAGCTAAACAATGGAAGGTGTTATTTACATTGTGTTGAGGTTCACTTTAACAATGCCTCCAGTCATAACACACACACTAATTTGTCTGGCGTTAACAGGCAGAACCACTACTTGCATAGCTTAAAAGAAACAGCCACAAAATATAGTATGTTTCCTGTTTGCTATTTCTGTAACATTACCATAAACCATAAGGCACTAGAAGAAAATAGCTATGTCATTCCATCGCAGACTTCAGACACACTATCATTTAGGTGTGCATGTTCATGTTATTTAGGCTGTTGACTTTGCACTAACACATCTGATAAACAGTTCACACACCACTGGGACAGGCGTCTCTCCGGGGTCGTTACATGCTCCTGTTAGCAATGTCATTTTAGTTGGACAAATTAGAATGTGTGCACCCTCCTAAACAAGCTATTTATTCAGCCCAGTTGAGCTGTGACATGGTGAATCATCTGGAGGCTCTGGTTTGAGCGAGCTGCTCAGCTCTGGCTGTCAGCTTACACAGCATCTGTGAAAACAAACACACTTTCTTCTTTTTTTTTTTCTTCTCTCTTTTCTCTGTTGTTTTGGTCTAAGCTGTCGCAGTAGTCACAGGAAAACAGATTTGGTTGTTGCTGAGTCTGTGACTTTTTCCAGCTGTCCAGGGAATTGATTTGCAATAGTAAATCATGTATAACTTCTAGAGGTTTTTCACCCTTTGGACTTGAATTAACTTGTCCTCAGTGTGCGTTAGATTGGACTTACAGTCATCCTTCACATACTATTTCATAAGAGGATTTTCTGCCCATGTATTTCTGCAGGTATGGTACCCATGCAGCAGCAGCAGCAGCAACAACAGCAACAACAGGGCTTCCCTATGGTTCAGGTCATGCAGCCTAACATGCAAGGCATGATGGGAATGAACTTTGGGGGACAGATGCCTCCAGGTGCCATGCCCATGCAGGTTAGTTTGTGAATCTGTCTTTGTGACAATGTTAAGATCCAACAGATTACAACTGTTTTTCCTGACCAGCAAACTCTTTTAATGAGCATTGTATTTTAGGAGTTCTAACATTCATAATAGTAGAAACTAGAAAAGCACTCGGAGAGTGCAGACCTCCGCCAACCTGACCCCAACCCTTGCTCCATTTACCGCAATGTTAACGAAAATTTTAAAGTGATCCAGAATCCAGGATTTCTTGTAATAGTAATGAGTTTTAGAGTTAACGCTTGATCAGGAAGGATCGAGTTGACAAAATCAGGGGACATAAAACAAGGTTACTGTGAAAGCAGATGTCCCGCAGTTTACACACACAGCATCATAAGAACAAATGTTTATCATTAACCACCCTTCAAGAAAGTTTTAAAGCTGCCTCTTTACACAACTTAAATTATATTCCTTGGTAGAAAATATTTGTGATAAAATATTTGTGTCAGAATTTTGTTGAGATTTTTATGGATACTTGATGAATTTATATTGGATACAGAATACATTGAAAGTGAATGAAACATCGAATAAAATCAAGTTTTAATTGACCCATACAAATATATTGAGTAATCATACCACTTTCATATTATTGTATGTGTATTTGATATATTTTTGATGGGTTTATATGAAGGTTGGGCTTTACATATTATACCCTGCATAGTTTAGTTGTCTGTTTATTTTTAATTCTTGGCAGAATGGTTGCACAACGGTGTTACAACCAATCCAAAGGTGCTATGACTAGTTATTTATTGTTTTCTATTTTAACGGGATGACCGATGAAGGAAATTTATTTGGTTAAGAATTTGACACTGAAAGTAAGGAAGCGGAAGCGGCAGGACTAGATACGCTTTTGCTTCTTTCTGTCCCTTCTCAAACTGTATTATGAGTTGATGCATATGTACATTTATGTTAAATTTATTCTATATTGTTTCTTTTTCTGTGATTCATGACTGTTGATGGGTGCATATGTAATTCATTTTTTGCTTTTATTGTTTTGTTTTACTTTTGAGACAAATAAACTAAGCTAAACTAAGTTCTTACACTTTTTGATTGATTATATTTAGGCAGAGGCCCTTGTTTAGTGTTTTGAGGGCGAATTCATCCAAGCACTAACAGTGTGCACATTAACACTGATTTATTGCAGCCTGGTGATTTTTAACAAGACTTAAGTTAACTGCATCCAGAATTGCTTGGTTTTCCCTTGGTGCAAGCACTTAATATCAGCTAAATGGAACATAAATGTGTGAATACTAATGAGATTTCCATGCTGTTTTTTGCTGCTTGTGTCCGACAGGGTGGGATGGCAATTGGTATGCAGACTCCTGGGATGCAGTTCTTGGGCCAGCCACAGTTTATGGGGATGAGACCTGCGGGACCACAGTACACAGCAGACATGCAGAAACAAATGGCTGAAGAGCATCAGTAAGACTTCTAATGTCATGGTTTTCTATTGTGGCTTACTGTTTGGGTTGGAGTCAGTCAGTCTCTCACTTTATTTGTCCCTGTGGGGAAATTAGTTGTGTACAAGTGAAACATAAACCAAATAAGCACCTGAAATATACATACTAATAAATATAGAACAGACTTTACAACATAACAGGCTATTTATAAAACCAGTAGAGTTAAATTAAAAGGAATGATATTTGCATTTTGAGAAAACTATAATCAGAGGGTAGGATCTAAGTTTACATGTAAGGGCTAAATGCTGTTACACATAAAGGGCTTGGCTTTGAAAGTATAAATGAACTAGAACTAGAAATATAAATAGAATATTCAAGAATACTTCAGTAATAATTGAACAGAGTTAAATTATTTGATAAGTTAAATTATTTCTCAAAACAGTTTGATAACCATGCCGAATCACCTTTAGTTTTAGGGGTGCTGTTTTTGCTTTACCATTTATCAGAAAACTTAAGCTTTTTACTTTATATTTTCATATAATTACTATTGGATCAGTTTTACACGTCTATCTAATCTATATTTTTCCTTAAAAAAAATTAAACTGTTATCACATGATGACTGATTGATCATAAAGTGTCATATTTTATCGTTTTTCTTATTTAAATGAAACCAAAAGGAATAGATTACAACTGTGATTGTAACATTGTGGTGTAAAAATGTCCAGTTCTGTTGTGTTACTGGAGTTCAGTGGTGATGTATTCATGCTCCTCATGTGCCTCTCTCCATAACCATAGTTACATCAGTTCCATTTTATCTATGTGCTGTCAGTGTCCTGCTTTTGCTCTGCAATGTTATCCGTTATGAAGATATTTTTCACTGTGTGAGCAAATGGACGTGTGGTGTGAAAGTTGGCAGCTCTGCTTTACATTCAGCAAGAAATAGAGTGGACTGGGAGTATGCATGGACTACCACACACACACATAGTGCCTGTTGCTTGCTACATTACTTGCTGGCCATCTAGTCTCAAATTTGTCTTGGGACATAATGTTTATGCTTTCCAACAGACAAACATTATTAATGATAGTTGGAGGAGCTGTGCAGTTCACTGTAATTCAAATCTTGATTACTGACTCATTAGTAAGCAAGAAAACAACAGCAGTAATGTTACACGTCAACAAGAATGTTAACATCAACACTAACTGGCTTGCATCTTTGAGTTGTGATGATTTCCTTGTTGCAGCTGTGGCTCTTATGAGGTCAGAGGTCAGTGGTTCAAGCTGTGGTGTGTGTGTGCTGTACAGCTTATATTGTGTATCTGATAGTCATTGGTGCTGCAGACATGTGCATCTGTATGTTGTCAAATGCTGTTTGTATGAAACACAAAAGTATGGTCAGTTGCATTTTCAGTAGCCCATATTCATCCAAAAATAAATAACTTTGTCATCACAAGTTATATAATGTTAACATAACTCTAAATATATAATATTAATTTAACTCTAAATATACACTGTAGATAGAAGTATTGTACCATCACCGCTGTTTTTAAAGTATGACATTAAGGATATTTTTTAGGTTATTACATGACTTCAGGTAATGGTTGTGCTTTTCTTCCTCCTAGAAAACGGCTTGAGCAGCAGCAGAAAATGCTGGAGGAGGACAGAAAAAGAAGACAATTTGAGGAGCAGAAACAGAAGCTCAGACTGCTCAGCAGTGTTAAACCCAAGGTGAATCTTTTCTTTACATCTGGTTTATCTTGTTCTTTGTGACATGTCCAGTGCTCTTCTTTCTAACCCTCTGGGCTCTTGATACTTTATTGTTTTGTACTTAGACAGGAGAGAAGAGCCGCGATGATGCCTTGGAGGCCATAAAAGGCAACCTGGATGGCTTCAGCAGAGATGCAAAGATGCATCCCACTCCATCATCCCAGACCAAGAAGCCAGGTACCTTCACCCAAACCCTTTTAGTTGTAATCCCTGGGATTTTCCTTTTGTCTGCTTTCCATCAGCAGGCCATCCTCACATCTGCTCTCTGTAGCCCTGCTGAAAGTCCTCTGTCTGGGAATAATAACTGGATTAGAGGCAGGTCAGCATGATGACTACTTAGCTGGGCAGCCAGAAAAACCAAACTGGCAAAGTTCAGTCTGTCGGAGTATTATACAATTCAGATTAATACCTAAAATTTTTTTCCACTTATTATTTTCCTGTCTCTTGTCTGACATTGAATTAGTATCTTCTCATAGTATATTCATAGTTGTGCCTCTGTAGTTGAAGATAATTGTAACTTTAATATATAGGTTTTTTTACTGTACTTCCAGTGCCTTTCTGAAAATTGTAGACATGCATTAATCAAACTGCTTTAGAGTCATTCCTCTCAAACCAAAATTATGAAGCAATATGTTTCTTAAATAGATTTTTTAAAAAAATCTAAATAATATTTAAATGCTATAAGCCTTTAGATGAATTTGCAGTTCTACACTTTCTGGACTTGTACAGCATAGAATTTATCTCACTCTTGCAATGTGCAGCCCTTAATTCATCCTCCATTGTAGTGTGTATTGTGTTGTGCCATCATTATTATTTCTTCATTTTTGCAGACTCATCGCCATCACACCCGTCTGTCACCACTCACCCCCTCCCCACAAGTATGTCGGAGGACAATGACGAGTTTAGTGACTTTCAGGGGCCCGTAGAGGCCCCCACATCCTTCCCTCCCTTTTCCTCGTCCTCCACTTCTTCCACCTTTGGCCAATCCTCTCAGGCCCACGTCCAGCGTTTGCCCCCTAACCCTAAGTCAGGTTTCTCTGAGGATGATGATGAGTTTAGTGATTTTGTTCAGGGGCCTGCGAATGCCTTCACTTCCTCCGATTTTCACCTCTCCTCTCAAGCCCAAGACCGACCCTCGTCCCCTTCCCTTAAAGCAGGTCTGTCCTCCTCTTCCTTCACTCCATCACTCCCTCCTACCACTGTGTCCATTCCTTCTGCCACCCAACACTCTGCTGTCAACACCAGCTCCCAATCTACATTTCAAGGTAACTTTTCTTTTGACACCTCCCCTCCCATCACTAGAAGCGGTTTACACTTTAAATGCATCTCATATTTTTTGAGGCAC
>JAPTMW010000006.1:29677370-29697389 GCA_029822955.1 Ostorhinchus angustatus
CACCTCATCTCATGTTCATCCATCCACAGCCCCTACATACAGATTAGATCTCTTGTCTTTCTGGTTATTACCACAGTTAATGTCATTGTGGATAGCGCCAAACGGTAGGGTGGAAAGTAATCATATACCGTATGATCAAGCCAAAGAGTTCTGATAACACAATTCATTTAAGCACAAAATTAAACTAATTGTATTTTTTCCCAGAAACTACGATGAAAATGATCTGCACCGTCAGCATCGTTGTCTACTTTACTTGCTTTTATGAGCTGTAACATGAGCATGACACCGTTCATGAAACACAAGAAAAAGATTGTATGAGTACCCTAATGTGACATTTCTGGGCACTGTACTGTATTTCTGGGTGTACTGATGGAAATGGCCTCCTGCGATAATGCAGTTATCAGCAGAGAGCCCACAGCTCAAGGCGCTACTTCACACACTGTTGCACTTGTCGTGCGTCATCCACACCTAGTGCTCCAGTCTGGCCAGCAGGTCTTTTTCTTTCATTTTTAGCTACAGTCTGGTTAACAAGACATACGGGTCAACCGCTTCGAACTGGAATTCAACCTGCCGTCACACACAACCTTAACAAGACTTTACATGTTTGCCCACTGGGGGAGAGATTTGCATATTAAAGCATAACCATACATATTCCACCATATATTAATGACCGCTCTAATTTCTATTATTTCTACTTAATCACATATTAGGGTACATAGGGTTAAAATGCAATGCTACTTGCATTGTTTACTATATCACCTCATGACAGTTTGGATTTTCAAGGTTTACCTACACAATCCTTATCCCCCCAAGTGCTTTCCATTACTGTAACTTACAACAAAAACTAAACATTTCTGGTCTCTCCTCTAATCAACTACAACTTTACTATCTCAGCATAGACTATAGTTCTTCTCAAAACACACCAAATGCTGAAAAAAATCCCACAATAATCATCATTTTAAAACATTTGAGCATTGTTTCTCTCTGTTTATTTCTGTATGCTAATCACATAATCACAACGCACTTTGCTTTTTTTTAAGTGGTTGCCATGATCGTGTTTTGTTGCAGCCAATTCCACCTGCCTCCACACTGTCGCCACTAGTGATAAGACAACAATCACAGTGATCCAGATTCAGGGATACTAGTAAGAGACAGTGGTAACCTTGAATTACAGCAGGAGCTGGTTACAGAGACATCAGAGCTGCACCGATGCAGGAACGAGGAAAAGCGCTTAAACTTTTTGTTGAGGTGTTTTCATGTGTACTAGAGAATCCACATGTTCTGTGAGCATTTAACCCAGGCTTCGGCCACACTCCATTTAGTTCTGACAACGGATGCATAATTAATTTCATCACAATTGAAAATCAAATATCAACTTGTGCAGTTATATCACCACAAAAGGCATCAGTTTAAAGGTCCAGATTTAGGGGGATTTGCAGTGATTTAATTGTAAAAATGAAAAAAACAAAAACAAAACAATTACAGCCTCTTTCGACTGCTGATATTTTGGGTTTGGTGAAACCGAGCCGAGAGAAAGTGAACGTTACAACATTTTTTCCATTTCAATTAGGAGTGAGCATTTTATAACTTTATGAAGTCAAATAATGAAGCAAATTTAAGACAATTATTTGTGGCATCATTGTTAACATGTGCTGTTTGCAAAAAACTAAATAATAACAATAAAAACCTGACCAAACAAGAAGTGGATGAAAAACAAATGTACCATTTAATTTTTACATTTTTTCCAGACTGAACATATGCAGCACTTGGGCATAAAAACTGCCATAAATATTAGTTCCACGCCTTTAACCTCCTAAGACCCAGCTTTTCTGTCTACAAGAGTTTCACTGCTTTACACAAAAACAAAGCAAAACTGTCCACCGCAAAGGACATTCCATAACATTTAAAAAAAAAAAAAAATGCATCTGAAAAAAACTGCTGCATCATGTTTCCAATATAGACAGTTATTTAATTAAAAAAAGCCAAAACTTGTACTTTCCTGGGTCTCAGGGGGTTAAATAAAAGTAAAACATAAGTAAAGCATAAATCTCCTCCCACTATCAATAAAAATTTGCCAAATTTTAACTGTTTTGATAAACTGACTAAATAATTAGCCTTATCCGTGCCCATCACTAGTATGTATGTGAGATTTGACGTTCCAAAATGAGTAATCGGCACATTTTCCTGGATAAAAGCAAGTAGATTCAAGCCAAAATTCCAATATTGCCCACAGTAATTGCAATGTGACTTTTTGCCAAATTGTGCAACCCTAGTTATAATGCATGGAGATATAGTAATAGTTCAGAGCTGGAAAATGCTTGTATCCAATTAACTAGCTGATATCACTGCCATCCCCTGAATATGTGGAAATTAATTGTGGAACTGAACATCTGCTTCACTTCATGGCTCTACAATGTACCTCAGCTGTTTTTAGCATCGCTGGACCTACTGATTTAGTCTCAAAGTACTAGATACCGTACATACATAAAAAGATCAATCTGGCTCACCAAAGGCCAAACTAAAAAACAAATGGTTACTTTTACTTTTGAGCTATCACTTCCCCTCAAAGTGAGATATTCCAGTTGATATGCCTAATATCAGCCCCAACCACTTCTGAAGACACTTATGACAGTTACACAATTATAGATGAGAAATCAGACTGTGTAGCATCAATCCACAGGAGGTTAACATCAGTAAGTACATTTTTAAGCTAAAACTCCCACGTTTCCATCTTGGTTTTGTCTTTTGTGTTATAAACTGAATCTTTCTGGACTTGGACTGGAAATTGGTTGTGTAATAGTTACAGTGACCTGCTATTTGCCCTTTTAGTCTTTGCTTTTCCTGACAGTTTCCCGTTGCCACCTTTTGGCTGTGGTTCTTAATCCTGCTTACAAATTGGCTCAGCTGTTTTTTTTTTCCAACCAGTCAAACAGCTGTACATGAACACAACACCAAACATATGTGGTCATGTAAGAAGATGTTTTTAACAATTCACAGTTCAGAGGTCTTGGCTGCACAGCTAAAATAAAGCTATAGATAAAAGACTTGCAAGAATGTTTCTGGGTGGTCACGGAGAAGGAAAGTAGATGCAGTTATTCATAGAGGGAGATAAAACATATACCATCAGATAAATACATCGTCTGTTGCTTAGGCAACCTGCTGACCATGGTATAAGACAGTAGCAGCCATACCAACAGAGAGATAGGGAAGATAAAAGAACCAAATAATCCGTGGTCCTCTCCAAAGTGCTGATGTACCACAGCGCTGGGCTTTGCTGAGATTTGCTCCATCCACATGGTTATTTATACCCCAGGCTGGGCAGGAGTGAGGCCAGAGAGCGGAGGAGGGAGAATTATGCAGAGGCTGTCGCCTAAGAAAAAACTACTGTATGTTGTAGAACGGATACTGCAGCTCACTGTCAATCAAATCTGCACTGAGGATTAATTCTCTAAAATAAACACTGAGGATGTTCGGTGGCGTTTACAGGACAGAGACCGCAGCACCCTAAACCTGTGTTACTGCACATACTGACTCATTCTGACACATTTTAAAGCCTGCTGTACCCAGGTCTGCTGCTTCCTCTTCTAATTTCATGTTAGAAAAAACAGCCCTCCTACTCAGTCATTCCAGCTGGATCTGTCAACAGGTGGTCCCACCTCGCAAATCTTTTTATGCACATTGCTGTAACTCTCTCTGTGGGAAAATTCCACAGGGGTCCGGTTCCAGCACCGCTATCACAAATTGGAAATGTGACCCACCTGCGGGAAAACTAGAGCGACAACCCTGATGGCCGGCTTACTTTCCAACACTGAAGGTGGAACCACAACAACATCTGATCAGAGCTGACCTTTTCTTGGTCAACAGAAAATCCCTGATTGACAGCCACAACATAGGAAAAGGATAAATGAAAATGCTGAAATGTCTGGGAGCAGACACGGTGCTCTCACTGTGTCTTAATCAAAGGCAATTCATTTTTCTCAGTCTAAATGATCTCTCTCAAAGTGACTCTGCTGCCTTCCGTCTACATAATAATCAGCAGAAAATGAGAAGCAAAGGATGGTCACTTAAGAACAGAAGACGAAACCTCCATTTGCTCTAACAAGAACCACTTGACAACGGCAATACAACCCACAAACAACGTCGCTCACAGCATCAGTGGTTTGATAACTGCAGAAGGTTCAGAGGAGTTCGAGTCAGTATGATTTTAGAAATGGAGGGACACATTCCTCATGAGGACAGGGTTGGGCTTTGGCACCTTTCTGTGCAGCCGCTCGCTCTGTCCACAAGATGACACCTCACCATGGACAAAATCACACTGTAACAGATGTAAACTCAGACACTGAAAAAACATGACCATCTGAGACAAGGACACGTCTTTCAGAGATGGATGGAGATGGTGCGTATGTGCTGCATGTCATGGGGAAGATAATTCATGTACAAGCCTTTACTATTATTATGGTTTTTTAAAAAAAATCATATTACACCAAGAGTAAATTGGCTTTAAAAATTCCATTTTGCTTAAAAGCAAACTTTGTAAGAAGTCATGTTATTGCACCCATTACCACAGCATACAAATGAGACAGTTAAATGGAGTGACTCTTCTTTACTTTACTTTTCAACAATGAAAAAAATGACACCCTGCTCATAATCTAATGAGACAGGCTTATCATTATCCATAATTGGAGCTACAAGCAGTGAATATTAAATACATATTAACGAAAGAGAGTATCAAGTGATCAGAAGGTTATTATTTTCACACAGCAGGTTACAGAAGCCTATCATTCATATCATTAAATAATATTTCTATTGGTTTTTAAGACTTTTAATAAACTTTATATTTTATGTGGATTGGTCTCTTTATGGAGACAGTCTAGTAACCCCTATCTTTCAGGGACACTGAGTGTGAAAATGTGCAGCTTTCAGTGAAATGACTCCGTAAGTTCAATAATTGATGATTGAGCTGTGAATGAGGACCACTCCTCTGCGCACGCGTTGCTCGTCCTCGTGCGCGTGACGCAAAACGTGCGTGTGTTAATAAGTTAGGGTGTAGGAAATAGCTCGGATTATGTGTAAAACACAAAACAATACCGTTAATCTGTGCTCAAAGATCTGCAAAAATATTTAGATTTTTTAAATTATAATTTTTTTTTTTTTTTTTCAATAGCGGCGCTGGAACGGAGAGATGTGTCAGGACGCGCATATTTCTTCAATTTCACTGGGCTTACATCATAAACTGATGATGATAAAATTGTAAATACACAAGTCATGTTCTTGAAAATAACGGCAGATAATTCATGTAAAATTACAGACGATTTGATGTCTGTGAAAGGATGCTTGTAAAGTGCATCCCTCAAATTGGAAACTCAACTTACCAGTCGACTGTCACGCGGGCACAGATGGAGGTTTTCAACGCGCCTTCCCAGCCTGCATCAGTCCGGCGTGCATGGATTGGCTGCTCTCAAACTCAGGACATGCACCTAAAGTCTGTCCGATCACACACGGGGCCAGGAGGAGGGCAAAGGGATGAGCAGTGAGGAGCAAACCGCAACACGCAACAACATCATGTGAAAGTCAACAGAAATACGAGCCATCGGTCCATCCGCCTGGTCTCCGCTGGCAGGAGCGGCGTGCAGAGGGCAGATCTGCCTCCGTATGAGGGATGCTCAGTGCCACACCGGAGGAAGTAGGAGGAGCCGCTGTACAGAGGCTCTTACAAAAGATGGATTCTTTTCATTTTCCACGTTGTACCAGCCTTTGTCTTTATCCAAATACCGTTCCCTGTGTATCATAAGATAAAGTGCACTATGGTGGGATTTAAGGTTGAATGTGGAGACACTGAGTGAATTCTCCATATCCTTAAAATAACTCACAGATGTGTTTGTCCATTTATTGGGGCAAGCTGTGTCCCACCACATTTAATTCCAAGCAGCATTACCCACAAATACATATGAAAATGCCATATCACAGTTATCATTACCCATCCAGTGGGCCCAAGAAGGGTTACATCTGGGCTGCATATAAGGGTCCCATGTGGGTTTGTCCACTTTCCATGGTGGCCCCACATGTGTTTGCCCATATCAGAATCAGAATCTCTTCATTGTCATTGTACCAAGTGGCCTACGACGAAATTGAGGTTGAGCTTTCAGGTTCAGTATAAGAATTTACAACCAATATTAGTAAAACAACAACAAATATCAGTTATTTACATAAAAAAGCATTGCAAACTAAGATATTTGTACAACATAGAATTTAAGTCGTGCAACTAACATGAGAAGTAGTGCAAGTGACGTGAAAGATAAATAGTGTGGAAAATAAATAATATGAGATATTCAGATTTCTGATTCTGATATGGGCAAACACATGTGGGGCCGCCATGGAAACTGCAGACAAACCCACTTGGGACCCTTATAGGCAGCCCAAATTGAACCCGTCTGGGGCCTACATGGCCGGGTATTATCGTGGTATTGTTGAAATGTGCTCAAAATGTTCAAAAAATACTTATAAACACACAGTGAAATAATTTAGCTAACTTATTTTGGAAAAGAAAAAAACATCAAATGACATGCACAATGTACGTTCTGCCGGCAGAAACATTAAAATATTAACATGTAAACATCAAACATACAAATACACTCACTGTAGTGGGGGGTGCTTATTATGGTATTATTATTATTATTATTATTATTAGATGATTCATCAAATTTGAAGTGTTGCCCCCCTTTGCAGAGACATTTTTTCTGGATTATCTGCAGACAGGTTGAGCATCTTCAATTAATTTCCCCTCAGCATCCTTTAAAAATCCCAAATACGCCCAGACTTTCCACTCTGTCCTTTCAGGGGTGGGAAAAATCTCCAGAGGGTTGTCCGTGCAGCTGACTTCAGCCATGTTTTCAGAGGCCCAACACTGCATCTGTGCATGCACACCTGAGTGCTGCTGCTTCTCCAGGAAATGAGCAGTATCACCATGAGTTTTTTGAAGCACAGTAATTAAACACGGTTTAGAATTTGACACGGTAATACTAACCATTGGGAATTTTACCGCGGTTTATCATTATGCCGGTAATTGTTACATCCCTGCCCACAAACCTCTTGCCGCTTTTACAACCAAATATCAAACACAATAGTCGTATGATTGCGCAGTTTTGGTGCAAATGACTTAACGGACTCAAGTGACTCATACAATGACGGATCTACAGTGTAGATCCTTAAAATTATCTGTGTTTCCAATTATTAGTTCAGTGAGTAAATGCACAGGTATCTAGGAAAGAAGTTGCATGTTACAAACACTGAATGGTGGTCTTATGGTGGTCTCTAAACCCTTGTCCATATAGAGATTAAAATTATTGGCTTTACATGACATTTAAGAAACCAAATTATTGCGTTAGTCTGACTAAAACTAGACTTTAACCCATCAAGACCCAGTGCTACTTTCCAAAATAGTTTTTTTTTTTAATATATTTGTCTTTTCTTAAGTGATTTATCACCATTTATTACATTATCCTCTGTATTTTGTGTTTATTCAGTGAAAATCAGGTATTTTCCTATATTAATTCACTGAACATGTAGATGTTTGGAAAGCTCAGATTAAAGCTGAGGAAGAAAAAGTTTTTTTGTTTTTTTTTTCAGTTCAGTCTCTCATTAACTGAACATAAATCCAGTGTCTCCATCCACTGTCATTGATCCAACTCTGTGGGTTTTACAAGTGAATCAATATTGTAGAAGATGACGGTGTTTCCACGGTAACTACAGAGCCTCTGAACGTCCAAATATGTCATATCTGATGACCATGAAAAGATGAGTAAATGAATTTTACACCAGTTATTTACATGGATTTGATAGGATTAGTGGGTCGACAGGTATTAAACAGTTTAGATCAGTGGATGGTTTTGGTTGCTAGAGTATGTTTGAGTCTTTATGGGTTAAAAGCACATTTACATGGTAGCTCGACTGAAACTGAGTCATACTAATGCACCTAGATAATTCGATTGAAAGTCGATGTACTCCTGCATGTACATAGATCAGTCGGACTGGAATGGGACATGGTGGTCTGCACATGTACTAGGACTCTGCACCAAATCTTGATCTGGAAGTCAAACATCATGCATCTCCCCAAAAACTAGAAAAGACAAAAGTACACTATGTACAAATTTGCAACATTGTCCATATAAATAACTCACTATCGGCTACTGTTGTGGTCTGTGATGAGCTGAAAGCGTGCATATCGCCACCTATCAACTCCATATGATTTCAACAATAAATCGATTACATTGCTACGTGTGTAAACTGGGACAAAGACAACAGTCCAAATAAACAGGTTAGCTGAGCTGTGGTTGTAGCTTGAATACGCTTTGCACGTAAACATGCTGAAACTCATGCATCGACAACAATCACAATTAAGGGAGAGGTGGGGCTTTGGCATCACTGTTTCCGAGAACATGCATATGGATTGTTGTAAACACAGAGATTCAAGAGTACCGTTTTGATATTTGTTCACTTTGGACCCGATGTTAAAAAAAAAAAAAGGCACATTCAGGCTCCAGAAAAGCCAGTTCTGTGTGGATGAAACACCCATATAATTAAAATAACTTTTACGTCTCCATGTGGACGGCTCCTAAAAGAATAAAGATTACAGCCAGTGTGAGGCTTGTTCACTCGGGGCTTCATGATTAAGAGGATATTTGTAAGTTATGTAAACCTCCTT
Organism: Ostorhinchus angustatus; assembly: GCA_029822955.1. NCBI lineage: Eukaryota > Metazoa > Chordata > Actinopteri > Kurtiformes > Apogonidae > Ostorhinchus > Ostorhinchus angustatus. Next base: position 29,686,072 of record JAPTMW010000006.1, read on the forward strand.
AATGGATACTACCTACTATAAAACAGATGGAGGGAAAAAGTCCATGAGCTGCTGTAGAAACACAGAGGTACAACATGGTGGACTCTGTGGAAGCAGCTGCTCCCTCTGTATGTATAAATATCTCATTCAAAGGGGTTTAATGAAGTGGGCTTGGACGTGCTCCCAGTATTGCATGGGTGTCCAATGGATCTACAGACATCCAGAACATATATGCTAGGTTGATTCTCCCATCCATACTTAGATCTACAGTTACAAATACCATACAATATACAGCAGAAACCTAAAAGGATCTCTATAATAGGTTTTGTGTGTATAGAAATTCATATGAGCAATGTACATAGAAAAATTACATATTATATGAACCAGTATGAATATTTCAAATATATTGGAGGTGGTGAGCAGGGGCACTAGGATGGATTAAAGGCAAATAATAGATGTTAACTTTATTTTACCCTTCACATTTAAGACTGTACATTTGTCACAGCTGGCTCAGGGCCATGACAAACAAGAGAGACGCATTGTTGCAAAGGAATAACAAAGTGTGTTTATTTAACGTAATGTAAGGATAAATCAGATCATGGGATGTGCGAATCAGTGGCGTTGGTAATGTAGGATGTGCATGCGTGGTGAATATGGAGCGTGTGGGTGTTGGAGAGTGCAGAAAATGAAACAAAGGAGAAATGCAAAACTAAAGCAGCCACATCAACCAGGGAAGCAGGCGTCTGTCTGGGAAGAGAGAGGGAGAACCAATGAATGAACGCCTCCTTATATGAGCGGCCTGTGCACCAAGCTCAGGTGTATTCCCTTACCAGTTAGGCTGGCCCAATCCACAAAACAAAATTATAAATATTATAAAACATTTTTCCCTCTAAACCCCTCAAAGCTTACATTTAAAGACTGACATTATTTCTACTCCGAAAGAATATTTCTGTTTTCATGCAGCCATTTATACTAAAATACTAACCGCAACTATGTGAACATGGCCTGTCTCTTTAATACCTTCGACCACTTCATTAAAAAGGTTGGCAGGTAGGTAGGTGTTGATATCCAAATCTTTTTTTATGTTTAATAGTTGGCATGTTGCTCCCTCTAAGCAGAAACGTGGGTTTTTCTTTTAGGTTGGTATCTCTAGAGTGCAGACATGCAACCTGTTGGTTAGTTCAAGCTGATCATGCAAAAGACATAACCTCAAATGAAATGTATATTCTGAGAGCTCTCTATTTAATATATGCAAATAAAATCACCATATCTCCAGTTACTGAGATGTACTGTATCACTTATCACATCGTTGCCACAAGTGTTTTTTTCTTTACAGCAGCTGAGGGCAGATTTAGTGACTAGAATCCTGCGGAGTGGACATTCACCCCGTCTACAGAGTTGGCACCAGTCTTTTCTCTTCCTCTTATAGCTGTTCGGCATTCATTGCCCGTCATACAAAAGCAGTGGGAGGATCAAGCGCCTCCCCAGTGCACAATGCTAAAAACTTGGTGAGATGCAATTACAGAACAAACAAACCCCTTGTCTGCTTGTAGGATCAAAGTCAGATCCAAATGCAGGTTTGATGACTTTTCTCTGATACCCTCTCTGAACAAAAGGCCGTCTGTTCACATGAGGCACCGGAGCGTCAAAATCTAGAATTCACTCAACAGAAACCGACCCTTATGAGTACTTAGCATAGTCACCAATACATTTTGTGCAACATTTCCTGATGGTGCCGTGAAAACATCCATATCTACATTTCATGCACCCCCGTCTTGCGGTGCTGATACAGAAAAATGAACTTCTCAACTCTTGGTACTAAGATTACTCCACTTTTTAAGTACAGCAAAGGTTTAGGATAGACTGGAGGATACTGCTGTTTAGTAACGCTCATTGACACCGCAGTGTTATATTTGAGAATATAATGCCACCTATACAAGTAGCTGCACAGGAACATCTGACACAAGAGCTTCAAATACATTGTGAACTGTTTATTTGAATGCCCTGAGAGACCTGTGTGATCATGTTGCAGGTTTTGAACTTATCAAACCCCGAGAGCAAACCCAGAGTTAGAGATGCAATAAACAGTGTAGTATCTGACTCCATGGTGACTCGGGCAATGTGTTTTCATTTCACTCCACTGCTGACTGGGAATCTAATTTCAGGCAGTTGTTTAACACACACATACACACACAAAATGCACACATTACGAATTTAAATGTCGCCTTCAGATGGTGCGCTACAGGCGTATATGGAAAACAAATATACTGTCTGTTCTTTAGGTCGGTTATTTCAAATCTCATTATTCCTCGCCCGGAGAAAAAGTTGGTTTCCCTTGTGCAGCGTGAGACAATGGACACTTTGACCATTCAAGACCGCAGCGCTGAAACCCCCAAGACCAGCTGCTTCTTCAGGCCTTTCTGTGCGGCCTTTAGTGAATCTATCTATGTACAAAACCATAATTAGACATGCCTTCCAAAGTCAATCCTATTTCAAAGGGCTCCTGGGGGAGATATTACGCTATCCATAAACCCATAGCCCCTGCCTTAGAGTCACTCCTAATTACATTCCAAATTCAATCAACTGGAAACAAACAGCAGCCGTACCAGGCGATGCAACCAAAAAAAAAAAAAAAAAAAACTGGTGCAAGGGTGACTGTTTCCGCACTGAGAAAAAGACATGATGACCTGACACTGTCACTACCATTGATTTTTTTGCCCTGTACTTGAAATGCGATGCATCATTTTATAAGATAAGTGCAAGTGAAAGATAAGAGCCCATGTTATGAGGAAATGTTGATTGAAATTCACCTGATGAATGTTTAAAGGGGAGGAAATGGTGAGGCATAATGTCTGTGAACGGAATGAGCAAGGAGTAAAAAGGGATGATAGATGTTTAAGAAGTGGTAACCTTGAATTACAACAGTGAAAAGAGAGACTAAGATGGATAGAGAGATGGAGGGAGAAAGATAGAGCTGCAGGCTGCGGAGACAGAGACTGGGGTTCAGACTGAAATGTCAGATGAGTCAGAGGCATTCTGGGAAGACGCTCCTGTTTAATATGGCTCCACAGTCTGCCATGGAGGCTGAAAATTTACAATGACACCATCACCGTAATAACAAGCACCTGCAGCCACGTTCTGAAGGAGCTGTCTGCCCTGAATGAGTGGCTAGTGACATTGATTAACCCTGACGGCCTATAACACAAGATAACTGATGGGCTTGACAGTGCACTGGATGCCACAGTGATTTAACCGTAAAATCCTTTGCACATCGCTCAAACGCGCGGACACTCAATAACCTGTGCGACTGTTCAGTTATGGCTACTTATTTACACTTTTCTGTGATTGAACAGAGATCTTGTCAATCCAAATGAAAAATTATGAGCACACAGATCCCATTCAGGCTGCTGAAATCATTCAGGGAGAATGCTGAAGATGACAGCGAGCACATTTCAGAGTTGTGGTGTGAGAGCTGAAGCAGAAAACATGCATGGTATCACGAAATATTGGCACAAGCTGAGATGGACTGGCCTGTCCCTAGACATTTGTGCTGCTCTGTCTCTTTCAGGCAAACCTTACAAGATCTTTATTTTCCTCTCGTCACGCCAGGAGGAAAACTCCACCAGGAGCAGAGTGAGTGAGCGGAGTTAAATGCTTCCTTGGCAAGTTAGAAGTCTGGCTGGAGAACTTTGTGTATCAAAGCTCTCACAGATTATCAAAGTGTCTGCTAATAAGTTGATGAATGTGAAAGTGAAGTGTGTGTAGACTGTAAATCTCTATCATCTTTGCTGGGTGGTAACCCTAGAGATGGTTATTTCAGTCAGCAATGATGTGTTTGACTGATAGCCAGGGGAGTGGTAAGATGAGGCCAGTGGAAAGTGTTTTGTGGTCAGCAGTGATGGTGATGCTAGACCTGCTCACAGTGAGAGGCGATTGGGGGGTAAAATGGGTCTAAATAAAGTTGCTGCTGATCCCACAGGCGCTGCTGGCTCCAGCTGCAGTGGCAGTAAATAGACATGGGATCTAAGTGTTTGCTGTGGCAACATGTGAAAGCGGCGAGGTGGTTGAGCACAGCGTGGAGCCTCCCTGTCACTCTGATCAGTGTTGCTCTGACATCAAACAAACACATTTGCTGCTCTGCAAAGGGAACAAGACCTGAGATGTCTCGGCAGCAGCCAGAGATGGCAAATGTCGTGTCGATACTAAGGTGGAAAAAAAAAACAGTGTGTAAATGTTGCATCCTTCTCAAATGAATATGTTTTATTGAGTGCTAAATTGGTTTGCATTTACTTGCTGCCTCTATTCCGTGATAGGCAGCCAGTGAGAAAATGCACGTACACAGATGGGCAGGGGGGGCTACAGCAGACTTCAATTCTGTGCACCGCTTTGGTTAGTCACGACTCCTCTGCCCAGCAGATGAGCACGAGCAACAGGGCGAATGCGTGTGTCTCTACACAGCTGCCCCCTGCCCCTCCTCCCCACAGCCGCTCCTTCTTTCAGACTGTGCCACAGACCTGGTTGCTAAGGTAACCTCTTGTGTTGATGGGTTCACCTCTGTTAATCACTACCTAGCAATAATGGCCAAAGCAGTGTGTGTGTGTGTGTAGCATATGTGTGTGTGAAAGTAGAGGGATGGGGGGTGGCAGTGGCTGGAATTTGTCCTTTTAAAGAGGCTTACAAAAACACACAGCAAAGATGTGGGAGACATCTTTTTTTCCCCTTTTCCCTGAATAGCAGCAAAGTTAAAAATCAATAAGACACCGGGAGAAGAGAAGCTCTAAAACCAATGCATTGATTTTTTCAGGCAAGTATTTCTAAAACACAGCCCCGTACTTTTGCTGTTGTAATTAAAAAAAAAAAAATCTATTTAAGATTAGGAAGGAATTTGTCTATTAATTTTAAATTAAATTACATTTAATGTGTGAGAAACAAAAATATATTAACAGTAAAGTGACATCTGGAGATCAAATTGTTTGCTCTGCATCTTGTTTGCTCTCCTCTGTGTTCTGTGAGATTAAAAGCAATCAATAAATAGGAACCAATTAACCCTATTGCAGATTATCATATTCAATTCATATTATCTCATTTTCTCAAGAATCACATTGGGGGTTTACACTAGAGGTTATTTGAGCGATACAGGTGAACAAACTGTCTGAATGTACCTGCTCGATTCTTCAACATGTGATTGTTTATTAGATCAACACTACTACACCACTGTCCTCCTAAAGGAAGTCAGTATTAATTTACCTTTGTGAGATGTTGGAAATGAGGAGTGAGCAGGAGGCAGTGTGTCTGAGACGACAGTGTGTGGGTGAGTTGAGAAATGCTGCATCTCTGCACACATGCAGAGCGATGACACTAACATCTGCTCCATCTGCTGCTCCTGCCACTATAGCACAGACTTTACAGCTACAGAGAGAGGGCCATGCCATTACATGTGCAGGGTGACACAGGTGAGGAGTCCGCCCTGCTTGCTGCGATGCATTTAGGCTCATAATTTGGCCTGTATTCTATATGAAAAAAAAAAAAAATCCAATCTGCCTTACAGACTGATTAACATGTACTTCCGTGACGCTTATTTCTAATGAACTTGTTGCACCCGATTCCCATAAGCAACTCCTGTCCTTATGTTCTCAGATACAAAGCAAGATACACATTAATGCACATGTCCTTGGGAAAGTTATGAAAATTATTGTAGCACTCAGTCAGCTCAGCTTCCCCCAAACATGGCCTCGGTAACTCCAGATGCTGAATTAAAAAAAAACCAAAAAAAATCTCCTGCACTTTAACAACTTTTTCAACGTAAAACACACAAAACATGACTTTAATGTGGATTATTACATGCTCTAGTTACTGTATGTACAGTATGTAGTCTAAATTATAAACAGGAACATGTGCTGTAAACATTGATCTGATAAATCCAAGCAAGAAAGTCTCATCTCACAGCTGTGGATCAAAATGTTCATAGAGTGGCCTTTACTCTAAAGGTTATTTTCAAATATAAATACAGCTCTATGGTTAAATGCTGCGTGCTCTTTAATGCCTGTCTTGCTTTTACACCATTGTACTCTTTATCTCAGTTTATGTATTTTTAGATATTTTTGTCAAGTGTTATTATGGGATGCCACACTTTGGAACTAATTTGGTAAAAAAAAAAAAAAAAAAAAAAAAGCGAGTGCCAAACACAGACTCAATTCTGTTTATGAAGCAACCAATCTGCCAAAGAGTTTTTATGCAGTGACTCAACACCAGAAAGTATGTCTGTATCTGCATATTAAAAATGTTTGATTCTGGGTATGCTGTTGATAAATCTACAACTACAGTTAATTTACTATAATATAAAACAGTACTATATAAGACACTTTATATTTATTATGTACTGTGATTGTGCATGCAACAAATTTGACGGTGATGGCTCTACTGTTTCAAATGCACAATATAAAGGCGATGCTTGATAACTTTAAAGTAGCATCAGAAACCCCAGCACAAACCAAAATAATTGGCACCATTATGCATTACAGATTTCAAAAGGAAAAGATTGTGGTTGTTTTATTTGCTCACGTTTACATTTTTAACAAAGTGGTTCTAATTTGTTCATGTGCTTTGAACTGCCTCTCGCCCACTGATGAGCAAACTGAAAACTGTCTGCTTCTGTTTGCAGCTATAAGAACTTTGAACAAAATCAAAAAGACAGAGTGATCACAGATGAGTTTATGGAGAGGCATGGGTAAAGACATCAAGTGTGACATGAGGAAAACTGTGTCCTGTGAAATGACTAAAAGTGAAAGCCACAGTTTCACTCTGTTGCTTCTCGTTTGTTTTGAAATTTTGATTTGATAAGACACACAGAGCCGTACATTTCTTCTTTCACAACCTTGTAAATCCAGATTCAATCCCTGCATTTCAGTCGAGACGCTGCTCCGCGGCTGCCGTGCCCTTATCATCAAAGGGTGAATCTGCCGTTCTAATCAGGTTGTTAGCTGAGGTTGGAGCTGCGGCTGCTCTCTGCTCTGATAAGCCTGTCAGAGGCCGGTGGCCTGATGCCTGCCTACGTAATTATCATAACAGTTCTCCCACATCACACCAGGCCCATGTGTCCATGGAAGAGTCCGAATGGATCGAGTCAGTGAAGCTACTAAACTGTGTTCAAAAACACTGAAACGACTGTTCACCACTCATCAGTCTGCAGGTCTTCCAGAGGTCCAGTGTCTAACCCTAATCCATGCAGTAAGGATTCACTGATCAGAACAAATGACAAGTGAAGGAGACAAGTTTTGTTGTGTTGTATTGTTCAGTTTAAAGTCGTGTGTTTTTTCCTTTCATTAATGATTTAGTTCTTTCTTGTGTTTGAAATAAAATTTGATCCTGTGGAAACAAGATCTAGCAAAACCTACCAGTTTGCGTAGAGCTAATAATTAAAATGCCTGTTATTTAAAAAAAAAAAAAAAAAATCATAGCAGAAGTAACATATTCGTGTTATGGTCCCTGGTCTTGCGACAGAGATTTGGTACTTTTAATACTCGGATTCAAATACACAAAACAACTTAACAAATGAACATCACCATATTTCAAATGAGCAGCAATGAATTGAATCTATTGACACTGTTACATAATGAGTATATATTAGACAAACCACAACTAAAGTCCTTTGTGGTCTCCTAGGCCTTAGTGATGTAGCCCTCCTTGATTAAGAAATCATAGATTTTTCGTGTCTTGTTGACATCGATCTTGATCAGTGCTCTGGCCTGAGCCAGTCGCAGTCCACCCTGCCGTCTGCACTCATTAAGCAAGGCCTGCTTATATTCCAGGTAGGCCCCCGGCACCAAGCGCACCACCTGGCATAACTGAGAGCACAAAACAAATAAGAGTGTTAGTAAGGGACACTAGCATTAAGACAAACAGGTGATGATAGTAGCAGAGTTTCTGCAGGTTTCAATAAGTTGTCTTCTTCATGTCTTTCTGAATTCCTACTTCTATAACCTGGGACCCCCTACTGACTTGGAAATTAACAAACAACACCTGTATCTCATGGGGCGTATTCACATGGCAGTGTAGTGTGTTTTTAACTCCGATTTACTGACACTTCCCTGGTTCTGATGTCAGGCTCACCACTTACAGATAACCACTGAAAGACCAAAATGTTCCTTACTGTAGCTGTCATAGATGCCAGTCATCTTGTCATTTTTTGGAGATTTTAAGTTTGTAACTTTACTCTTTCACTGAATTTCCATGCTGTATTGTATTGTGAACCTCCTGAATTTGCACCTTAACCACTTTTCAAACTCAGGGTAGGGTAGGATATTTGCTGCCATACAGACATGGCTGAGATCACAGATGACATCTGTCATTATTACAAGTGACCAACGCTCCACAATTAATACTAGTCCTGCTAGGACTTAAGACCATTACGAATGCAACAGTTTCTGTACTTGGCCACATCTTGCTGAACTTGCACTTGAATGTAATACTGACAAATACTATTTTGAAAACATTTTAATACAGACTTTAGTTGTAACTATTATTTAGTTCTAAGCAGAGAAGGCACTACATTAGCCTACAGAATGCACCGTTTGGATAAGTGGTTATTGGCTCCACAGCAGTTCTGTTACTGCTTGCTCAAAACATATTTTCCCCCAAAGTTAACTTAACAGTTCAATCAATTTATAACATGTCAAAATTATATTTAAAACAGCTTAGACCGCACAAACACAGAGATCGCTTTTCACTTTGAGTTCAAATATCCCCATTTGAAAGGACAAAGACAACACATTACATCCCCTAAATTTTAAGCATCTTGAGGCTTTATGAGGCCTGTGAGACCCATTAAGCACAGACCGGAAATAAGTACCTCTTTCTCCCGCTCATTGAGCTTCTCGGTTCCTGGCAGCCCAGTCAGGTTAAGAGGAGGAGCGCTCCTCCTACCTGTTGCTGTGGACCAAAAATTCAAACAGAAATGCAGTGTCAGAGGGTTGGTCCATACTTTAGATAACAAAATAGCAGGCTGAAAACATCCAGTTAATTTTTTCTGCTGGAAGAGACAAGGGAAAATATATTTACGGTGTTCAAACTGCGTAAATATAGCTATGTGGGAGTGTGCATCACATTTGTGTTCTAGAGGTTAATGCAAGGCAGCTAATTTAAAAAGGAAAAACAGCAAGATAAATATGCATGTAGAGGCCTATTTTTCATGTGTATTTATGGAGGAGCGTCTGCATTCATGTGTCTTCGCCTGAGGCAATGCCAAGACAACAGCGAAGGGGGAGTAGAGAGGGAAAAGGTGGAAGGGGTTCTGTACCTGACACTGTGATCATTGTGACAGCTGGAGTAATGCCAGCATCTCTGAAATCAGATGGAAAAGGGTTAGCATCAGTGGAAGCTTATACAAACACAAGTCCTACTTCCACAGAGTCTATCTAGGCTTTGTTTGGTAAACTTGCTCCAGGACCTTCATCCAAAAAAGATGAATCATTGCATTCAAGATTTTATAAGGTAGAATAATTAGGAGCTGGATAAATCCCAAAGAAGAGGTCTTGGATGAAAAACCAAGAGCAGTTGTACATTTAAAAAACAAGACAGACTGAGGTGGAATGAGGATGCATGGGAGAACTCATCCAGCTCTGTTCATCTGCGCACGCTTAACAGTGACTGTATTGACAGAGGTCAGCGTCTCTGGGTGCACGACTACCCCAGCTCACTATTACACACTGTGTAACAACAAGGAATTTGAGGTCTCACATTGCAGCCTGTTTGCTGAGCCACTGCTGGCAGGCTCTGCCATCCTGGATGTACTGCAGCACGTCACACAGCATGGTCCTCTTCCTCCGCTCATCGTCTCGCATCCGCTTCACCCGTTCATACACCTTGGCACCTAAGCACAGTTGCACAGACATGAGGTCGAAAGAAAAAAGCTAACACAACAGGATGTTGTTTCAAATAAAGCGCAGTAGGGATTGAAACATTTAGACGCCTGGACGGTTCAGGGGAGTGACTAATCCTGTGGATGTAATGATGGGCAGTTCATTATGCCAACAGTAGCTTACACTAAAGCCTGTTTCACTAAAGCAACTAAATAAAATATTCAATTTCCTCCAAGCTTCAACAAAGTCTTAAGATATTATAATTCCTAAGATGATCCACAGACTGATGCCTCATAGTCTATGCTGATGCTGCTAAAAATAATTAAACATTTACATGCCAAAATAAAGAGTCTGAATATAAATACATTTTCCTGCTTAGGTATGCAACTTCGAGATGCATTGCTGAGCAGAGGAGTGAAAAAGGTCAGGCTGGACTCACTGCAGAAAGACTTGATCCCTGCTTTCCTGTACTCCTGCAGCCGACGTATCTCCCTCCTCAGCTCGAACTCCACTGGCAGAAAGAAAATGAAGAGGAAAAAAGGTATTTTTTAAAAATCTGTCCACAAAGGCTCCTGAACTCTTACTCAAACACAGCTTAAATCTCACTAGTTTCGACACTTAACATTTGAAATCATGAAAAAGCAAATGCCTCTTTACCGATTCTAAGCAAATGTAGATGTGTGCCTATAAAGTGTTAATGTTATAAATAACTGACAAATCTAAGGAAATTGAATAGTTTGATAAGAAAAAGATCATGGAAAATACACTAAGTTTTAGCGTATCACCAATTTAAAGGTTATGGTTGAAAGTTCAACCAGATGAATACCCCCTGCCTCACCCTCCCCTATGGTAGCACCTGAAGACACATAAAGTCCAGCTGATTCTCAATAGAGCCAAATAGTTTGTCCATTCTGAGCTATTTGTTAAAAACAAACTACATTAACATTTTGTGTTTGTTAACAGAACTCTTCAAACTTCACCTCTCCTTTCCAGCAGTAAGAGGATAGCAAAGGGTGTAACAAGAACAAAAGCTCTGAAATAAAAAAAAATTATTCCTTGATTCTGTAACAGTGGCTATACTCCAAAAATAAAATCAAGCACACTTTCACAAAACTCTACCGGAATGTTCTAGAGCAAAATACAGCTGCGGCACAAGCTTCCTCAATTCTGCTGTTTGGTGTTGACCTTTCTGTTAGCAGTGACAGTCTGAACAGTGTCGGTGTGTCTACTGGCTTTGCCCAGAGTCTTGTCTCTCAGACAGAACTGTATTGTAAGTGAGAAGAGTAGAGAGGAGAGAGCCATGTGACCAAGTCGCTTTGTTTTTATATTGTTCAGCCTGTGCATTCTGCATGACGCTGCAGCTGATTGGCTGAGGGTATAAACGCTCTGTCCAAAGGTCAACACCCAGAAACATCCTCAACACAACAAAACAAGAAGAGAATAGAAAACACAGGCAGAAGGCAGGTTCTCTGCATATAAAGA
>JAPTMW010000006.1:29750101-29762070 GCA_029822955.1 Ostorhinchus angustatus
TCACATATGTAATAATTGTTTCTAGAAAGAGCAATATGATAACTTCTATGTGACTTCATACAAGAATAAATCTTTACAAGTTGAACCTGATCTGTTAAAGTGTAAAATCAAACTGTTGAGACTGTGCACTAAACCTGCAGTAAGTCTTAAGCCAACTGCTGCAGTGATAATGAGTTGGTTTGTTGGTTTATGGGACCTTTGAGAGAGAGCTGAGAATGCAATGATTTATAGTTTTTCTCCGGTCACTGAGCGATGGGGATGAGTCAGTTTTTTGCCCAAACACCCCAAATCCTCCCCTACAGTATGCTGTCCTGAGGATTTACAGCTCTGTATGCATCTCCATCCCCCCATGCTGTCACAGCAGCAGAGCACTGGTCAAACAAGAAAAGCCACTTCCTCAAAATGTCACAACAGCCCTCCAAACAAACAGCTCAGTAACAGCCTGACTGCGCTTCTGTGTATCTGCACTGGAATGTGCAAAAAGATAAAAATTGTTATCTCTTATCACTTCTTGTTTTACCCTGCTGTTTTAGGATTAATTAATGCTTTTGAATGTGTAGTGTTCAGATTATTAATTACAGTAATACTTGTAAATAAAGCACATTCACATCTAAAATTCAAACCAAAGTTTGACTTACTGCACAGTTGCAGTAAAGGCACATGCTATTTTGCTGCCATAGTCACATTCTTTGAGGGCAGGCAAAGAAGGAAAAATCCTTTAAAGCAAACTGAAACACTCTTTCATTGTTCCACTCTTGGAATCTGCAGGGGGACCACAATAATGACCTTTTAATAACTTAGTCCCAGGCAGATCAGGGGGGTTAAGCTCTTTGGAGCTCAAACTTGGGGGTTTATTCTGTCTGCTTCTGCCATTGTTGGTTGAAGTCCCCCACTACTACTACAGCAGCAGCAGCAGTACAATCCTTTAATAATAATGACTGCAGCACTCTTACTGTGGTTCTGCCAGAGCAAGGTTGTGTTCATGCATGTTTTCAGAGTAAGCGAAGGACACTGTGCAGTGAGCATTACAATAACACCGACAATAGACCACCAGCATGGGGTAATTTACCGGCGACTAGGAGCTTGTGAGGGCCTTGGTAAATAACAACGTCTGACAGGTGTGCCATGAGCACATCCTTCCCGTGGGGAGTCCCTGCTATTACAGGCACCCTCGTCGCTCTTGGTGCAGCATGTACAGCAGCACTGCTGCCCCGCTGATCCTGCTGCAGCCCTGGTTTAATGGCTCGATGGCTAATTCAGGCTAAAGCTAATGGCACGGGAGAATTACATATAGCGGTTGACTCCAATACTTGTGTAATCAGTGGATACTAAAAGCTGCTCAGAAACAGGGATGATCATTTACTGTCCATAGTTCTTTAATGGCTTTTAAAGTCTCTCATGCATAGTTCAGAATTAAGCTCTTATCCTTGTTTTGCACTCTCTCACTTCACAACAGGGACAAAGCCATGCTCTGACTCTGACTACAGTTAGTCATTATCTTTTTTTTCCCCTGAGCACAATCTGATTAAGCGCCTTTAATAAAACAAAGAAAAATAAGCCAAGTCAAATTTGGATATAGGCTAGTTTTTTATCTGTGACTTGGGACAGAATTAAAGGAAAAACCACAGAGCTTTCAATAATCATCCTTTCTATTTCTATCAGATCAGTCAAATGATCTGATTTCCCACTGTAATAAAATGAAATGTAACCTCTGACTTCGGGGAAAGACATGGATTATTGCTTTAACATTATCAAATGATTCACTGACAGATGTTTTATTATTTATTTGTTTACTATTCCAAAAAGGTTAACCTGTTAAAACCACTGGGGTGGAAGGATTTGGGGATATAACTGCCACTACAAATGAATAACTCTCTGGTTCCCTTTAAGCTTGAGCCACAGATCTACAGTTTCTCATGGAAGTAGCTGGCCTGATGTAAACGGTATGTAGTGATGTTCACAACGATAACTATGAGCATGGTCCTGTTGATGCTGTTCAAATACGACTCACTGAAGATGTGAGCAAAAAAATGTGTTTTTGTCATGTTTGAGCTGATGTCGTAGCTTTTGATGATTCTCTCTTAACTCCACAATAAAGGAGCACTTTGCACTGGAGTACGATGCCTTCAAATGTCCAAAAAGTGCATTTTGGTCTTAAGGTTCTTCTGGTCCAAGCTTTGCATATAAGGGGCAAAGTCATTATAGTAATATAGGCACCCCCTTCCACTTGGATTCTGTTTTCATCATGTGCTCCAAAATATATAAAATGAAGCAAGTTGGGGGTTTTGTTTTGTTTTGTTTATTTGCAGGTCATCACTATCTGAGCTCCTTTTTTGTTATTCTTGGTGATCAAGAATTGAAGGATTTTTTTTATGTAGTACATCAGTTTGGCATGAGGAATGAGTGGCACTGTGGTGTCCGGGCGTACTCGTACCTTGGCATAGTCCAACGGCAGCTGGTCCTCAGGACACTTGAAGACCCCCTCACTGCAACGAAACAAACAGAAAATGCTGTTACTTTTGGTATAGCTTTGAATAAAAACACAAACAAAAAAAACACCGCAAGCATCTCAAAAAGGACAAGCAGTTGCTTTGAAATCACATTCGATGTTCACTAAGATTACTAACACTGACCCTGACTTACAGAAACTAGGGCTTAAAGGCAATGCTTTGACAGTCTGAATGAGCAGCACTGGGTTGGTTTTACTTTTATTCTGTCTTGTCGAATGCATTAGAAGTTCTCTGACTCATCCCACTGTATGACGTACACACACAGCACGAAAAAGTTACATCTCAGAGTCACTAGGTCTAATGACCCTGCCTCTTAAATCTCCATCTCCCTCAGAGGACACGTCTGAACACATTTTTACAACTACACAAGACAAATTATTGTAGTCTATACAGATGACTATGGCCTTCACTTACATCTTTTACCGTTTAATTTCCGACCTGGTTTTCCAGCCAAGATAATACTGCCATAGTTTTAACAAGCTTCTGATTTTCTGAGAATAACGCTGTAAAACTTTGCCTTCATGCTCAGAGCTTTACCTCAGGAATGATTTACTGATTTGCTAGTGTAAGAGTAAGATGTTTTATTTTACTTCTGCAAGAGTTCAAATCAAAATAAGTTGAATTCTTGTTTTACTACAGACCCTTGTGCAGCTCTTGCGGCGCCACAGCGGAGCCCTCCTGGTCTGCTTTTAGGACTAGATGAGCTGAGTGCCATGGCTCATTAGGGCAGCCCTCTCCCAATACTGCACACCCCTACCCTGATGTCATCATGAAATATTCACAGTTGTAAATAATGAAGACAGCAGCCACTAGGGGTGAGCTGCTACACAGAATTTAATCTCCTAAACCCATACAGACACTCAAAGGTTACTTAAAACACAAAAACAGCAAGTGATGGCAGGTCTCTTGAGATGTGAGGGTCTCAAGCACATATGTTCTCCGTCTTCATTCTCGGGCCTAATACAGTGACAGTTCCCTGTATTTTTAAAGTATTTCTTTGTTTTCCAGATTACATCTACCAAACAGAAATGCACAATGTTTTAGTAGAGCCCTAGAGCATCATCTGACCTCTCACAACCCAGGCTGTGTCTAATTTATGTTTAAACTAATTAAGGACTATAGTTTTGGTGCTTTAATTTGGTTGGCTGCAGTGTCACCTGACCAAGACTCCCAGAGGCTCATAGCCATGTGACTGGACGGGAATGCATGTGCACTTCGCCCCGTCTGCCCAGCTGCTGTGAAACCAGTGAGTGTGCTGAAGGGGGGGATGGGAGCAGAGGTTGGGCTGGAAGAGGAGGGAGGGTTGATGAAGGGGGAGTGGAGAAGGAAGGTTAATGCATGACGAGACAGCAGTAATTCTCCTCCATTAGGGTCACTGTGTCAGCAGGGAGCTGGAGACCAGTTAACAAGCCACATTGGCTGTAAAAGAGGGTCAATCGATTAGAGGCAGGGAGAGCCCAGTCAGCATCTCGTGTGCAGTGTGAAATCATTTACAGTACTCATCGCCATCACAGACGAATCATCTCAGCTATTGAGGGAGAAAGTGGAGTGGGTTTCACAGTGTACGTACAGAGGGCACTGCTCGTCCCCCAACCACACATAGAGGAAATGGGAAGCGACAGCCTCTCAGCGCTGGACGAGGGTGATGTAGGTGCAGGCATGCTACAGCCAGAGGCCCTCTCCAGCTCAGGGTCCGTATTTGATGCACAGAGAGGCAGACAGGCGAAAAGAGCCTAGTCACAGACCGTCACAGACTAATTTGTTCCATGGTCAAAGCGAGGGTCCTGCAGCCACACATTCAAGAGCTCAGCCCACTGCTGATATGGACGCTAGTCTTGCTCATACAGGAGTTGAACCCGCTGCCGCTTTCTGACAGCACAGTGTAACTCAGTTCCAATTCTATCTCTCCATCCCTAATGAGTAACAATTTGTTTCTTTAGAGGCGAAGGAGCAGCCTAATAATAACTGAATATTACACATGGAGCTGTATTTTCACATTTGTTTGGTTTATTGATTTCCTTTGATAGGTTATTAATGTTACTGGTTTATATTATTAAAAAAAAATAGCTGAAAAGCTTGCAAGAACATAGGAGTTAAGTTCCTAAAAGTACTGGTTTTGTCTGGCTTTGTCTTTTTTTGGCTGGATCAAAATCATTGATTTATTTATTTCAATCGACTATTTGTTGAGCTCTGACCACAAAACAGACTTGATTGTGGTCCTGGTTTAGTGCAGTCCATTGCTTATTTAGTGATTAAAATAAAATAAATTAACAATACATTATGCCTCTGTGGAATGACAAATTCTCTTTTTGATGGGACAAATGTGTGAATAGTGAGCGTGGGTGCATATAATATGACTTTTCTTATTCACCATGATTCACCCAGTCTTTTGCTTTGTGCTCATTGCATGTTTTCATATTTTGATAGTAATGTAAATTTCTTGTTGACTGCGGCAAAAATGTAATAATTCTCCAAAACTTTCAAATAAAATGAAATGATAAGTAGTTCTGTATTCTATCTTCGTAAACATGAGAATTTGCTGGTTTCTCTGTAAATTGGGTAGTGTTGAGTTTTTGGTCAGTTTAAACCCAAAACCTCTGGTTTTGGGTTTAGATACTATCATTACTTGGAGGACTAAATAACTGATCAAATAACCGTTACAATTATTTGACAGTGATATTAGTTGTCAGTTGCTGGTTTAATCCAGTTATTAAAAGGATAAACACGTTACACAAACCCCAAAGCGAAATCTCCTTTGTGTTTCCCTTGCATGCAGCTACTTGCACCTCACAAACACTCAACCGCCTTTAAAGTTTCACACTAATGTTTGTCTCCCACAGTTTTCTAGTCACGCCCTAGTCCATGCACATCAATTGTGTGAGACTGATAAACACATGTAACAGGGCAGTGTGGGGATGTCACAGTGGAGCAGCTACACACTGGACTGCATACTGTATAATACAATCACCTCATTAAACTTTCATGGCCCCCCTCTGTTCGCTCATACCGTGAGAGCAGAGAAGGCTCTACAGCTGTTCTGCTGCACAAACGATCAAACCACCTCAAATTCACTGTCGCACAAGAGCGTACACAGCTTGCAATAAACGCTGCAGGTGAAACGCATGAAGAGTCACACCCTTCGTTGCTTTTGACCCTAAATCCCTCTCCCCTCTAATTGCCCTCTCTCGCTTCCCTGGCCTCAAATCTTCTTTTCAGGCGCAGATTAAACGTCCATCCATTCATCCAGTTGATACCACGAGGACAGCCGTCACAACATGCTTCGTCACTCCGCGTACAGCTCCTGACAGGCAGACGGTAAGAAGTACAAATCCCTCAGGTTTAATCTCACCGGTGCAGAGCGCAGGGTGTTTTTCAAGAGACAGCGACCAGCCTGCAGGCCACACAGAGAGGACATGTTGGTGACAGCCCGCCTCCTCACAAACAAGAGCCAGTGACCACTGAGCAACCTTGAAACCTGCTCTTTACTGAGTAACAGAGACTCCAAAACAAAGCTCTCTATGTTTGTGATTGTCGTGGGCAAGGCTGTCGAGACACACTAAACAAACTAAATCAAAAGCATGAGGGCTTTGGAGAGTGGAAGCCTGTGGCACATTAACACTCTAAACAGACCTTTGTCCCTTTTGCCTTTCCTCATTGACTCAGATAGCATCGGGAGCCTTGACTGGGCCAGTTTGCTTATCTACACTTGAGGCTTCCTACAAGCGTTTATGTCCATCCACATGCTAAAGCCTTTTGTCTTTTCAACTTATAACCCAGATTAACTTTTATATACACAAACAAAAATCCCACCAGTGCACTCTGCACAGGCTTTGGTGTCTGGGCTGAAACCAAACTCCCTGCTTCTCCTCTCAGGAAGTTAGGAGAAAACAGGAATTTGGTTTTATCTCAGATAGAGTTCCTATAATCCCCCAAAATCCATCTGGTTTTGAGTATCTGTATATAAAACTGTGTGCAGTCATGACTTCCTTCTTCAAAGCCTCCTACACTGAACAAAGACAGAAAGACAGTGCAGTTTATGCCTGATGCTGACAGAAAAAAGTCCCTTGCTTGAATTAAGCCGCCTAGGACAGAGTTGCTAGTTCATATACAGATGTTTCCAGAACAAAGGGCTTGATCACAATCTTGTGTGTAAAAACACATAGAACTATAACTGTTCTGACAGGCTGGACATCAATCACTATGACTTTTAAAAGACGGCTGCCACTTTCAGTTTTAAACTTCCCCATAAGAAAACCAAATGTTTTTCCAAAGATTTAATAGCTTATTTTTATGTTTTCCAAGCTGTCTCTGTAGCTGTCTCACCACAATCCACAATTTGTTTTAATTTCTTCCAAATGAAATAAAAAGCTGTCTGCGAGACACTCCACTGTTGTGCGTGGCATTGTAGGGGGAACAGTTTGAAGAGCGCATTGAAAAATCAAACAGATTTAGTCTGTATTTTTCTGCAACCGCTCGAATGCATAAAACCTTCTCTGCTTCTTATGAGGTTATTATACATGATGCAGAAGAACCCACCAGTCAAATGATAATCCAACCTACTGTGGAAAACAAAACACTTTCACCAAAGTGTCCATAAAGCTGCAGAGGGTGTTACGCCTGCATAAGATCGACTGTACTTTTCATCCTCATGACTAGCTGGATTACCACCCACATGTGAACACACTGTGCTGACTAAAGCACCCTTTAAATGAGGTCGAGTGACGGTGCAGAGGCTGGGTGGTGTTTCCACCTGTGCAACCCGATACACCATGAGGATGATCTCCCTTCGCCCACGGCAGAGTTGGCTTTCAGCTGAGCTCAATGCAGCCCTCTCATTTGTCTGAAAAGGGAGGAGCAGCTCCTACTTTCACAGCGTGTGATGACACACTGGCACACAGGTGGATCGACTGCTCCTTCACAGGCTTTCTGTGTGGGACATCCACACAGAATGATGCTGTGACAGCTTCTTGTGTGGGATTTAATACCTACAAGATTAGCTGTCCATACCTGTGGCTTGTTGGAGATTATATTTTGTGTAAGCCGTCAGGAAATTGTGGTGACGTTCTACTTTACCACTTCTAAAACCAGCAAGGAACTCTGTGCTCTTTCAAATAAAGTACTCAAGTGAATTAAATAAGGTTAAAAGATGCCTTGTCGTATATATTCTTATTGTGGTCCTCCCAAAACTGATCAAGTTCCTGTTTATCTGGTAGGAGAATAATCATAAAAATACCAAAACTATTTCTCAAACTCACTATAGGAAATGCAGAGAGATGCCATACATACAAAAGTCCCCACAGGAAAAGGACTAAAACATCATAAATTCTCTGTGTAAGCTGTTTGAATTTATGGAGGTTTTCTGTATTCTTGATCATGTTCCAATCTGTCCTTTTTTAATTTGTGAACTACAAATTCTCCCATAAATCGCAGACCATATTTCACCAAACACAGGGACTATCTGACAAGTATTAGTCCTCTGTGATTTATCATTTCAGTAATAGGGTAATGTCACACATTATATCACAATCTGGCCAAGAAAGTGAACAGTACAATGAATTCGGGGTGAAACGTACATTGTTTTGTGAAATTAAGACAGAAAAAAGAGGGATAGGGATTCTTTCTTATATAACATGTTAATTGTATCCCCCACATTATTTTCAGGAACCTGTTTGTTGGGTTCAGTGGAAACGGGCCTGAGGTGCATATCTGTCAAGTGCATGGCACCTGTAAAATCCTATCTGAGTTCCTGTGCTGGTCACTAACAGACACTGGCAGCTGTTTCATATGAAGAGACAATGGCTGACAGTTTGCAGGTCATGGTCATCAGCAAGACAGAAATAAATTACATCAGACTCTCTGTCAGACAAGTCTAAAAAGACAGGCGGAAAATTAAACCCCTTTCAATGATTGTTACATGAATCCTGACATATTAAGTTCAGTGAAGCATTTTACATGTACGGAGTTTAAAATCTCAATTGTATTTTGTGCTTTGTTATATTGAAATATACTATTTTTATTGTGTTGCTTTGCCAAAGCAGGCAAAAATGATGCAAGTGAAAGAAAGGCACAACTACCAGAGTATGATTTTGAGTGTGGGTGGATGTCTGGCCTCTTTCCCTGGCTTCATCTTTAGCACCCCATGTAACACACTCACTGGGACCAAATGTGGACCAAGATACAAAAAAAAACATGTCAAACCATTAAAGGAAGGTTTTACTACGAGCTACACTGCACTACCTACAAAACATGAACAAAAGAAAGTGGATATTTTTTTGTTGCTGGGATGTTGTTTCCACCTTTTTTTGTAATGTACCAAAGCAGAGATCATTTTATATGCATACACATTGTAAATCCAACTGTCAGGACACCTGAGGCCATCCTTGTTCATGCCGTCATCACTTATGTAATATGTAATATTCCGGGGTTTTTTTTGTTTTTTTTACTGGCAGTGCACCTCACCATGTTGACATTTGTGAGCAGAGGCCATCTGTGAGCTAGTCCACATAGCTATAAAGCATTCAAAGGTTAGCAAAGTTTGCTTTTTTAAATGTCAGCTTTGCAGCAGCACTAGGAGCAGATAATAGAGTAGTATTAGGTTTGTTTAACAGTGATTGGGCTCCTTTATATTTCTAGTAAATGAACAATAGTCTGAGCAGGCTTTTTTCTTATTTTTGTCCATAATACAAAGTACAATCTTAAACATGACCACAACAAACACGTACGCTGAACGAAATAAACAGTGTGCAGCTAAAATTATATGTTATGCTGTTAACAGAATTACGTGCCCTTTATCGATAAGGTTACTGACACAAATGTATATATACCCCTTCCTGAAAGCACATTCCTGGATGGAAATATTTGCTTGCGTGTTTCTAAAAGTGACTCATAGTAGCTTATGTGGCAGAATCAGACGGTTGTGAGCAATTAGACGATGACTCATCAGATTGCCAGAGGTGTAGCTTAGACATAATGCCATGATAGCAAACTGTGTGCAACTAGAGTAAAAGGAGGGAGCCACCTGCCAGAAGACAAGCTGCCTACAAAAAAACACAGAGCAAGAGAGGAAGGAAGGGAAGGAAGGATGGATGAATAGATAGAGGGAGGGCCAGAGGAAGGAGGAGCAGCCATCTGCAGGCTGAGCGCAAGCCTGCAAGATGCCATAATCTATCCTTAAGTGTGTGAGGAGGGGAGGCAGCGCTTACAAGTATTTATAATCCCTTGCACTGTCTTCTTCCATCAGTGTGATCAGGCCTTGACATGGACTCTTTATAGGAAGGGGAGGGTTAGAACATGAAATGCTAATCCATCTTTGTTTCTGTTGAGTGTACTATGGTTTTAAAGCTATCATAAACTCAAGTTTAAGGACTCCCTGTGATATTATGCACCCAATAGAAATAAGTGCTAAAAATGATATGGATTTCAGGCACAGGTTATGCAGTTTCATACCTATAGAGATTGTTTCTCCTGGGCTTGGCAGGCAATCAAATAAATAAAACAGCAAATGTAATAGAATGTTGCAGGATCTTTTGTTTTCCTGGTCGATTTCATCCCCCAGATTATACGCCGCATGCATGAGGTACAGGAAAATCAATCCACTTTCATTAACTGCTGCTGATCTGGGCGCAGCGTGGGGGATGAGAGGAGAGGTCTGTCCCATCAATTGTACCGGCAGCTGAGCTCTTGCATGCTTGAGTGCAGTCACCCACACCCACGCTGCTGTGGCAAACTGCACACACAGTGAAAAGACCACCATAACAGAGGCGGACACACACACACATACACACACAGGAGCTTGCACTGCGTACATGAAAGTAGAGGAAGGCTTGAAAGGAGAAGCTTTACGTTTGATCTGGTTGAAGGGCGGTTTGGGGGAGGGCGGGTAGGGTGGAGGACTGTGCCTGGAGATCAATGAAAGTCCTGAGCTTTAACATGTCGCGCATGTGAGAAGGACCTGCTGGTGTGTGAAAAAAGTGCTAAAAGCTGCTGTCAAGGGTGCAATAGGTGTGAAATACCCCACTCTCCATTTTTACTACCCACTGTCACACATTAGCAAAGATTCAAATGCTGCATAAAAACAAGAGAATGAGCCGCTGTTATTCAGCAAGTTACCCCAAATGGAAGCAGTTACATGCTATAAATTTCCACAGACACGTGTGACTTTTAGCTTGTTTTAATCACAGATGGCTGATCTAATTTTAGCTCAGCATCAGAGGGCAGATTTCTGCTCAAAAGCGTGATCTGCAGCAGCGACGGCTAGCTTCGAGGAGCTGCCACGCTGCCACACTAATCCTGTGGAATGCCTGCACTGGACAGAGGGGGTAGAGTTTGCCAAGACATCGCCTGGCCTATTAAAAGGAGAGCTGTCTGCCAACTGTATGCATATGGCATCAAAAAAGCAGCACTAGACACAGTCGCTTCATTTTTCCCCTCAAATGGCATTAATGAATCAGCCATTGGAGTCACAGTCATCAAGCAGCACAGCATGAAATCGCAACACTAGCACAGATTAAATGGGGAAGCAGCAGTGTGCTTTGGGCTATTGTACAAACCATCTATCAAAATAAAACAAAATTAATGTCATGCATTTCCAATCAGTATGTCATTGTTGCAATGTTCATAACCAACCACACGTCTGAAAATACTATTTATTTAAACTTCAGGAAAAATTTGTGTCTCATAGTAAATTCATTATCATCATTTCTGACAGATCATTTTGCGGGGCTAGATGTCCTAAACTTGTCCAAAACTGTATTATCATTGCACTACTCAATTCACTTTTAAATACTGTTTCCCCTATGATTTGCGAGTCAGGATCATTTCCGTTTAGGCATCCAGAGAAGAGGTGTAGTCTTGAAATATGAAACTTTGGATCAAGCTTTAATGGAGAACTTCTATTCTCCTCCCTCACAATAATAAAGATTAAAAACACATTCTTGGCACAACATCGCACAAAGCCTTTGTGTTAAACAGCCATTAAAATAATAAAAAAGAACTTTACATCCAGAAGTTTCAACCGATCAAACCACCATGTATGAAATCATCACAAAGGAGGGTAATTGAATGTTGACTTAAACCACGCAAACACCTTTATTGTCAAGTCAGTCTCAGCCTATGTGGAAAAATGACGGATGACGAATATGCCGATGGCTTGTTAGCTGGTTCTAACGACACATTATTTCTGCGTAACGACCTCCTTTTACTCCCCTCGGCTTTCGTTTTATGAGCTCCAAAACCGCCAAAATCTGTTTCACCCAGAAGCCCGGAGGGACAGACACTCTTTAAGGAGAATTTACGTAACGACACTTGGCCACCAGAAGGCAAAGCATCAATCAGAGGCCAGTTAGAGGTAAAGTTTCACCATGTCACTCTGACAAAGTCGCACCTATAGTCACATGAGCTCACAGCAGGAGGAGAGGTGAGGACGAGCTGCTCCTGTGCATGTTCCCATCATAAGTCATA
>JAPTMW010000006.1:29918311-29936907 GCA_029822955.1 Ostorhinchus angustatus
AACAGAAAAATAATAATTTATCTCCTTACTCACATCTGATATTAACACTTACCTTTGTTTGTGAATGCGGCTGGTGATCAAGCAGGTGAACTGGTCTCACTGGATGAGACAAGGAGTCACTCTCTTCATCTCTCGCGTGCTGCAAGGCAACTATCTGCTCTGAATGGCCCATTGCCAAAATCACCCTGAGGTTTCCATTACAGCTGCCCGAGAACACATCAATGACTGGCATGTAGCAGTCCACCCCTAAAACAGGGTACTGTGCTTGCAGGAGAAGGTGGGCAATCTTCTGATCTCTGGATGGGATTAAGAGACAACATGAAGGTTAACATGTAGTTCACTACGACAGATATATTTCATCCACATTTAAAAGTGAGGAGAATTCTCTCACGGAACATATTTTCGAAACATTTGATCTGCTCTGAAAGCAAACATTATTGCTTTGGTCATACTACCACCATCCCTATTAAGAAAATATGAATTCTGGTCAGAATCACTTCCTGTTTGCCACAACTTGCCTAAATGACATGTAGAACTGGTGTAGAGGTAATTTGACAAGACCAATGAGCTGATCCTGCTCCGAGCTTCCCATCTTCTGCCACACCTCAATCACCATAACATTGTTCTTCAACCGCTGTAGTAGTTTTGTTGTTAGGGCCACAGGGGTCACCTATGACAAAAAAGACACACAACGGAGTAGAATTTAGCCGTCGATACAAGGTACAATAAATTATTTTGTTAGGAGACTTGCTCTATTGGGCATACCTGCACAAAGTTAAAAGAAGGGTTTGCCTGACCCCAGCTGACAGCAGATCTCGCTGTCTCATCACACCAAAAGAGTTTGCAATTCAAGTACACGTTTGGAGCTTGCATAGGCCCACCTTGAAAGTTCCTTCCATCTGGCACCATGAGTAATGCATGTAGCAAAACCTCAGGGTCCTCCTCCACCTGCTGCCAAGATTTATGAGGAAATGTATGGAGGCTGGGTTGAGAGGACGGCTCTTCTGAGACCTTCTGAGGACTCCAAACATTTAGCCTAGGAGCCTCAGGAGATGTAATGGGTAACCGCTCTACGGTAACATCAACACCGGAGCTGGGCTGTTTCTGTGTATGTGAAGGGGATGCGTACACTCCAGACAACCTGCTTTTGCTTTTTTCAGAGGTTTTATTTGTTGTTACAAGTTCTAGTGTCACCTGAAACAGAAGAACATCACACTTTTTGATAAAAAATATCAAACTTTCAACCATTAATCTATGGGTATAAAACAGTATTTTACCTTCAGAGGTCCGATCTCCTTTGTTTCACTGCTACCTTCTACAATCACCGGCAACACAACAGACTGAGTCAGCTGCTTGCTCTGCAGCAGACAGCGCAGTGGGTGAACTGCCTTGCCAATAAAAACTGGCTGCAACAGAAGAAAGTGTCCCATAATCACCAAAATATCACTTCAAATACATATTAACTATTTAGTTTCTTTATGTAACATTTCTACATTATTTATTTCACATTATCAGATACATTAAGAGGTCATTTAATTTATGTACTCTCAATGTCAACATCTCAACTTTTTAGCAAGAGCTCAAATAGTTCTTTATGTGGCACTAACATTATGTTAACACTCCAGTAAAAGCTTTCTATACAATATATAGTATAGCAATTTACCTTGACACACAATAACTTTTAGGTTTAAAGTTCATTTGCTCTACTTACCTTCTTTTGGTCATTTTTTCGTGAATAAATCTTGAAAGTGAGGTCACTTTCCCACCACTGTTTAACTGTTGTTTTACTTAAGTGGACAGGAAACTCAGAGTGCTGTTGGAACTTCACACCTTAAGATCACAGAAGAGTGTAGCATTAGGAGCAGCTGGAAAAACAGAATATCTATAAGAAACACTTTATTTTAGTGTCTATACTGGTCACTTCAATAAAAGCAAATTCTAGCAGATCTTACTGTCTACTGTGGTTTTACTGGAAACAGCTCTGGTCACTTCTTCACCAGCTGCCTTACTGCGATCATGCTGACGGGATATGGAAGCTCGTGGAAACACATACTCAATAAAATATGTGCTGGTGAACGGGGAGAGATAAAACTTACTTACAACTGTGAAGACATTTGTGTACATTTATTTATATAATGATGTAAAGTAATTTCTTTACCATTTCTTGCTGGTTAATGGTCGAGGAGGCTTCCCTTTATCAGAGGTCTTTCTGGGTGTGGTACTTCTGCTTCCTGAAGGTAAAGTCAGGGAGTCGATAGACACTCTAGCCAGTTGGATCAAACCCAGCATCTTCAGCTGATTTGCAGTCAGGCCCGGAGGAAAAACACCATCTAATTCCGGACTGAATACAGTGACAGTAGATCAAATACTGTTAATAATTCTCATACTGTATGAAGTGGTATATACTGTTACTTATTGTTGTTTGTTTCACAATGGCTACTTTTAAAGGAAGATTTTGGATTAGATACTCTCCACCTTCTATTTGGGCTTCTAAGGAGCTTTTTACTGGCTATTGTCTACTAAAAGGTAATGAAAAGTCCTTACTCTTCACTGATCTTGGGTCCAGGCTGTGTCAAAGGTTTCCCAACTCCTAAGATTTGTTTTTTTGGGTGACTGTTTCTTGAAGGCTCTGTCTCCTGTACCTCCAACTCTATGTCATCTGTTCTTGTATCTGACATCTGAAAGATGACCATAGTGAGTAAGTCTTCTGTATGCAAATAAATACACTATTTCACCAATAAAACAGTTAATAAATATGAGGCTTTGGAAAATCATAGTATAAATTATACACTTACAGGAGTTTTGTAGAACAAATTCTCCAGCAAACTCTGATCATATTGTGGGTCATTCAGCTCACTGTCACCACACACGCTGCTATGGCCAGACAGAGGTTCAGGAAATAAGGCCTCTCCATCCCAAGCAGGTAAAGGGGATGAATTTATGCTGCCAATATAAATAAAAAAAAACCAAAAAAACCAGATGAAACAACTTGATAAAACGTGCATGGTATAAAATACAAAAGTAAAATAAATAATAAATAAGAATGAATAAAAAATAAAGAAATGATAAAATACCTGCCGAGGAGCAGATCCACTGCTCTGTTGTCCATGTCCACAGAGTTGTCAATGCCACAGTCCGAGACTACAGCCATATCATCAGAGTGTTTGAGGCTTGAATCAGCATGTAGGATGTTTTCAAGAAACATACCGGAGTATGAAGATAAGGGCCTGCTGATGCAGAATTGATGTAAAAAAACAAAACAAAACAAAAAAACACTGTGAACTATTCAGTTATGTAAATATGTGATGTTTTTTCTTCAGTTCTTAAATGTGTTTTCTTAAAAAAAACAAAAACTAACTTGGTAGGTGGCAGGACGTTGTCCTTTGGTAGGGGCAGAGGAGTGTCTTTCAGAGTCGGGCCAGAATTCATGTCACATTTCACAGCTGATTTCACCATAGCATTTCTGAGTTTGTTACCACGCTCCAAAATAACTGAGATGAGAAAAACAAAATGTTTCAAATATTTTGAAAAGCATTAATACCATGCCTTTGTATTTATGTTAAGTCATAATGCATCTGTACCTGAGATAAGGTCATTAGTTGGTTGTCCGTGACCTGGCTCTCCATTTAGAAGATTCACAGCTGTTTGACCATTCTGAGATCTATTAGTACCCGGCATCTGGTTCTCCAGAAACTCTTCTTTATTCTTATTTTGGAAATATAAGTGGTCTTTCCCTCTGAAATGTATGAAGCAAAATATTTATAGTAAAATCATTCAGCCCCTAAATAAACTCAATACTGAAAATCCCGACAGATATCCAAGTAAAAACTCCCATTAAAGAACAACTTCAAACCTTGGTGTGTTTCCACCACTGCTCCCCACTGACTCTCTTCCACTTCCAGCTGAGACTGATTTGGGCTGCGATGGCACAGTTAATGTGGTGATTTGTCTTTCAATGCTGAGGTCTGTGGTGGGACCTGAGCTGCTGCTGTCATAGGCTTCAGTCAAAGGCTCCAAATACAGGGAAACCTGCATTAGTTTGATTAGAGAAAAAGCTACAGTGTAGGCGTATACTGTGCAATCTGAGAAAATGTCGACAATTAGCATACCATTCTCAGATTTCCTTGACACTAAATGCACTAGCACACAATGTCTCTAATGTCTATCTGTTCATAATTTTCTCATCATATACAAGTTCACAAATTGGCATTAGCCATAAAACACATGGAAGAATTCTTACTGTAGCTTAAGCAACACACTTGAATAACAGTGTCAAGATGTACAATAGTATAATCATAAACAGCTGCAATTTAAAGATCCTGTGTGTATATGGTGATATTTTGGATTCAGTGCCAGAGAAGTGTGCTGTGTGAAAAAAAGAAAAAAGCTGCTACTTTTGAAAAAACAAAACAAAAAATGTTTGGATACTCACATAAGTTTGTATATTCGTATTTGAAAAAATGCACATTTTAACATGATCAGTATTATGTGCACTTTCTAGGGGAGAACCAAGCAAGTAAACTCAATTTGCAATGCTAATACTTTCCACAATGATCTCTATATACGTGTTCCTACAGCCCAACTGTATCTGACAGGCTAGGCTTCCTTCCAAGAAAAAGCAAACATCAGTGCAGAAGTGCCGTTCAGCAAATGAAGCTCACAAGTCAAAGTGAACGCCTGTGTGCACTTACCTGTAACTCCCCTAGTTTCTCAGATGTTGGCGATACAAGGGTGTAAAATCCACTTATTGGGTGTGACAGAGAGAGACGGGGGATGCCAGCAACCTGAGCCCGGGCAATTGGCAAATGGTCCGGTTTTGTGAGAATTTCCAGCACCAAAGAGCCCATATCTATTCATATAAAATACATTAATGGACAATCTTATATGTGTCTACTACACCACATGGAAGATTTCTTTGTTACCTGTAAGATATGAGGTGAACTGCTTTGGACCACAGCGGATAGGGAATCGTGCTGTGGTCTTGATGGTTTTCTGTGATGTCTGTGATCCATCTCTTGGAAAGAAGTGTGTCCCGTTGGATGACTCCCCCCACCAGCGCAGTCTGACAAATGTGGCTGAAGGAGGTTTGTGAACTGTCCATAACAGCCGGCTTACTGTCACACGCAGGAAGCATCTGAGTTGGCCCTCTACTAGAGGAGGGAGGCTGGTCGATGGAGAAACATCACTGGGGACTGCTGGAAAGATTTATTTGATCACAGGAGTGGAAATATTGTGATATGGCTTCGAGATTGAATAATAATGTTTAAACATGGCAATAATTACATTCATCATGACATCTACTGCAGTGGCCAGTATTAAACTTGGTATTAAACTAGTATGAAAGCTCTAACAGTTATACTACTTAAACAACATTGGTCTGTATTATTCTTTAACATATTTTTAGTGTTGTTTCTGTATGTTTGCAGCAAAGTAACAGAAACAGTGTCAACGTAAACAAAGGTGAGTGTTTGGTAGTAGAGGATAACTTCAGCTAGCTAGTTATATTATGGTAGAAACACCACCAAAAATCGAACAAAAGGCCAAACATATTCACTCAACTTAGAATACGCTACCTTAGCCTTGTAGTTATCCTATATACCAAGCTAATGACAGCTGACGTTAACAGCTAAACAACTTAGCTGTCATGCTAGCAGGCTAAGCTAACTCCAGTTTACCTTTCCTTTTGCTGCCTCCAGCTTTAACCGTCCTCTGTTTTCTGCTCTTCATTTCTCAGCTCAGTGACTGGTGAAAGGCCAAAGCTGTGACCAAACCGTTTGTTGACATGACTGTCTCACATCTCAGAAAACTACTAATCCGTATTGCAGGGTTGTTTAGGTTGTACACGCAGTCACGCACACACATCCACACAAACGTAGCGCGCAAAAGTGCTACCGAGCCACAAAAGTCTCACCGGTAACTTCTGTCCCGCCTCCACTGCCGCTACAGTTTGGAGTGGCATCATGGGAAATTGAGTTTTCCATTCAAACGTTAGCTTTTTTTTGTTTTGTTTTTTTTGCCAAGAGAGGTACAGATATTTATATGAATTTATCTGTCAAAATGTCAACACCATGCATATGTAATCGTGGAATATATTACTGGGAAAGCCTTATTGTGCAATACAACCAAGAAAGCAGGAAAAATAGTTAGGCAATGACAAAAACACTTGATTTAAAAGGGAAAAAAATACAAACAGAAGTGGTAAGTTATCACAATCAGAACATGATAAGGTAATAATAATATAAAATTTGAATTCAAGTCTAAAAAAAATCCCCAAAAAAGCTAAAAAGATGCAGCTTCATATAATTGACCTAAGTCTTTTTTTGCCAAATTGTAAAATCAGCATGATTTTTCTCTTCCAACGCTGCTGCTTCATTTTATGCAGATCAAAAATATGACTTAAGCAATTATGCGATGAGGTCAGTGTATACTGTTCCATCTTGAAGGTGAAGGTAAAGCTATATTATTAAGGTAAATATAAACAGGTGGCACTTGTGACATAATACAATTATTTGAGTCTATATTGTCCATTTTAAAAGTTAGTTAACACTGTGATGCATGGAGGGAAAAGACCAGTAAGTGATTTATAAATAAATAAAATCCAATATTCATCATGCTTTTAGGGAGAGAGAGAGAGAGAGTCATCAAGTTTTAGTATTCACAATTTTGAGTGGATACTGTATTTATCAGCAGTAATTAATCATAAAGCGGTGTGATAAACAACATGCAATGTCTTGAGTGTTTCTGCTGAAGCAATCATGTTAAAATATCATCACAATCTGAAACTGAAAAAAAAAAGTTCCTTCAACAATCATGTTCCCAGTATTGCAGAAGAACATTCAGTTTCTTCCTAAAAATAAACTAATAGAATATTATACAAAGTCTTGTGAGCATTATGGGGTCTATTTTTTTCACATTTTCAGACCAATATGATTTTAAAGATAAGTGGACAAGTGAAAAGAGTTGAATCATTCCTGTGATTGCCCACCACGAATTCAGTGAAAAACAAATCATTTCACTGATTCCACACAGACATACTTTTTGTCACCACCAGAGGGAGGCACTGACCTAAGATAATGGCTTGTTGCATTACTTTGTGTGCTGTGCAGTTTCAGTCAACAGCATGTATTAGCTGGTCAGTCTGTCTGTCAGTTTTACTTACTCATTGCCACATGTACTTATTAACTTAAATGTTTAAAAAGTATGTGCAGGAATAAGTGCAGAGAACAGATGTCTGCTCTTGTCATGTATGCTTTGGCTACTGTTTGGGCATGGCAGGGGTGAGATCTGAAATGTATGGCAACACGTGCTCAGAAGCATGTTTGTTGTGGTTATCATGGTAACGGTGAGGGTCACAGGAAGAGCGCAGAATGAAGCCTTTTAACTTCTGGGAAAAGTCAGGTTTCAGGTTTTACGATGGACCTGTGAAAAGATTATTCAGACTTTCTGGTTCCCTGAAATTGTATGTTAAATAATTAGATGGAAATATATTGGTTTAAGCCTTAACATTAGATCTAGATTCAGGAAATGACATGAAATGACTCACCATATACATGTTTATGATCTGTTTGTATCACTAGTGGGTTTTGATCTTCATTTATCTATAACTATTTTAATGCCTGACATTTTAGCTTCAGTAAGTGCCGTATGACTGAGGAGTTTTCCTAAAAGATGATCCTCCATTTCATCAACTGTCTTCCTCTTGTTTATCAAATACCCTGGAATGTGAAGCTGGAATCTAGCCCCTTCCTATATTTTTTTGTGTCAGTGGAGGATATTGTTTATAGAACATACTGAAAGGGAAAACACATCTTACTGTGCATTTGCAGGGTCTTGTTTCTTTCTCCTCTCATTGAAACCTGTCACTCAAGCTGCTGGATGCCCCAAAGCACTGAGATACAGATGATGAAGAGTGAGTATGACCTATTTAGGCACAGATATCTGAGATCTCTGACTGGTATGCAGAGAGTGCTTGCTGTGTTAGTTCAGACACAAAGTCTGGAGTAGACAGGATCCCTATTAGTGATTAATGGCAGCCAGCCCCTGACGCTCACAAAGAGATATGGTTCATCTGTTCCATCAGACAGTCAGTCAACCCAAATTGAAACAGTCTCCTACAGACAATGATGACCGCATTATTTAGTCAGCTGGGAACAAAAAGCCACAGTCAAATCCTCTGAGTCACAGCACCGATCTGAACTGCAGTCCTGTGGTCTTAGACAAAAGTATCCAACAAACAACTCTGAAAGATACAAAACCACACAGAAAGAGAACATTTTAAATTTAATTACAATCTTTTAAGAATTTTAAGTTACAAAAATATTCTTTGTCGACCAATACAACAATTTAGAGCATTCTGCATTAGATTTTTTTTCAGGTCGAATTATTACACTTTTATTGCATCAACTATTCAAACCCATATTTTTCCAATCAGTGTGTATTCAGTGAAGAATGTCAATGTTGTGCATTTATTTCTATAGACGTCACTGTGATCTAATGAGATATTTTATGCATCTTTGTACACCTGGAACAGACCTTAAAATAAACTTCTGAGTGTGTGCAACCTTCAGCTGTCTGGAGCATTTATAATGACAGGCCTAAGAGTGGGCCCAGTGCAGAAAAAAGGGCTGTGAGTTTCTTAGCAAACTGTAGGTAAGAGGCAAACAGCCTCGCACAGTAAACTGAAATCAGCACAGTGTGTGAAGGCAGAGGCCTCTCTCCATCTGCAGGAACTGGCCAGTAGCAGTTACAGAGAACCTGGCCTCTGGGGGCTGATTGCCAACTGCCTCACTAGTCCTCAGCTCCACCCTCCAAAAGCCCAGTCCAGCCTTCTTTTATCCATGTCCATTGCAGCAGTGTCCACTGTGCTGCGTGCTGCAGGCTCCCTGGGGCCCGAGGCTCCAATCACAGATGCAGGCTTCCCCTTCAACAGCTTTCCCTCTCCCCTGCCTGTGCGTTCAGTCTCTGGCTCTTCTCTCTGCCTGCAAGTGTGCCTCACAATTGTAAAGGCTGGCTCTTGTACTCCAAAGGGCCCAGCTATTGCACCGCCCCTCTTACTCTTCAGGATTCAGGCTGCAGCGATGTTGGAACTCTTGACCATACTCATGAATCCATTTGTTTGCCACTGGAACAAAAATAGCAAATTGTAGTATAATGGTATATACTAAATGAATTTCAATCTTTAAAACATTCAAATAAATAGGAGTGAAAATGACCAATCATACATTTTCAGCACAGCTAATATGGCTGAGTGAAATAATGCAGACAGCAAATACTTTTGCAGCTGCCTCGTGAAGATTAATATCCCCGTGAGTTTGGTTTCCAGACACACATTTAAGTGTTGGAGTTAGATAGGCTGCGCCAACCAGCAGCAGATGTCTAGCTTCCAAGATGAGCATTCAGTGTTTGAACTGCTCTGTTACATCTTTAAAAGTATAATGCAGCACAGATGTGGCATGAACATGAACTTGTGTATGACCTCCTGTATGGCAGTGATACTGTGCAGTGGATAACTGCTGCACAACATAAAAATGTTACAAAAAAGGCAAAGGTTAAAAGGCAAAGGGTATAGTTTTCGTCAAGTCAAGAAGTTATCTATAGTCTTACCCCACTTGTCTCCAATAAGCACTGGACAACCGGCATGCAGAGTGTCCATATCTCCTTGACCATTTCTATGCAGGTTCCACCAGAAGATTGCAGCGTTCTGTGATATGAAAACCATGACAAATAATTATTTTTGATAGGCCACATTCACATATTTTAATTGCTGGTCCTACTGGTTCATGACATTCAGTTCTTCATCTCATTAAAGGTGCATGGTTAAACTCCAGGGATGTTATGTCAAAACCTCCACAGAAGTTCATTTATCAGCCCAAAGTACCGTCCACCGTCACTGAGGCTCAGCTATACAATAGCAGTATTGTGGAGAGAAATCTCCTGACAGTTGATTTTATGATCTGACATTTAGCATTTTGACAGCTGCATCACAAAATGTGAGCGAGGAGCAGCACGAAGTGAAAACATTCCAGCTTGAGGTGAAAATGACATGAAGTATCATCACAGACAGTAACAGTGTGTTTACCTCCACTACAGGAGCACTGAAGTTGGCATAGATGAAGGCTGTGGACCCACCTGCCTCGACAGAGCTGAGCTGTGGAAAATGACATTCCTTCAGAGTTGTGTCTTGTGTTTATATGCTCAAGTTATGAAAAGCAATTCCTTCTGCAGCACTGTTTGACTGTTTTCAAAGCCTTACTAAATGCTATTACCTCACTACCCACTTGTATTCAGTGTTTACTTTTAATTAACATTTTGAACAATCCAGTCTCTTGCTTTTTAGACACTAGCAAATGATAGCAACCAGACATCAAACCTGGACAAATGAGACGGCAAGAAATATCAAATAAGGAATACTTTTAATAACAGAGGTCACAGGCAATTGACTTAACTTTATTACATGACAGAAGCACTATAAAAGAGTAATTTAAGAGGTAAGGCAGGATTACTGTGAATTCTTACACTAGATTGTTCCAAAATTCTGCAGAATTGATGCCAAGTGTGGAAGACTATGTTTTTAATTCAACTTCTGAAACATCCAATAGGAGCCTGGTTCATGTAAAGTTATAACATGACAAGAGTAAAAACGGACTCACATAAATCATAAAGGTTGCCACTCGATTCCCAGTTTTCAGCTTGAACACAGGACTTGAGGGAGACTGGTTGCACGAAAAATAAAAATGACATTAGAAAAGTGATTTGAACAAAATTTGAAACCTAAAACAGTATCAATACCAATAATAATCTTACTGTAGCATGGTCAAAGTGAGGTTCGTAGTGACCACCAATCCCATAATTCACCACCTGAAGGTACTCGCCATATGGATGCGTCACGTTCAAACCTGTGAGCATGGAGATCCTCTGGTCCAGCTTCCCAACAACAGAGTGAGCAGAGTCCTTCACCCACGCACTGAAAATACGACCAGATGATCTGATTTAAATGGATGTAACTCAAGTTGAAAGAGTCAAATTACTGATAATAAACATCAGCCACAAACAAACAGTCTACTATACTGTACCTCTTGCTGATGCGATAATCTGCTGTTGCTTGTTTTTCTCCAGTTGCAACCACAGATCTCCTTAACTTGTCAGCAAAGACAGAAAACAGTATTTATGTTTGTGATCATCGCAGCGTGCAAGCTTTAATGTCCAGCCCTGACAGTTGTTTAACAGAGGAACAGCACAAAAACATGTTCTGATGCCATGCCAGAAGTTACATTTGAGAGACAAAATAAAGAATATGACATCAAAAAATGGGAGTTGAGTCCCTTACACTATCCCTCTAATCTCCCAGTGAACGATGGGAAGGAGTAAGGTGTGGATGAAGGACAGTTTTCAACAATTAACCAAGATAAAGGCTGCAAAAAGTGTAGATTTGCAGATGACACAAGAATGTTTTCTCCACAGGTAACAGTTTCAAATTTCATCTTGTGTTACTCCTCAGTTGCTAAAAAGCAGCTAAAAGTCTGGAAAATACCAGATGTTTGGGATTAAATCAGTTCTTACAACTGAGTCCTGATTTATTCTGCCTGAGTCATGCTGCCTGCTGCTAATTTCAGACAAGTTTTCCAGTTTTCAGCAGTAAATAAACTGGTGCTATGTCCGTTGAAGAAAACATAATGTGTCGCTTTTGCAAATGAAACATAGTGACGCTGTGGCACCTATATGCTAAAAAAGAGGTAGTTTTACTTAATTTGAAGAGATTAAAAACTGTAAGAAATATTTTTAACATATCAGTTTCAAGAAAACCTAATGTCTCATTTGTTAACGACTACCATAACAATAAACCTTCCTTTTTTCTCACTTGATCCTTATATATCATACTCTGGAAAGAACAAAGTGTAAATCATGCTTGAATGTTGCTCACTGCTCCAAACTATTACCGTTCACTGGGCCTGTTTTCAATCAGCCCACAAGCTGACATAATGATTAAATAAGTACAGGGGTTTCCATCTGAGCGTGGGATGGAAAACCCGCTCAACAATGCCAAATCTTGACACAAACTATAGGGTACCAACTGAATTCGGCCACCAGATTTTCCCCAAATTAACTGAGTCAGCATACTGTATCAGCTAAGGATAATGTACTCTAAAAAAAGACACTGCTTTCAGATAGATACTGAAGTTTGATGAAAGTGGACTCATGGTGTACCAGTAGAGTAAACTGGACAGTCTGGGGAGTTAAGCCAA
Organism: Ostorhinchus angustatus; assembly: GCA_029822955.1. NCBI lineage: Eukaryota > Metazoa > Chordata > Actinopteri > Kurtiformes > Apogonidae > Ostorhinchus > Ostorhinchus angustatus. The sequence continues at coordinate 29,930,554 of JAPTMW010000006.1, forward strand.
GTTTTCATAGTAATGTATCCCTCATTCCTTTAAGCCTTGCTAAATGCTTGGAAGCAGACCAACTCTTCCTCCATAGGGTCTTTCCAGGATATTTCCAGAAGGAAAAGGTACAGAGTTGGCTTAGCCCCCAGCAGCTACAGAAACTCACAGTACAGTCACAAAAATCTGTTACTTTTCCTGATAAAATGAAACAATTTAATTTAGAGCGATATATTTTTGAGTCCACTTGCAGGAGAAAAATAAAAATAAGACATTTTGGAGCCAGCCTGGGTGTTTTTCCCCTCAAATGATGTGAAAAATGCTCGCTGCTGGCACTTACTCCTGGCTGGGCGAGCATCTTGATGTCTTCAGCTTCTGCGTCAGTGATGAAGTCGTGGTACAGGACCACATATGGCCGCAGGCTCAGCACTTCCCGTTTTACTGGGCCCAGGAGAAGACCTGGACTGCCGCTGGTGAAATAGTCGCAGAATAGTCTGGGGTTTTCAAAATGTACTGGCTGTTAGGAGAAACAGGCAACTGATGTCCATTAAAAAGATCAAAACAAAAAATGCTTTTCTTGTTGAATCCCAAACCATCTGTCACTGCGGTATTGTTCTCTCCCCACATGAAGTAAAAATAAAAGCAACTTCATAGTAAGTATACATAAAAATGTAATTATGAGCTTATTTCCTACAATTCAACATGAAATGTGACTCAAAAATGTGACAAAATACTTGGGTGTGTTAACTGACACTTTGTGGTGTATCATATTTTGTTGTTTTTACACCAAAACTTGAACTGGCGATGAAACAGCAAATGAATCCACAGTCAGGAAAGAAGGGTTTCACTTATAAAAACATATAACAATCACTTATTAATATGTGATGTTTAAGTAGATGTACTGTTAAAAAGGTAGGTTTCCATCCTGCAACTGGTTTGTAATACAGTTAAGAAAAGTGAGACTCAGATATTCCAGTGAACTGTGTTTTCAGGGTGAAAGTACCTGAGAGCCTTGGGTCTGACACAGTCTCTCATAAGTGTTCCTAGTCCTTAAGTATTTAGATGCAGGTCTCCTCAACCCACCACCTCTATTCGATATGTGTGGTCTCTCCATGAGCAGCTTCTCATATTTCTCAACGTTCTGCAAAACTCTTCCATTCACTGGATCTGAGAAGTAAAAGATACATTTAAAGAAGGGACTGTTACGGAGCAGAAATGGTTAAATCAGAGGGAAAACGTACCGTGATGCAGTAACTCGTGAGACAGACTTAATGCATAGGAGACATTTCCTGTCTGAAACGGTAAGAGGAACTTAATCAGTGTGATCCATATGCAAGATGTTTTCTAAGTATCTAAGTGTTTTTGCACCCACTTTAAAGTGAGAGAAAGCCAGGTGGTCCAGAGCATCTTTTAAAGTGCCTTCATTCTCAGGGCTCCACTCTCCTCCTGATCCTCTGAAGAGACGAACCGACTCCTCCAGCCATTGCACTGAGTGGTAGTAGTCCTCTTGATCATAGGCAACCTGTGACAAGTTAAATTCATCTATTTTTCAATTACTGGAGCAAAATCACAAAAATGTTATAAACAAGAGACAAGGTGAACAGATGCTGAAATGAGGATTAACCCAAATAATATAAAGTTCATGACTTAAACCACATTACCTCAAGTTCATTTCTGTTCATTTCTTTGTTTTTTTTTGTCTGTTTTCACCTGCTTGAATTACTTCTCCTTCGATCATTTCAATCCATTTTTGTCTGTAATTTCAATAGTCCACCATGATTTGAGTGGTTCCTTAAGTTAGTCTTTTACTAAACTCCTTACCACAAGGAAAAAACACTGTTCAAAGCTTGGTTCTCTACAGCTGGAAGATGGAAGTAACAAACGAAGAGCATGTCAATAGTAGCTAGCCTACACTGAGTAACTCTCAGGTAACAATTAAGTGAGAATTGACTTTAAGCGCAATTGTTTATTTTTAGCAAACTGAGAATGTTCGCAATCCAATGAGACTTGGCTTCTCAATCCAAAGATGTACTTTTTTTTTGTGTCTCAGAACATCCATTGGCCTGAGTTTCAGGGATATTTTTATTCACATTAATGCCAGAAAATTATAGGAACATATTTTTGAACATTTAAAGATGATACCATTGCTGTATATAATAAATAAAGTCCAATCACAACTGGATCTACTGTGAACGGTGAAGGTGCTGATGGTGCATTCAGGAGCTGCACCTGGTAGATTGGACTGGTTAGCTTCCTATAAAGACAAAACCCGATCCTCGACTTGAAGGGAAGGACCCTATCATCAAATCAAACCACATTAGGCCCGTCCCATAGCACATAAATAGTTGTGATTGGCTCGGCCCCATCAACACCAAGTGGAAATCAGTCTGAATGGGAGCAGAGCCATGCTGATCTGCCAGAGCAAAGGGAGAATTGGCTCTTGGGCAGATACATCTGGACCCCAGGCTAAATAGTTACAATAGTTTACTATGATGCCTTGACATGGTTAATAAAACTCTTTATTACTCTTGATTAAAGATGTGGCGACTGAAGACACAGAGCAGGACTGACTGAGTGTCATTGTAGTTTACACTCAACTGCAGGACCATGAGTTGGGTCAGGGTCCAGTCGTCATCAATAACATCAGATAGTGGACTCTTATTATGAATAACTCATTGTCTTTCACCACAAGTCTTCTGTCATTTAGTCTTTGATGTGTGATAGCCGTGCAGACAGAATGCCAGTAGAAAAACGTGCGTGAATGCCAAGTGAACAAAACGGCTTTTAATATTTGACTCAATTTCCTAAAAAGAGCAAATAAATAAGAGACTTTCAGATGTGGATAGAAAATATTTCATGCATCTTTTCTTTTTTAAATCATTACATCCAGATCAGGTCTCTCAGAGGGTAAAGGTCATCCTAGTGGAGCCTCAGAACCCTCCTTATAGAAAATAATGACCACTTTCTTAAAGAGGAAGGCACAGAAGAAGAAGAAAATCTATACTATACTTAGTGGAAACAACCTGAAACTGACAACATCTGAAGGACTCTTCATTTGTATTGATGATGTTCTATTGTAGTGATTATGACACCGTCCTGGAGGAAGGTAAAAGTAGCCTCAATCATTAAATTCAGTAGTAACTTGGAGTCATGAAACAATGGAAAGAAAGGCTTAGCACCCAGCAAAAATATGCACCTTTAAATCTTTTTGAGACTCTTCTGATTGTGCATGTTTATCTCAGCGCTTATGGTGTTCAGCTCACAGCAAGAATACAAATAAAGCATAATAATAACGAGCACGTTGACCCACGGGTTCTAGATGTGGTAGTTTTTATGCTGTTGTATATTCATGCCTGCTGTTCCGTGTTTGTCCAGCAGACACCGCTAAAGCGTTCTGGGCATAGCAACGTGATCATAAGGCTCCAAAATTACTAATATCTCCCAAAATATTAGTCCCATCAACTTTCCATTTTTGCTACTGTCTTCCTTGAGTAAAAACACATAAATATGCCAAAGTGCAGCAGTCAGCTCTTTCCGGATTGTGTGTGATGCCTGAGACACACACACACACATGCACGCACACACACACACACACACACATGCACGCACACACACACACACACACACACATGCACGCACACACACACACACATGCACGCACACACACACACACACACACATGCACGCACACACACACACACACACGCACACACACAAAGGCCACTTGACTTTTATAATATAAATAATAATAATACTATTTGAGAAACATCTGTATGCTTCTTTGACCATCCATTAAAACACTTTTATTATGACCGTATCAACTGACATCTAATGAGTGTTCATGTCTTTTACTTTACGATGTGTACTGGTGTGTTGACTACTGTCTGTAAACTATATTGCCTCTCTGGGACTATATAACCCAGTCCAAACCATTCCAGTCCAATCCAATCCACAATCTTGGAAGCAGACAGCACACCAACACAGACTGTTTAACCCTGTCAAGTACGCACACTCTTCCCATCAGACACACAACTTTAACACCCCCATTATTTGTGATTTCCGGGTTTATTCAAAAATCGAGACCAGCGTTTCTGTTTTTTAAGGTTTAAAATTATAATAACAGAAAATCTTCATTCTAAGAAAATGCACAATTAGACAGCTTTAAACTTCCACTTTAAATACCAGACGAGGAACAAGCTTCTGCGAACAAACCCTGCTGGTTAGGAAGTGTCTAACAGTCATAGAAATGCACATGCTGACGGTGCTTTCAGTGAAAACACCCTAAAATGAAATGTCTGTGTTTACAAATTGCCTCAAATAATCTCAGCTTCCGTGCAAGTAAAGGAAAGCACTTCTCTGCTCCACACACTTTTCGTGAGATAATGTCTTTTCCATACTAGAGGATGTCTCTCCCACATATGCCCTGCCCTTACACATCACCACTGTACATAAACAGCGGAATTTATTGTGGGGAAGAGATTTTTTTCTCTCTTTCATACTTGTAGAACGTATTTTCATCTTCACATGAAATGGATTTCCAGGCACGCCATGGGAAGAACTTTTTCCAGGCAGAGCGTCTGGATTCCCACCCTATGCAACTGACAGGTTTGGAATAAAGCTACGTTGCAGACTGTTGGAATGGGATGTTAATCAGTGAGGGAAATTTTCACAGTTATGTATATCCTCTAAATATCTCGTAATCCTCAAAGACCTAAACATTGCAAACATCTACTGATCTGAAGTGTTTAATACATTTTGATGCACTCATCCTATCATTACATTGACATCATTCAGGTAATGTTTCTCCAGCTTTTCAGCAGCGTCGATGTGTCCTGTTTGGACGTTCACAGACTCCACAGTGAATGCAGAAACACCATCATGTTCTGCAATAAAAGCTCTGTGGTTTGAAAAATGGCAGTGGTTGTTGACTCTCCCTTTTATGTGCAGTTAATGATATATTTTGTTGAAATGGTCACTTTTTATTCCGTTTTCTCAGTTTTGATGGAATAAACTTTGAATTTATACTGAGCTTTTATGAATATCTACAAAATAAGTCAATTAAACTTGACTTTCACTGAAAAACGCAAAAACGCGGAAGATGATATTATAATAAATAGTGATAAATGGCTTAGAGAAGGTAAAATGTACAGTATTTGGAAGTGGTCACACAACTAGTTCTAGGTCTTTCAAGGAGTTACAGAGACAGAAACACATAAAAAGCAGAAAAACAAAATGAATGGTGTACCTTTCCAACAAGAAAGCAGTCATCACCAGACAGTGGGACGGATACATCGGGCATATAGATATCTGTAGCCTCTCCGTTAGTGACGCTCCGGAAATGACCCCTTACAAGGCTCGCCACTTGGAGAGCGTACACATCCTGGAGCCTCATCAGCCCCTTAGCAGCCCCCTGGAGGTCTTCCAGTTTAGGCAAACCAGCCTCTTCCTTCTCGTAACTGGACCTGAGAGCTGGACAACAGGAGGTCAAAAGGTGAACTAGGGGGTTGGGTGATGACAGCAGAGAAGTGTGTGTGTGTGTGTGTGTGTGTGTGTGTGTGTGTGGGGGGGGGTTTACTTATCACCACCAGATGTGTCTGTAAAAGAGGCAATGAGCTAACCTTGTGTGTTTTCAAGAGCCTCGTCGCTGTAAACCACATTCAGCCATTCAGAGTGGAGACGCTTGATGAGGGTGAATGCAACCAGCGGGTTTGCCAGTGCAGTCGCCTGGCTTTTGTAAACCTCAGCGTGCAGGTCTGATACTTTGGCATAAAAACTGCAGGAAAGAACAGTCACTGTGGTGAGCGGTGCAATGCACTCACATGTCATTAGCCTCTACAAAGAAACTGTTTGCAGATCAATCAGTGTGATGCTTTACTTTACTTCTCCGTCCTTCCACCAACCTCTAAAAAAAGCATGATCAACACATAAAGACGCAGTACCACTTTTGTGGCAATTAAAAAAAAAAAAAAAAATATATATATATATTTTTTATCTCTATTTAACTTTTAAGTGTTTTATCACCATTTATTATACAATTATCCTCTGCATTTTGCATTTTTCAAGTAAAAAACAAGTATTTTACTACATTTAATTTTTTCTGATGACCATGACAAGATGACAAACTGTATTTTACACCAGTTATTTACATGGACTGACACAATTTGTGGATCAGAAGTTATTAGATATTTTAGATCAGTAGATGATTTGGGTCAAAGACCAACCATCAACCAAAACCATCTACTGATCTAAAATGTTGAAAACCTATCGATCCGCTAATCCAATCAAAACATGCAAATGCCTGGTGTAAAATACAGTTTGTCATCTTTTCATGGTCATCAGATATGACCCATTTGGACGTTCAGAGGCTCCGTAGTT
>JAPTMW010000006.1:30002529-30012678 GCA_029822955.1 Ostorhinchus angustatus
ATGGGGTAGTGTTATATAATATCTTTAAACATATGTCAAAGATTTAGAGAATATTTTGCACTATAATAAAATTATCACATTTTCCCTTCAACACCAAATTGTTTCGATGAATGTTGTTCCCCATTGTGGATCAAATTTAGAGCTATCATATATATATATATATATATCACTCAATTCATAGTGTACACTTATACCATGTACTGAAATCTTATTTTTGGTAAATATGTTAGTTAAATAATGTTAGTTAAATAAAGCAAAACAATTCCCCTTTGAATTAGATCATCATAAAAACAATTGTCACATTATATAGCAAAATAATGATTATTATAGCATCTCTTATTTGGGCAGTCCTGAGAGTAACAGTATATCTTATTGATATTAACCTGCACTGATGGCTTGATTTATGAATAGCCTGATCGCTACCCCTCCATCTTTAGCCATAAAAGAACCATTTAAGAGTCATTGTAATGTTATAATCATTGATGCATACTTCCTTAGCGAGCAGTTCTGAGGGGAAGTCTCTGTTTGGTCTGTGTGAGTGCAGGCTAATGAAGGTATTTTATGAAATATTGATCAGGCCTCAGCAGCAAGTCAAGTAGCAGCAGGCTGCTGGGGGGCAGCGGATGGAGGTGCAGAAAAACCAAGGTTAATACATTAAGAAAGAGTCTTTCCAGCTCAATAAATCATGTCAAATGCAGAGGCAAGGGATTTTAAGTGCAAAAGAAGCACAATTTCAACGTTGAACTGTGTGAAAAGGGTCAGTGGACACGACGAGCAGAGGCATCTTTCTGTGAGCAGTAATGAGTTCCTCATTTGTACTCCAGAGAAATCAAAATGAAAAATTGGATATCTAAGTCACTGTTTGCCATGTTTTATTACAGTGGCATGTGTTGGGGTTCATACCGGCGTCTTCCTGCTTCCCTTTGTCTTTGTCTTTTTCTTTTTTTTTTTGGTCATGGTGAAGCAGTTCAGTTTATTATTAGCTGCAGTACATTTACTGTCTGAGTGAGTCTGTCATTTCATTTCTAACTTTCCACCAACCCAGGGTCATTTGTTTGTTTGCTTGGCATGCATTCACCAGCAGATCCTGCGCCCTGCTCGATTTCTGTACAGCCTTTGTTTTTGTCATTGCTACAGTGCTTATAATGCACACCTTGTTCTTTGCGGAAAAAGCTCATTTGTCATTAAGATGCCTTGGATCACAATGACTGATTATTAAGTCTGTGCAGTTTTGCCTTTTGAAATAAAAATAAAATAAAATAAATGACCCATGCTATTTAAAACCTGCAAACGCGACCTTATGACGCGCCTCCACTGCAATAGCCCTGGCTCTTGTCAGCTCATCTCTACTTGCATTTTTTTTTGGTTTTCCGTTGGGGAAAAGTTGCGGATAGTATCTGCTCCCTGGTACACTGACAATGCACTTTGTCTGCAGTGGAAAATTATATACCTGATAACTGAGAAAATGAGTAGAGTTCAGTTATCGTTACCTTGTGGTAAAGTCCCATTACTGTTGATGAAGCTGCAGGACTTAAAAATATTCAACATTCTAACTTTGTTTTTTGTTTTTTTTTTTTACAGTTGCACCAATGGTCTCAATAATGGGAATTGGCAAAAACTGGTATGTTGGTCAAGATAATGTGAAGTTTGAATGTGGAGCCAAAGCCAACCCACCAGCTCGTCACTTCTCATGGATAAGGTCAGTATCTCCCAAAGCTACTCTTAGATCAAGTAGAGTATTATTCCCCCAAAGTCAATATCTGTTCTTTTGTATTCACTTTAGAATCATTTGAATTTATGACACAGTTGTAAATCTTTATTTGCAATTCCCAAAATGTGTTGAAAATACAAAACAGATTTGTATTTTGTTTTACCGCTACAAATGTCTTAGCAAGTACAAGCATTACATAACAAATCAGCTGGTTGGTTCTGTTGCATAGCAAATCTTTACATGGTTTTAGGCAGACTTAAATTAAACATCAGTAGGAGACTTGTCTATAAATGACTCTCAGCATAACTTTGGAGCCTGGACACTGGAGCTGTCGAATGCACTGCTGCACCCGCGGGGAAGACTTCCAGCTATAAATAAAAGATTCCAAATGGTTCATACATCAAAGCAACACGGGTGCTATTGGCAGCTCTTTGTCATCGACTTCTTCAGAAAGAAGAAGCATGCTCTCATTTGAGTTGACAGTAGCAGTATCGTCTAGACAGCCAAGCTCTTTATTTTCACTTTTTTGCCCTGACATCGAAGCCTTGTGTTCATGTACGAAGCTTTTGCCACAACTAATGGAAGTGCAGTCAGCCCAGATGATCATGTGATCATATAATTGTTGCAGCAGGCTGACCAACGAGAGAGAACCAGAACCAGAGGAAGAATGATGTAATGGATAGGTTTTTTCAGTCAAACTTCAAAACTGTGTCTCTTAAATATAAACTTATTAACTCACAGCCTTTGTGCTGAAGAATGAATAATGTAGTGCATCTGGTGAAATCTCTGTAATGTTTCATTTTTGCACAGATTGGATGGATCAATGCCAGAGGGGGTTAGAATTGCAAACAATAGCTTTGCCTTCACTCGCCCGTTGGAGCGCAATGACTCTGGAGTATATCGCTGTGAAGTGATGAATGACATCGGCCTCCGCTCTAAAGATGTGAACCTCTGGGTTCAAGGTACATTTTGACTGTTTCACCTACTTATTTACTGTGATTGTATGATTTTTACTTTCTTTTGAATATAAAAAATTGTCTCTGAGAACAGGTCAGAGGACTAATTTCCTCATGCATTTTGACTTTGGTCTTGTTTATTTGAAGTAAGATTACCCTCTCAGTAAGCTCACCACTCAGTTCTGCACTTCTGGCAGGGTTAAGCCTCCGTATGAATGTCCCTACCCAGATCTACTTTCACACATTCCTGGCAACAGAGAAGCACGGAGTGCAGATAAAGAGTATCAGTACCAAACGTTTCCAGTGTTGTGGTTTTGGCAACATTAGATTTGTCTGATAAGGGGGCGAGTGTTTACCCCTGCTGGTTGACTACGCATCACAAAGTATGAACCCACGAAGCCATTCCATTGTTTTATTTAAGGTCAGATTTCACAGATCTGTGCTTCAAAACCTAAGCCAGTACATCACACATTCATACACGCATCACATGACCCGTTCACAGATTTGCAACAAGTGTGTGATGCGTGTTGTGCTGCAATTTTAAAGCAATTGTGTTCAAACTTGAATATTGTTTAGTGTTTATAAACTAATAAATCATAAAAGATCCATTAGAATTTTCCTAATTTGTATTAATTAATGCTGGGGATTTGTTGATATAAACCTTTGAAAGTACCCAGGGTGCTAAACTAGTCTCGTCTGCTTCCTGTCTGTCCAGAGTTTCTTCTTGAGTTCATCATTGTAAAGTCAGGGCGTGTTTCCTGAGAACTCTGCATCACTTTTTATTTTCATTTCTCCTCTGCTCCTTTTAATCCTTCTCCAAACAAAGCAACTGCTGCTTTTGGACACGTAGTCTGCTGCTAACACACAGTGCTTTGCGTTTCTCACTGTCGAGAGGAAAGAACTGGAGGAGCCCCAAAAAAGGCTGTCAGGCTCCATCTGTTTACAGGCCTGGTTTGGAGTCCTGCTCCAAACGAAAGCACAGCTGACATCCTGTCCAGGAAGGACTAGCACTGAGCAATTATCTGGCCTCTCTTGTCAAATATTAAGACTTGTTGGGCATGGGGGCCTCTTGCTTCCCTCCCCTGTGGAGATACCCAGGTTAAGCACAGTTACTCTATATTCCTCCCCCCACCGTGGCTGCTTTGTGTAGCTGTTTCACATTCCCAGTTGTCTCTGTAGCCTTGTGGTTCTTGGCTGCTCGTCTCTTAGTTGATCAGCTACATGTTTGCAGATGCTCGTAACCTACGTGAGGTTAAAATGTCCGCCTCCAGGGTTGGATTGATGGTGACTGACGAGGAAGACGTTTGCCAGTGCATCAATTCACTGACCTTGATCTGTCTCTGTTATCCTCTCTTATGCTTTTACTTTAGCGCTGATCCTTCAGGCATGCACATTATATAATTGCAGCTAATTAGATTCTTTCTCAGTTACACAAATCATTATGGCTCTTTGAGGATTCCGGTTTGATAACCAGTACCTTAAAGCCTCCTACAGATGCAGACCTCTCTTAGTCCGAGCCACGTTGTTTTGTAGCCAGAGCTTTGATGTGCCTTTGCGAGGATCGACTGTTGGTATCAGGCTGCTCTTAGCCCTAGAGGCTGGAGGTCAGAATGGAGACACTCATCCTGACCTTGAGCTCCACACACCCCTTTTCTCTGGCTCTGGCTGCTATCACAAATGGCAGCCACCGGAGGACAAATCAGATGCAGGAGCCTCCCATCGATCACACAGTGTTTCATCTTCTCACATGACTTCCCCACAGCAGGGTTTAGAAAGAAAAGGGGGGAGAGCTAATCACACTCACTCAGATGCTCATGAGCGCATGTCCTCTGTCCTTCTATCACTTTCCCTCTCTCTCAGCACACACACAGTGACAGTTAGTACTTAACCTTTTCCTGGCCCTCTCATTTCCTCCTTTTTGCTCTACAGCACAGCTTTCAACAGATTCTTTGGTCTCAAGAGAGGCATGTCTGTGCTTTAACAATGTGCAGCGCTGTTATAAATTAATTGAAGAACCATTCACACTCGCTTTGTCAGTCATCTAGAACTTAGAGTCTCTTTATAGAAGTGCAGTCTCTTTTTTTCTTTATTTTATAACTGCTCACCAGTGGTGGAAGTTCTCAAATTCTTTACGAAAAGCACTGATACCATACAAGTAAAATTTCTGCTTTCACAACCATAAGTTTAAGTATGAAAACTGAAAGTTGTCATTGTGCCATAAACTGGTCCCTGTTATTGTCGTAACTATTTTATATGATGCTTTTGAATTCATATTACTGTTGTGTTATATGTATGCTGCATTTTACTGCTGTTAATGTGTGAGGATCATCTTTTTTGCCTACTTCATAGACTTGTGTATAGTCAGAATTACAGCAGTGCAGGGTCTTCACCTCCATTATGAGACTTTTATGTGTTTTCTTGAGCTGTTTTTCTAAGTATTGTTCATTCATTCATTTTCCAAACTGTTAAATCCTTGGGTGGGTCACAGGGATGCCGGGGAAAAAAATTATTTTTGCCAAATAACAGCAAAGGCATTAAAAGCATTCCACAATTAGAAGAAAACCCTGCAATGCATCACAGAATGTAAGATCTTCGTACGTTTGTAGCATTACTGTCCTGTGAGATCCATTTAGCTCTAAACAGTCTGTGCATTTTCCAGCTTTTCAAGGGGGTTCAGAATTTTGTCAGTAAAGGAACAGTAACCCTCAAGTTGTCATAAACATGTAAAACAGTTTGAGATATTTCACTGAAGAGGGAGGGGATGAAAGATTGTAATCTGAAAAGTAACTGAAGCTATCAGACAAATGAAGTGGAGTAAATATACTAAAACTGCTGCTCCTCCCATCTACCATCCTTGCTTGATTTAACCTTCTCATCACGTTTGCTCTGCAGATCCTCCACCCACCACAGCTGCCCCCAGCACCACTGCATCTCCCCTCCATGACACATCTAGAACCGGCACTGCAGCAGACCAGCAGAAGTCTCTGTTCACCTCCCCAACCCTGGCCTCTTTACCTGACAGCAGCCTCGGCACCATAGTCGGCGGCGCTGTGGGCGGAGTTCTGTTTCTGATCCTTCTGCTGATCCTGGGTGGAGCGTGCTTCATGCGCTCGCGCAGAACCTTCAGGGGAGACTACTACACCAAGCAGTACCTGGGACCCTCGGACATGCAGAAAGAGGCTCAGTTGGACGTGCTGCAGCCGCATGAGCTGCAGGAGGTCTACGGGGACAAAGGGAGCAAAGGCAGCCAGGAGCTAAAACCCAAACTGGGTGGAGACATCATCTACCCCGACTATACGACTGATCGTAAGGACAGGGACGACTGGGCCGACAGGGGGGACAACCACAGGGGCCTCAAAGAAGGAAACTACTACGCCGATCACTACAACACCCAAAACATGCACCCCTGCGGGCCTCCTGTTCACAGCCCCATAGTGAACAACGGCTCCCCCTACCTTCCCGATGACTGTTATGACAATGGTACAGACAGCGACTACGTGTCCCACATGGACGGATCTGTGATTTCTCGCAGGGAATGGTATGTTTGAGGGAAAAAAAAAAGGACAACTGGCTGACAGACTGACTGAGAGTAATTTAACGAGTGACAGATATAAATATCATTAACAGTCATGTCTTTCCAGTTACGGGACTAATGAAATGTCTCAGCTCAGTTTCCCGACGAGCCCTTCGAACAATACTGCTCTGCCTTGATTGTAACCACTCAACCTTAAGGACGCGTATGTGGATTGTACTCACACTTTGTAGCATTTTGAGGAGCTACAAATAAGCTGGAACGCCTCAATGATCTTATCACCGTAGGCTTAAGAGGATGTGGCATACAGTGACATTTTCAACTGATGTGAATGAAGTTTTGTATTCTGCTTGTTTGTGTTTGCGCCTGTCTTTGTCACAGGTCAAAGGTCAAGGTGTTCAGGCCCTTGTTATTGAAGTATTTATATCTTTGACTGACTGAACTCTGCTCCAGTGTGTTACGTTATCATAAAACCTCACAACTTCTGTGGCATTTAAAATCTCCTGATTACCTAATTTTCATACAGCTCAAGTCTTCATCATGGCTGCGACAAGTATTTAAAAGTAGATTATTCTGCATGTGTTTTTACAAGCAAAATATCTTGTTGAGTAAAGGGAAAGTTGGTCAAACACATGAATAAAAGGGAGAATTTCACAGGCTTCGTCCTGAGGGAAAAGCAAATACATCACAAAAGACACTGCCCCTTATAAACACATTATAACTCTCGGCTTCACTTTATTTACTTTACACATTTCTGTGTTCTTAACCGAATGCAATAATCAGTATTGAAACATTGGACCAGTCACACTCTGGATGTAAAAAAGCACAACTCTGTTATTACAGTTGTCAGCAAACATCAAAGGTGGCCCACTAGGCCTTGGACTTCTCCACTCCACCATGATAACAGGCTGCGTTGGTGTCTTTTCCATTTTCCTTCCTCTATGTCCTCTGAGTTCTGTCTGTAACACAGACACTGATCAGTTCTTCTAGTTTTTTATTTTAAAAGTAGCATCAAAGCAAAAGTGTTATAAATACCAGATGTGACTATCAGAGCTGTCATCATCTGCTGTTTTGTGGCTTCATAAACCACCGACATTTTCACTGCTCCCGCTCAACACCCCAAAGTCATTATTTAAGATGGTAAATAAGTGAAAATACTCGTTGATGTAGAAAGTGCTCGCAGGGCGCTGATTCTTAAGCTTTGTCTTGCTTGAGTTATAAGTACGATTAGTTCAAATACCTCGCGACGCAGTTGGAAAGTTGTGAGCGGCTAACGTCACTACTGATCACAGAACAGGCTAATGTTGGGGTTTGGCTCCTCTGCAATTCCTCTGAGGATATACAGTGATCATGGAAAGTAGAAATTTAATACATGAGTGAAAAAATCGGTTTACGAACTATCTAGGTTAAAGCTGCCTGTGTAATGGCTCCCCAAGGGATTTTTTTTTTCTCTCCCTACAAACAACAAACCCAGTGACATTAAGTTGAAACAAAAGCGTTGACATCATCAGTGATCTCATCTCTTGATTTGACCTTACACTTTCCACTTAGTGCTTTTTGTGTTTCCTCAGGAATGATACATGGATCAAAGCGGCCTCTCCTAACCCTCACATGAAAGGGAAAACATACCCTTCAGAAAGGTTCCCCATTTAGTCAATCAGGGTGTTTGTTGCTTGAAGAAGTTACCATATATGTGTGTTACAGCGAATCCTGGATGGAGGTTGTGTTTATTTTGAGGTCTCAGTCTTTCTTATTGGGGTTTTATAGATTGTGGGTGCACATTTTCTATTTTCTTCCCCCACTTCTCCACCCTCGTTTTCCCATACGGCCCCGCCAGAGCTTCGGTCGAAAGGTTTAGATGTCTGAGAATAACCTACTTTAATCTGTTTAGCTCGCTCTCACTCTCATAGACTCACACACGCACTGGGCACCACACATCTGCCGCTGCAGCCTGCATTCAAAGAGCAGTCCTCACCTCAGACTTTGGGCTTTTTAATTAACTTTTATTTTTTTCCTCCCTCTACGCTTGGCAAGTTCTCTTACACGGTGATATATAGCACATCCGAGTCTGCATGCACACATTTTTTTATATGGCTGATTCATAGCTGTCAACTTGTTTCGTTTTTAGCACGGCCGCTCCACACAAACTGCTGTTTCTGCTCTAAATTCCAGGGGAAAATGATATTTTCATCAGTCTCTGCCTAATCTCTGAAGACTGTTTACTTTGTTTGACAAAAGCATAATGAGTTGAAGTGATGAATGTTTTGTAAAGTTCTTTACCTTTTTTGGATCCGTTTTTTTTTTTTTTTTTTTTTTGGTTAGTCACCAACTGATTGCATGTAAATTAAGTTATTCGCTGCCTATGTTCATTATTTCTTTTCACTGATGTTTATATACATGTACATAATGCTGATAAGTTAGTGTAGGATTGGCTCTTTTCTCAGCAGGCTTTTGGTTCAAATGTTTATGTACAGTACATTTTTGAAGCCCCCTACTGAATAGTCGGTGCCTTAGATGGGCTGAGCAATGCACAGAAAAGTTAAAAGAAGAATTTAAAGGTTTCTAGTACGGGAAAAAGGAGGGCTGACTGCTCCTTTAATATGTCTTCCATCCATGATATTTAAGATTTGTTGTTGAAAACGTCAAACTAGACAAAAGGTTGATGGTCATGCCTTATACACTTTGCAAGGACACGTGTAACAAGTTAGTTACTGAGGAAATTATAATAAGTAAAGATTCACTGGGAATTTAGGCAAGCCAGATTCATAGAAAATATTATTGTCCTGTAAATATGCTGGCTGTTTTTTTTTTTATTATTATTGAGAAAAAAAATAAATCTTATTTTTTTGTATGAGGTCTGTAATTTTCACAGAGTATTAGTTTATCTTACGAGCGTTTGAGGAGCTCTTGTCTCATGATATGTGGAGAGCGATTCTGTTTTCACTGCATTTTATATTTGTTCTTGAGAGTTTCTGACCAATTACTTTGTATGTTCTTTGAATGATTGATGTCTCACAGGAATCAGAGATGAAAGTGCGCTAGATTGTATTTTGTTTCTTGGTTTGCAATAAAAAAAAAACGTTATTGCATTCAAATGTATTCTGGAATTCTGCTTTTTCCCCATTTACCTTCATGAAATTATAAACATAAATTGATGAATAGTGTTATAAGAACATATTCACATCACCCATATCTATCCACATTAGATACATATCAGATAATGGTCACTATAGTACTTTTTCATCACAGGCATTTTCAGTAGTAAAAATCAGTAGTAAACATCCCAAATTCTTGAACCCTTACTTTTGTATGTTGGTCTTTTAAAAACCCCTTACCATTCTGGGGTGATTTTGCTTAAAACGCCTGAAAAATACATTTCCAAATTAGATTTACAACTGTTCTTCAACCGTTTGGAGTACAAATAAAAGAATGGGCTCTTTGTAAAGGTAACACCCTGCAGTTTGTACTAAAGCAGTCACTTTTGCTGTTTATTAGACAGGTAAAAAACTCTATACTTAGAAAACACATACATTTCTCCCGCCCCCCCTCTTTTTTTTGTGTGAAAACAAGAGTGTATAAAGCTGCATTTGGTAGGTAAGGACTGAAACACACCATTTGCAGACAGACCAATGTCTTGGCATTTTGCAATTCAAAGTTGAGAACATTATTTGTAAAAAAAAAAAATGAATAACTGTTGACTGCTTCAAATACACATTTTAGCAAAAAATGATGAAAATAAATATTTCCCATTCAAAATTACCATTGTGAATAATAAAATAAAGTCCAAACTAGTATTATGGCCCAAAAATACCATTGTCATATATCCTGGTGTTCAGCAGCTCATTGTCTATCCACGTGCACCCCAGAGTAGAAGTGTGTTGGAACAGCAGGTGGGAGTTGGGCATGACAGTGGACTATAGTCTGGACTGGACTCCAGTCTGGACTGGACT
>JAPTMW010000006.1:30061979-30073899 GCA_029822955.1 Ostorhinchus angustatus
GCTGTTTGATCATACCACCATTTTTCCTTTAAAGAAAACCTATTTCCTTAAAACAGCATAGAAATTACATATTGTGGTTCATTCTGCTCTTCCTACTCACCGCACTAATTTTAGGTTGAAGCAGTTCTGTCTGTGAGATAATGTTCACCAGATACAGACAGAAGGACCTTTGTTATTTAATTTTATTGTTTACAAAAAATTAAGTTTTTCCTTGGTGCAAATGTGTTTGTAGAACATAACCACTGTGAAACTATCTGAAAAAGAAGTATTTATTTTATTCTTTTAATCAAAGCCTCTTGCTCTCCTCAGTCATGCTATTGCTTACTTGACCACCACTGCTTCTCGCAGTTGTGAACTGTTACATCTTGCATATTGTAAAATCACACCTTTCAGTAATAATTCATTCATTTGCAGCCCGGCCTGACATACAGGTCCAAGTGAATGCAGAGATTATCAACCACACTCATCACCAGTCAGTGACTTGTTTGGCTGATGGGGGCCGGCCCATGCCTCAGATCAGCTGGTTGGTTAACAGCCGCCCTCCCTCAGATGACATCTTCAACATACATGTTGAGAAAACAGTTCACCTAAACGGTACCTCCACCCTGAGCAGCACCCTGCATTTCCCCACCCACTTGCAGGACGAGGACAGCGTGACCTGCATGGTTCAACACCCGACCCTCCCAAAACCAAAAGTCACCACAGTGAGGGTGGACACCTACAGTAAGCACGTTCACAGCTAAGCGTTGTTGTGTTCGCAGGTCTGCTTTGTCAGGACGTGACATATTGTATTGTTTCAGTCGTGAGAATTTTGTAATCATGGCTCATGACTCAGCATCTCACAGCACAGTAAGTTTCGCCTTCTAATTTTTCATGCTGGCTGTTCCTTCTCACTCTGTTCCATATACACAGTGACAGACCATAAATCACATTGCTCAGTGCAATGCATTCATGTGGGAGTGCAGTGCTTCACCAGTATCAAGCACATGGAAATAATAATGCAGCAATAACTCAAAACACAATTAATAATGATATAAAGGTGATAGTCCAGCGTGCACCTTCATGAAATAAACTCAGCTATGAGTCTATTAATGTGAAGGCCTGCTGACTACTAATTACAGCATTAAAACATTGCAGCGTCATGTAGAAATTCTTAATATGGCTGCAGTAAATAGAAATTACAAGAAGAAAAAGATTAATATTTTAGAATACACACCGGCCTCCTGCAGCTCTCCCCACTGTCCAAAATATAGATTATACAGATCAACAGTACTGCACTGGTCGTGCTGCTACGGAGAGGCCAAAATATCACAGGTGAAGGAGCGGCCATCTTGTTTCTGTGATGCATTAATGAACCACAGACTCTGGGCAGCAGATGCATCTGACAGAGTCTTGACAGTGACTAGATATTCTGTCTGTCATGTTTAAAGCCTATTTTTACATCCCACATCTCTGAACAGACCTCTGTGATTGGTTTACTGACGCTACAGTTTAACAGCATCCCCACAAATGATTTTGCATGTGTACTTTGGAAAACAGACGCAGAAACACAAATCTGATTGTGCTGTAACTGAATCGTGACATAGTCTTTATGAAACATGCTGTATGGTGCACAGAACCCAACACAATTTCCATTTGGGACACTTTAAAACATTAGTATATCAGGTAAAATGACTACAGCAATGTTTAAAATCAGATACAGGACATTTAAACCAAAGTAACAGCCTTTTTTATCAGGTTACCTGTCCGTGGTATCGTGCACTTACATTAATGTTTAACGTTTAAGTTAATATATGTCACTAAACATAAAATAACTTAACATTTTAATGGATTACCTCTTTTGTATACATTTTCATTAGCAATCCTTGAGAAAAAAAAGCACATTAAAGAAGTAAAAACCTTTTCTTGTTGTTTTGAGTAAGAGACCCCTTGTGGCAGAAGTTACTATTACTACAGGTTTAATTTAGCTTAATATTGTCTCATTAAACTTGTAAATGATTCTTGAAATGCCCTTCAGTGTTCACATGCTGATAACTGACAGTATCAGGAAGTTAGTGCATTTTTTACTGAATTTATCCACTAATAAATAATGATGGTGCTTTTGATTCTACTCTTTTTAGTGAGTTGAAAGTGGATTTTTGAATAACCATTTCAAGAGCAATATGTGTCCAAATCACCACATGTTTTAGCTATATGTTTATTCAGCGTAGTTTTTAAGCCCCATTAGCATGTGCCAGCCCATCATTATTTGTCTATGGTGCATTCACAGTCCAGGAAGTCCTGATAATTACCTAACTGCAGTAGTTAAATCCAAACATAACTTTTGGTGTTAACAGATGGAATTTTTAAAGCCAAAGTACTTTCACTCACATTAATTCTATGTTCCGTAAGCTGACAGCCGAGCTATTATGAGGTGTTAGCTCACTTGTTTTACTCATTAGGGATGGATGGCTAGCACAACTTTTATGTATTTGATAATAGACTGTGATCTCCACTGATTCCCAGTATTAAAGCCTGCGGTTCTTTCAGCTTAGGTTGGACAGCAGCTGGGCCAGACATCTGCTCTCAGCTGTAGCCCAGCCAACAGATGGGACAGGTGATAAGCCTAAGTCAGCACTCCCCAAAACCCAAGCAGAAGCCCCTTATGGCCTGTGTTTAGCTAACATTCAGCTCATCCGGCTCCAGCTTCCTATTTAACAAAAACACCCAGAGCCTCTTCTTGCTATCTGACTTTTTAATTTGCTGGAAAAAACATTAGACCTTGAGAAAGAATAACTCTTCTCGCCTTTCTTCCTGCTTCACAGTGAGGCCAAATGTGACCATTAAAGCAGAGATGGTACAACAAAGAGGAAGTGAGTTCTGGGTGGTCTCTTGTATTTCATCTGGAGGGAGACCTGACACTGACATCTCTTTGGCTTCGGACACCGATGAGGATCTGCAGACAGAGGATGAGACAGGCACAGATGCACAAACCAGATCCGTGCATCTCCCTGCAGCCACTTACGAAGGCCATAACATCACCTGTATGTTTGACCACCCCAAATTTACTCACAGGGAATCAAGAGTCATAACACTGCCATCTTATTGTAAGTACTATCATTTTTCACATGTGTAAAACTGTCTCATGGAGTAGAAGTTACAGCAAATAATGTGCTTTTCATTCTGCAGATTTGTCTGGAGTTCATTTGTCATATCCTGGGATGGAAAACAGTGATGGTAGCATCCAAACCACTGAGTATTTAGAGCTGCAGGAAGGACAGACAGATGCTTTATTCACAGTGGAGGTCACTGGGAATGTGCCGAGTTACAACGTTACCTGCAAAAAGTAAGAGACATTTCAGGTTAAAGGAAAATATATTGTGTCAGGTGTGAGTTTTTAGTGTACTATGTCAAAAAATGATACTACAGGGCCGTGTGTGCGGCTCACCTGGGACGTAGACCACAAATGACAAAGGTCCAGGTTTGATTCTGACCCAGTCATCTCCTGCCTCTCCTATCTTTGTACAGAAAAACAACACCATGAAGGGATAGAGATTAAAAACAGAGTCAGAGCTTAAATTTCATTCCACAGCCCTTGCTATTTCTTAAAAATCAGAAAGCATGAGCTGATTCTGACATAAACATTGAGTCAAAGTAACACTATACAGCTTATGTTTCAGTCTGAGCACTCCTCACAACAGTAAAACTGATCTTATAGGTAAACAGGGATCTGTTGCTTTTATGAGGATCTAGCATGGCTGACTGTTAACATAATCATGGTGTGGAATGTGTATATGGAATGCACAGTGGTGGCCAAAATTATTAGAACACCTGACAGATCTGAAAATATTGACCTTTTTGCCTCCAAAATGTGATTTAATTCCATAACGTTCATGAAACATGCAGGTGGTTGCTCTGAGCACAGCAAGTACCAGATGAAATGAGGCTTCATCTACTGTTTTATCTGCTGTTAACTTAGCCTAATATTTACTAAACGAGCAGGATAGGCTTTGAACATTCAACAGAATCACTCAGCTGTTTCCTAAGACTCACAATCGGCATCAGTTTAACTATGATCACACCTGATAATGATCACAGAAGTTATGTGGCTTCTGTTAAGGCACATGACTGTGTGACATTGATAGTGAAATAGGCCTAGCTTTTTTTTTTTTGACAGAAAATGACCTAAATCTCCTTATGATGGCTCTATTCTGTGGTTTATAGAGCATAATGATGACTCTGTAGATGTTTCCTCCTTTTAATGGGTATTTTAAGAGCCAATTCAAAAAAAGAGGAAACCTCTAAAATATGCCAAGTGATCTAATGGTTTTGGCCACCACTGTAAATTTATTCTATTATAGATTTTCTTTTTTTAATCTCTTGTCTTGTTGGTAAAGAGCAGTCACATGCAACACTGCTACTTTTTTTTTGTTGCTGCACAATGTGTAGACTGAAACAACCTTCATATCCAGTGGAGGATGTGGTAAGGTTTGGTGGCACCAAACCACAAATGATAGACAGTAGGAACTAGATACAGACGTTGTTTGTTTGATCAAAATCTCGATAAAAAGACTTTTGAAGCTTCAGTGTCAGTGTGTTTGCTGATTTGTCCCTGTAGAGATGATGGACCCGTACCTGAGGGTGTGAATGTGGTCGGCAGCAGCCTCTCTGTTCAGGGTCCTGTGGATCATCTCTACGCCGGCCTGTATGAATGTGTCTTCTATTACCACCATCACCGAGCAATGCTACACTTTAATGTTACAGTTACAACTCGGCCTGGTAAGTGCAACTTCCCCCACTCATTTCCTCAGACACACTTTTATTATTTCCACATCATGAGTATAAAATATTGATGTGGATGTTTCTCTCCGCTCTTGTCCTCTCAGTTCCTCCCTCAATACAAGTTGATTTGCAGACTGACAATGGAAGCAGCATGATTGAGTGCTCAGCAGCTGATGCTGTTCCTGCAGCCAACATGTCCTGGCTTCTACCAGAGGGTGTGTCTGCAGTCACTTGGTTCAATTTCACTTCTCATAATGGAAGCCACTCCGTCAGGGGAGTTTTACTCCTCCCTGCTTGCTCGCCTTGGGAGCTCACAGCGAAGTGTGTGATAAATCACCCTGCATTTGAGAAACCAGAGAACAGAAGCATAACGCTCCCTCTTTGCGGTATGTTCAACAAATCTAGAAATGGATAATTTAGCCTGAGTATATTTGACCATATAAGTGCACTATAGATTTGATCTTTTCTCTCTAAAGCAAAGCCCCAACTTACACGAGTTCAACTTTTTTCCCACACAGGTCCACCTAACATCACCCTCAGCTCCAGCACAGAGAGGAGAGGAGGTGATGAGTACACAAAGGTGGAATGCTCAGTGGAAAGTGTTGCCCCTGCAGCCGCCGTAACGTGGCAAGTTGGAAACAGTGACAGTGACAACAGCATCACTCATGTGATGGAAACTGAAGTCCATGAAGTCCAGGCTGATGGTTTGGTATTGGCTCAGAGCTCTGTGCACTTCCTGTCTTCTTTGTATTCTGATCAGAATTTGACCTGTGTGGTGGAGCATCCGAGCTTGGAGGCACCAGAGAAAAGAACAATACGCATTCTTGGGCACAGTATGTTATTTCTTTTTCTAAAATATTTTCTGTTTTACACACACACACACACACACACACACACACACACACACACAAATCCAGAATCCTGCTCATCCCTCAACCCTTTCCAGCCCCCCCTGGTCCTCTTTCAGGAGCTCCTATGCTGAGTGCATCTCTAAAGAGGCAGTCAGGCTCCCATCTCTGGATGGCAGAGTGCATCTGCAGCGGGGACGATGTTGGGACAAACCTCGCCTGGGTCCTTCCTGAAAATGCCAAAGCCCAGACGTCCCTGGACTCAAGGTACGAAGGTCACGTCCAGAAAGCTACGCTAACTTATCAGTTTCCTCTGGCTCTTCATGAGGGACAAGACCTGACCTGTGTGTACAACTCTGAACATGGATTCACAGACAGGAAGACAGTCCATGTCCCCAGATACTGTGAGTGAGAGACAAACAGCATATTCAGTTAATACCTGCACAAATCCATGCATCTGATCTGAAAGAATATAGAATAAACATGCACGACATATGCTTGTTGTAAGTGTATTCAACGTGACTTTCTTACAGATATTTCTATGAAAGTCTTGAACCACACGACGCCTCTGCAAAGCCGCTATGGTGGTGAACCTGTCGCACGCAGACTGACTCTTCAGGAAAATCAACACAACCAGAGAATACTGTTCCACATTGAAGGCAATGTGCCAGAGTACAATCTGCGCTGCCAAAGGTGTGTATCCCCCCTAAACATCAGTAAACTGTGTACTACAGTTCAGACCCTATAGTTAAGTAAGAGTACTCATACTGCACTGCAAAAATACTCAACTATAAATAAAAGTTCAAGATTTTATGAGTAATTACATGGAAGGATTATCAGCAAAATGCACTGAAGCAAAAGTAATCATTATGCAGTAAAAGCTCAACAGTTTAAGGTTGAGCTAGTTTTATACTTTATACACTGTTAAATTTGTGCTTTGCTTTAGCAGAAGAAAAAAAACTGAACTTTTATGTGGACAAGAAACTAATGGCAGAGGAAATACGTTAATAAACAGAGATGATCAAGACAATATAGCAATTAGCATGTACACTAGTGACAACAAAATAAACTCAATACGTTTTTCTCAAAAAGGAGTGGGAAGAAGAAAACGTCTTAAATCCCACCCCCACCTCTCATTTATACAACATAACACATTACTTTTGCTTCCTTAATGATAAAGTTACATGTGTTTCCAGTCCTAATAATGTAAATAACAGATATTTGTTCATGTTGTGTTGCAGAAGTGACGGCTCATTTGTCCAAACGGAAAAGGTTGCATTGGTCTTTAAGGTGGAGGTCACAGACGAAGGCCTGTACACCTGCAGGGCGGATTTCTATCATCACACAGCCGCAGTTAACATTCAAGTGGAGGTCAACAGTGAGGATAAACAGTTTGGTTAGTGTCTGCCTTGTTAATTCTGATCTTGAAAACATGATGACATATCTGCTGAAGCTCTGCTCTAATGCGTGGCTTTGTTAACCCTACGTGGTGCAGTGACCGCGTCCGTCATCGGCATCTCCTCTGCTTCTGCCATCGTCCTGATCCTGGCCGTCGCTCTCTGGGTGTTCTGGTGAGTTAAATGCCTCCACAGGTGAACCGCCTGAGCTCGGCAGGTGACGTGTTGACGGGCAAATGAGGCCAGTGCCATATGAGACAAACAGGATGTGTGGATTGATACCTAGTGCTCCACCACCACAGTCTGATGCAGATATTCACAAACAGGAAGCAGTGTGGCTGAAGCAGACAGGTGTCTCTGCCACCACAAACCAGCTTGCAGACAGGTAGAAAATGTCTCACCTTTCAGTGACAATAACAGATTTATTTTCCAGTGTCTTAGCCGTCCTTTTTACAGTGTTACTTCTGGCAGTATCAGCAAGTAGACTACTTTTATTTGACAATATATCATGAATGCCACAGTGTAAAAAGTAAAGGTAAAAAGGTTCAAAAGTCCCCATCTTTGGGAAGTTATTACTGTAATGAAACTTGAGCTGCTGTTCATCAATAAAACATTCACATATGCACCTCTTAATCTTATTACCTTTGGAAAAAATCAGCAAGTCAGTCGCATTTTATGACTGATGTGGGATATCTGTCACAATCCTAGAACTGTTTATGGGTTCTGCCTGCAGACGTTTTCCAAATGCGATGCCAAATCTAACTTCTCTCAACTATGTTTGTCAGGATCTAATCAGGCGTCACCATGCAGAGAATAAAGGTGCATTGCAAAGTGCCGCACAATGAACGGTGGTTCAGAGGCTGTTTCAATAGAGCTGCCTCTGTGGTCAGAACATTTGGTCAAGGTGCCATTGGCCTACAGAGGCTCTGTCCCATTATCCCCTGTTCCAGTGGGAGGGTCCTGTCAGGCTAATTTAGGAAGGTCAGTCACACAGTGTACAACAGCGTACACAAGAAAACATGACTCCCTGGGGGAAAAGCTATTTTGGGAGTGACGTCTCCTCTCCCCTGCAAAGCTGGGGACACTTTTTGACAGCAGCAGGTCTTCATTGGTGAAGGTTGATGTCATCGAGGCCGTAAAGTACAAAATGAGCTGCTGCCTCTGACATCAGAGATCAATGATGAGGACTCAGGTCAACAGGCGTCTCCATTGATATTCCTGTCAGATATACATTCACACCTGCTTCTCATGAGTTTATGCGTTAAATGTCTCATAGTGCCATCTAGTGGTCTTATTGAGCCTCCTAAATAAAGCAATAATCTAAAATCTAATCATTCAAAGTGTAAACGTTGGTTTTTTTTGTTGTTTTTCAGCAAAATAAGCGCCACAAGACAATACAAGGTAAGATGAAATTCCGTTAGCGTACAGGTTTACAGCTTGTACTCTGTGGTTTTGATGAGTGTATTCTTTATCCGTCTGTAACCACATTTCACAGTTTCATAAGCTGTTTCCTTTGTGCATCTTCTCTCCACTCAGAAGCCAGAGTCTCTCTCAGCTTTGACAGCTCTGATGCAGGATCCAGGCTCTCCTGCTGTGAAGAAGCCAGCAGTTGTGGATAAAGACAGCAAAGAATATGCTCAGCTGGTCAATTACTCCATAGTTATCGACCTCAAGAGTACAGTGTGAGGATAAAATTGCATAGCAGGGCTTTGAATCATACGTTTAGCTTTACAATGTGCAAGTATCAATGCAAACATGAAGGCTTGCAGATGCTGCAGCATCATTTATGCTTTTAGATGACATTACTGTGAATTACTCCCAACTTGAAAGATTCTCTGTATATACAGAAATTTGGCATTAATGTGTTTAAATGCATTACTTTTGCACTTTTGAAATAATTGTACTTGAAGTTTGCTTTTTTTTCTGTTATGTGTCTCAGGTCATGCATTGATTTCAGGATTTGTCAATAAAGTCATTTGTTTTATCACAAATTTGTTTCAGTTCCTGTCATCGTTGATTTATCATAGTAGAAATAATGGAGACTTTACACACCACATACTCTTTTCATGTCTGGATTGAAAGCTTATGTGTTCCAACAACAGGACAAAATCATTTTGATGCAGATGCAGTCTACCTACTCACCTTTTTAGGCTGAAGTGTTGTTACTCCCTCTAGTGGTAAATGTATGCAAAGTAAGGAATACAGCTGATTGAATGTAATTAGGATCTCTCCAATTGCCCTCTTCCCTCTATATTTTAGTTTATTAGGCAAAATTTTAATATTTAATGATCAAATGATGACTTTTAATATGTACCTGAGGCTTTACTCCAAAACTATTTACAATCTTTTTTCTTAATGTTCCTTTTTTCTTTCAATTTTAAGCATTTTAATTAGAAAAGCTTAACATCTACGTCACTTTTTTGTTTTTATGTGTTCCTTAAACTTGCATCTAAATGTGTATGTTAGGTTTCACTCCAGTAAGTCACAACAGGAGGAGATTTTATTAATTATCACATCCTCAACTACAGACAGATGTTAAACCTGACAAAATATATTTGCGGAGAACCATATGAAAACAATTATGTACAAGTATTGCAATGGTTTCCAAACATCAATCATCTTGATTTGCTCTATAAAAAAAAAAAAAAATGACATAACTGCTTTAAGAAACAGTGGACCCAAAACATGGGGACATTTTTTTGAGATTTGCATTTGAACTTGAAGTCCTCTCTTATCTCCTTATCGTTTCTTATACACACATGGCTTCAGTTGCAGTCCAAATTTTTTGATATTTTCAGGAGCTGGTCCGGTCTTCACAAATTCAAAGGAGTAGAAATGAGTGTTTTCTGTGTCCTGAAAGAAAAAAAAAAAGACAAAAATGACAAAACATTCTTTGCACTTTAGGGGCAGGTGTGAACAGGTGCATTATATGACCATTAACCTCAACATCATTAAATCACATTCAAGTTGATTTGACTATAAAAGTGAATGTAGCACTGATGTATCTGCTCTAAATAAGAAAACATCTGACCATGTGAATAGCATCTTAATTAAATGTCATTTGGACTAAAAACCAAACTCTATTATATAACAGGGCAAAATAAGTGAGGCTTTACGTCTTAAAAACAAAAAAAAAAGTGGTGACTGAAGTGTCATCTTGTGTTTTCTCACCTTGGACACCATCTTGAATCCCAGATTTGACAGTGCAGTGATGAAGCTCCGTGCATTCTCAAATCTACTTGCCACCTCTGCTATTTTTAGGATGCCCCTACAATAATATGATATTGTGTTAATATATTATCAAGAGAAGTAATATAGAGTATGTATATAAAAAAAAGGCCTATGCTATATAAATGTAACATCTTTTACCTCATCTTTAAGACACGGTTTGCTTCTGCTAAAAAATCTGCCAGGTTGGTTCCCATGAGAGACAGGCAGAAGACTGCGATGTCCACGGAGGCGTCCTCCAGTGGGACCTGCACACACCGAATCTGTGTCATTGTCACCGAGGCAGTGTTCATTATTATTCACAAGGAAAAATGTACGAAGCGCACACTCACGTTGGCCATGTCACAGACGGTAACAAACTCGCATGTCGCTGCCAAGTCGAAGCAGTGCACTTTGTTCCTGACGCTCTGCGCTATCTTACAGTCGCCACAACCGAAGTCTGCAACCACCAGAGAGGCAGGTCTGGGAGAAAGAGGAGATGGAAGTGTTGAGCGGAAACAGGCGACGACTGAATTCCATTTCAGTTACAATCTAATAAAAATGCACAATTAATTAGAAGTCGACAGCATACAAGGCAATTAGATAATTGTGTGTCAGGTGATGTTTCAGATTCAGTAACACTGAGCAGAGTGTGAAGTACCATCGAAAAATTGTATAATGAATGTTACCACAAGTTTTTCTTACTTTGCAAACAACTGGAACAAACTGCCTGTAGAGCTCAGATTTGGCCCAAATGTAGATATTTTTACATCCAGGTCAAAAACATTTCTCTTCATGTGCCTATGAATGAACTCTATAACTTACACTTTTTCCTGCAAGTCTCAATGAATCCAAGTCTGAAGGAATGTATCGTCCTCTGATCATTTTAATGCAGTTTTATACATTTTATTCCTTTAATTCATTTATTTTAGTCCTTTCTATTGCTTTATATATCCCGTAGTCCCATCTATTTCTTTTACATTTTCAGATTTTTGTTTGACTCCTCTAAATGTTCCTTTTATTTATTGAACTGCCTTTGTGTATGAAATGCACTGTATAATTCAACTTGCCTTTTAATTGTAATTCAGGTTATGTTTGAGCTGCAAAAATATGCTTCAAAACTATCATTATTCTGTGTAACATTCTTGAGAGTCTACCATATGGATTCACAATATTTCCATAATAATCCTAATAAGACTTTTTTTTTTTTTTACTAAATTGTAGAACTTATTGATGTACATAGTCTAAACTATTAGCAGGTCAAGGAGGGATTTGGCCTCAATTTTTCCATCTTCTCCCAAACTGCTGATGCTAACAGAAACATCCTCCCCCAGCAGCCAAACTAAGCATCAATCAAAGACCCAGTGTGATGCACTATTTCAAAGAGAATAACTGTCTCAGCAGATAAAGGTAAGGTTTGTTATTGACACAAGTCAACCACCTCCTCAATGAGAGCTTTTCCAAACAAAAGTATTGCAACTAATTCTGCATAAAGCACATTCTGCTCCAAACTGTCTCTAAAAATATGGAAAGGAGGTCTCTATTTTGCCTTCAATGTAAGCCAGGAAGTGGTGATCCTACTCAATGTTTCTGGTCTTGTGTAAAACTAAAAATAAAAATATTGGGATGATATTTTATGTGAAATACAAAAAGTTTTGAAAATGGAGCGTGAACTTGACCCAGTTTCTCTCTTTCTGGGTCTTCCCA
>JAPTMW010000006.1:30161761-30173134 GCA_029822955.1 Ostorhinchus angustatus
AATTACTTCATTCTACCTCAGAGGATCATCATATGATGTTTTGGTCTGAAAACCCGGCCCTTAATTTTTGATGCTGTATATTACCATCAAAACCTTTTGTAATATATAGCTTATATAGCTATATATATAAAATATATTGAGATAGGATTTTTTGTTCTTATCATCCATCCCATTTTTGAGAACAGCAAAACACGTCATTGCTATTTCTAAATCCCCAGGAAAAAGTGCACCGTCATCTCTGAAAACCATCTGATTCCAGTGTCAGTTCTGTTTTTTTACTTAATTGAAAAAGGACTGAACATCTCTCTGTCTTCGTCACTCACTCTCTCACTCTTTTGCAGTCTGTGTTTGTGCACAAGGAGGCACTGCAAAACTAGGACGGTCAAAGCCTGAAACATGTTAGTCCAGTCCCACTTACTCGTTAATGCAGGAATGGACCATCAATCTCTCAGCCTCTGTCTCTCTCTGGTCGCCTCCCTCTGTCTTCATCTCTTTGCCTTTTTGTCTCCTCCTCTCTGTCAGTCGCTCTCTCTTTCTCTGGCTTGACTCCAGATGAGTTACAGCTCCAGGCACACAGTCTCAGGTTGTTTGAGCTTCACAAAAATAGGGAGTTATTGCAGAGGGATGGACTGCCAAAAAAAAAAAAAGAAACATAAGCTGAGAGACGAATATGTGAGAGATCCCAAATATTTTCTTCGATCACACTGTGACAGAGCTGCATGCAAGTTTGTAGTGTAGGATCTTCTAAGATACAGGGCAAACAGTAACCTTAGGCAGTGTCTGACAGTAGAAAATACAAACCCACAGGGTGTCCATGTGAACGTGGGGGACTGTGAGGGTGAATACAATTCAGGGATTCCAAGACAACTTATCTCCTGCAGTCTATATTGAGTGTATAAAACATGCCCAGAACTGAGGTTCAGTGTATTAGTGTGTGACCTGTGAGGGAAGAACCCGAATTCACACACAGTATTGACATTTGAAAGGTTCAACCTTTAACATCTCCTCATGAACATCTGAGCAGAAGGAAAAATGAGCCTTCACTGTCTGTGAGGAGAGTTCACTGTGCTTCAAACCTTACACATCCTTGAAATAAATGTGGGCCATGCGTCTGCCAAGTTGTTGGAAAGAAGTCTGGATGAAACGATGTCTGTCATTGAGCTGTTTTTAGCACCTGGGTCATAGGTGAATATATTCTTATTATATTATCTGTAAATCTCATAAATACAGTAGTTTTTTGATTTATCATTCGCAGCGTTTCCACTTGATCTGTCTTCTAAAAAGATTAAAATCCAGAATTAGCCCATGGAATATAAAGACTTCTCACAGATCTCGTCTGAGTACTACAGTACCTTCTCTTATACTATTGGAGCTACCCCCTTTGCCTGTGATACGCAGTTCTAATCCCACTTCAAGTAAGTGCAGTTAGAACTAAACCCCTTGACTGTGAATTGACAACAGTAGATTTTTCTGCTTTTTTGATTGTAATATCAAAAACATTCTTAAACAATTATGACAGAAGGTGTAGGAAGACATCTGGAAGTGTTAGCTTAAAGTTGAATTCATGATGCTGAATAATTGTTTAGATCCATCTTCAAAACTTTACCCTAAAAGCTGCTTTTGCATACTACCAGCCCATTATATTAAACATGCAGGATTCTGTGCCATGGCCACTGGCAATATATATTTTACACAGGTCAGCATTTTATCCATTCTCTATCTAAATTCAGTTCTGTATTCAGTTTCAAACTCAGTGACATCTGACTCACCAACTTGACCGCTGCTTGATTATTTAAGGGAGTTTAAATGCCCAGTATTGTTGTTTTTTGGGTGGAAAAACAAACCCATGGACCACAGGAGAATAGTGTTTGTGTCTTGTTTCAGTGTCTGTGCATTTGCTATCGCAACCATAATGAGGGGCATCATGTAACATTCTTATTTTAGCCCTAACCAAGTTGTTTTTGTGTCCGAATCTAACCTCTGATTTCCACTGGGCCAGGCTGCATCACTGCATCGCTTCTCCATGGCCTCCAGAGCTTATTGTGGTTCTGCTGTTTAGAGGATATGTTTCCAGCAGAAGCTCTGCAGCACGTTAGAAGCATTCTAGAATTAGTTTAGATGTCTGCTCCACTAAAAATACATGCTGATTATATTTTTGTCACTCTTTTCTGGGACTGTATCAAGCAAAGCAGATGAGATGCGCGGAGGTGTGGTATAAATTAAAACTCCGCAATGATATAAAGTCATAATATCAACATCAGAAACAAACAATGTTGTCAAACTGGAAACTGATACAAAATAAATATGAGGATGAATGCATTTTTAACTATTTAAAGGGGTTGCATGTAGTAATGGTAGTTCAAACTCTAAACATAAGGGGGGAGTCATGTAACAGAACACATTTAGAACTACCAAAACCACCAACAATTAATTAATCAATCTATTTATTTTGCAACTGACCTATTCTGTCATTTATGTGTAAGGATGTGTTGATGTTGATTAAAAAAAAAAAAAAAGGATTTTTTGCTATTTCCACTGATGGTAGTTTTTATGTTTCATGTTATTCATACTGTGTAAAGTTACTTAAAGCAGTATATCTGAGCTCTGTATTCAGCTTCAACCTCAGTGTCATCCATGAAAAAGAAACCTTTTTCTCAGCAACTATTGGACAAAACTAGACATAAATGCACTGAAAGACATCATTTAAGTTCCAAGTTTCTGTGTCAGACACCATGTGAAATTAAAACCCCTTTTTCAACAACTATAATAGGCTCTGGGATAAACTGTATCTGTCATCTGTGGAATACTTTTATGCACCAACTTTCATAATCACACTTGTAAAACCCTTGATATAAGCTTTAGTGGGTGATTAAAGAATTGGGTGATAAAAACCAAGCTATTTGTGGAGCAGACAGACGGACAGACAGGATGAGAGGGGGGGGTCTTGTCTCTGGTGTATGTGTGGACATGGATAATCAGGATTAGGCCAACCCACAAAACAATGCAGAAGAGATGCACTCACAAAGACCAACGAACCCATGGAGTCTGTAACAAATGTGAACATGCAGTCAACAGAGAATAAAAGTACTGCAGACGCTTAAGGGGAAGTATATTTGCTGCACAGGAAGATGCACTAAAAGCCCTCTCACTCATTTTGATTGTTGTGCAGACATGCAGCACTGAGATGGAACTGTTATTGCCCCAGGAGCTGTAGTTATTGCATATTTATTAAACAAATAATTAACACAAGTGTGCATGTGTGTGTGTGCGTGTGTGTGTGCGTACCAGTGTTTTTTTCATTACACCGCTGCGTCTCTACTTCCTGGCAGAAATCCAAGGCACCGATCAGGCCTGGGTGTGAGAACATGGACAGAGGAGGGGGAGAAAGGTAGATTTATTTGCGACAATTAACATCAAACTATTGCATAAGGCTCCTGTGGACAATATCAAAGGACTTGCTGAGCAGAACAAGCAGTCCGGTTTCATTAAAAACGGCCTTGGCCGCGTCTCAGGGAGACAGAGGTGACATCCATCAGAAGGCTGGGATATCTTAAATGTGCCTTTTGCCTCCAGCACTTCCAACCCTCCTCTTCCTTGTGTTGTGTATGTGCACAGGCTGTAGGCCGACAGTCTTCCTGCCTCCCCAGTGGAGGAACAGGCTTCTGGGCTGCGCATAGACTGCAGAGCTGCACCGAGTCATGGATCTGCCTCATGATCGGATATGAATATGTATGCAGGTTAACTGATGTGCTACACTCTAATTGCGATGGGAGGGAAGAAGCCTGGAGTGCAATGCTTCATGGGAGCTGCTTCTCCTCTTGGCATGTAGTATATTATTCTATGAAGCATAAGGGTGGGACTCTTAATCATGCTTCTTCCCTTTGTGTCCGTTTTTCCCCTTTTGTTTCAGTGTATCACAATCTTCCTCTTATCCAAAATATATTTCTGATAGTATTAGGCTAATCTTTCCACTATTGATCTCATTATATTTGTTGTAGCTTTTGTTGTCCCTCAGTTTATGGCTCCTTGCTTCTGCCAATTAGGTTTGAACCAAATGTGATTATGAAGAATAAATGCAAATGTTCAGCTCCACTAGAGGGTGGAACATCAGTTTACCTAAGGCAAGGCTTTCAAACTTGGGGGTAGAGAAACCAAATGAAGCTAATTTTAAGGGATGTGCTTTTAATTTTGAGTGTTTGCATAAGCACAGTGGAGCATTTCAGATTAAAATCCCCCAAAGTGTGGCAACCATGAAATCGCTTTAATTAGGCCAGCTGACAATCTATTGGTGTCTCCAAACACTCTGGACTAATGGGGATGAAAACAAACCCATCACCGTTACAGTGGTTTAAACTTGAAGAAAGTTACCCTTGTTATGTAGAAGTTTAGAAATACTAGTCCATTTAAATAGTGCATCTGTTAAGATTTTTGAGAATTTTAGATCAGATCTTTAGAGGGGAAGGAATCAGCTGCTGGGAGCTCTTGGAAAAATAACAGACATCTCGTGAAGGTCAGGATGCTACTGATGGTTGGACTGAGTGACATCTGCCACTTTTTAAAATAAAGGTCAATCCGTCTCAGATCTTTGCTTTTACATATCATCAGTGATAATTGCAGATTCATTAGTATGCATGTTTGCACACCATGGGCCAAATCTGCAAAGAATGGGTTGTGGCCACTAATGGCACCATAAATTGTACTCCATTCACACTTCATTTTAAGGACCTACTCACAAAAGATTTTGTACTTATGATCTGCTGGCACAGACACACCCATGAGCTTCTGCACCTGTGTGTAATTTGCCCCTGTTTAGAGCTGTTTCTAGTGTTTTCCGGCATTGCTCCACAATGTCGAGACTGATCCACAGTGAGAGCTTCACAGAACAAAGACCCTCAACATGTGTTTTTGATGATCAGAAATGCACACACTCTGAACTGTATAAAATGACAAACCAACTTTCCTGTATTTTACTTCATTTGCTTGTCAAGTATTTCACGTCTGTAACAAAATTTACGGCTTTCTTGAAAACAGGCTGCAGCTGTTAATGGGACTAAGACAGATCTGAAATATGTTCCATTGATGACTGAATCTTAAAATAATGTTGTTCATTTGCTACTGAATGACTGGATTTTGCAGAAATATTAGTACTGATGTTCTAGTGACTCACCGCTGGCAACATCACACACCAACACTAGCTTCATGAACATCAGATTAGGCCGGATCTGACGGTTTTGTTGTGTGTTCTACAGCTCATATTCCAGGTTTATGAGGTGGTTATGAAGTGTTTGAAATAAAGCAGCCTGATCTCTTTCAGTTTTATGTGGACATCTATATTTTTAGGCTGGAAAGTCCAATATAGATCCATGTATCCTAGATCCATCTGACCCCGCCAAGTCTGAAGATTCTGTCCTCAGTAACATTAAATAGTAATAGACTCGCAGAATCCCTAGATTGTGAGAGAGATGGTGAGTTTTTGTTTTTGTGCAGCTGCTACACACTTTCTGCAGCCTTTCCAAACTGTTTGTGGCAATTGGTTGCACTAATCTTTGGTAAATTACACATTTCTTGTAACATGTCTTATTTGCATAGAAAGAGGTTGGTCTTGCACTGGATTTATGAATATTCACTCATTTACATTCATGCAAATAACAAACTGCACCAACAAATTATTTGCTTGGCAGCACAAATTGTTGATTTCCACCTTTTGTGAGAGCTTTGTGAATCTTGTGCCATATCTTTGGCTTACCTGCACAAAAAAAAAAAACCTTTGTAATCCTTTCTAACCTCAAATTTGTTTCAAAATTCCTCATTCAGTTCATCTTTAAATGACTCGTCCAGGAATATTCTGTTAAGGCAATAGTGTTTTACATCAAGATAATATTCCGAACATCCTGGTTTCATTGTCCCAAAGAATCAAACAGCTACGTGGTTGTTGGTATTTATATACATAATGCAGAATCTTTTAACTGAGAAATCCAAATTGAATTTTCTTCAAATGTTTGCAAACCCCATCATTACTGCCAAAATGAAAAAGGAGATTCTGTCAACACATTTGTCTGTATTCATATTCTGTGTCAGATGGTCACGGTCAATATTAATCAGACATAATAACAAAATGTCAACATGAAGCATGCTGTGAATATATTACGACAGGCAGCACTTATGATTTTTGACAAGTTCAGTTGCAATTCTCAGACTGTAATCTGGATCTTATTGTAGTTCCCTGCCACAGATGGAGGAATTTAACAGTTTTTTTTTTCTTTTGTATGTCATTGTAGTCTGTGGACTAAGTTATTACTGTGACATTGGTTTTGAATGAGCATCACATGATGAAAACTGTATGTAAATGGCCGGGTAAAATGTCCTTTTTCTTGTCATTTGCTTTTGCCCAGAGGGCATCAGCTGGACCCATAGCGACCTCAGAGGGTTCAGTCACAACAGGGAATAATCTGAAGGCAATAAAGCTATAGTGTTCTTCACTGACTCCTGAGATCTTGTACTGCAGACTTTAATTGAAATCATCCGTCCATTGTTCAGCACGACAGTTTTAATTTAAAGAGATAAGCAAGCTTGGCCTTGACCTCGCTCTGTTGTGACATGGATCGCTGCCCCTGTACCTTCCAAGGTGACTTCAATCAACTCAGGGTTTTCTTGGGTCTATACTTCTCATTTCTTGGCAGTGTAGCGTTACTTCTTGTTTTCCTCTTAGCTCACTTTTCCCTTTGACATGTGCAGTGTGAGAAAAGAAAATCTATGTAAACAGTGCTTCAGTCAACAGATCAACACGTCTTACGGTTACGACTGACCACCGATATTGATTACATAATGCTTTGTTCACTCGGCTGCTTCCTTCCCTTTGTTGCCGTTATCAGACGGTGCACACAAAGCCGGTCACTCTCACCATTCAATGTGCACCTAAAAGAGAAGTCCACTAGTGCAATTATGAGGGGAGCAATAGCAGCAGCAGCCATGTGATAGCTTTTTGTGCAGCGACTCATGGCTTGGAGACTCTTAAATCCTGATTTTAAGTAGCTTTAGTGGAGTGTGAAATACAGCGCATTGTGCCTGATTATATATGGGTTCCATTTGCCGGTATGTGTGGTTTTCCAACGTATAGACGTGGAAACTGCATCTGCTGAAGTCACATTCACACACTTTCCCCCAGTAATTGATATTAATTGCTTGTCAGCTGCCTTGCATTCAATTCTCCATGCTTGACAGCTCTGTGGACTAACTGAAAACTTTGCACACTAAACTGTACTGCGAGTGAGTGACTTACTGCTGATTAATGTGCTGACAAATACTAAAAACATTAGCAGATAACAGTCACTCCCTTTCATTTTGACCTTACACGGCAAAACTATTGTACTCTCAGACACTGGAAAAATAATACAAGTGTTTTCTCTGTTGGATTTATTGTAATACAGGTCACGTTTGACTGATTGCTTGACAACAGCTCCCTAAGCATGTGTAAAGACAACACAGGCATAAACTCACATTAAAAAAAGGTTTTGATTAAATGTTTAGTTTCCCTGGGGTCCCGTACTAGTGTTAGTTCACAAGAGAGACAGTGAAAAGGGCATAGGAGAGGGAGGGAGAGGTAGTTTTTCAGCATAAAAGCCCACATGAAATGGAAAAAGGCTCATTGCAGACAGAGAGGAGGGGTTCACTGTCAGGATGAGGGTCCCTTGGCCTTGCCTCAGGCAAAGATGCTACATTAAAGCTGGATCTCATTCAGGGCCAGTATTAAACAGCCCCTCTGTAAATATGCACCTGTCAGTGTATTTTCAATGAAGTGTTAGTCTAGAAAATTATGTTCTACCTCTCCTCGCCCCTGGCAGGTGAATGGAGGAAAAAGTGAAGCAACAATGGATGAGAAAAAATAAACAGTATTAACATTACTGAAGTGTGCAGCTTTGGTGGAGAGGGACTCCTCTGAAGACTTAAAGCCTAATCCTATCTGCTGAACCACCATCTATAATGTCTCGTCTTTTGTTTCTTAGACTCTGAGATAGACTCCTCAGGAGCCACAGAAATGGGGTCAATGAAGTGAGTGCAAAGGAATGAAGTGAGGGTATTTGTGGAAAGCATTAATCGCTGAATGCGCTTGTGTTTGCACAGTGACCTTTGATAATAACTGAGCATATTTTGTCGTCATGCTGTGACATTGTGAAGTCGATTGCAGTTAAAGTCCATTTTGTCTCAGATGTCTGATTTCTCTATGAATGGCTGGATGGATAAATAGATAATTATATTGTCTAAGCAAATTGGACATATGTGTAGACTATGTTGTTGCGTTCAGAAATTGTTACATTTAATGTAATTGCAGCGTTTTGGACGGTTTCATCGGCTGACAATCATTTTCATTAATTCTGCAGCTCTAGCCAGTTTCATTTTTTATTTCTTTAACTTCAACAGCCTGCTCCATTGCTACCTGTAGTGACATTATGTAAATATTAACTCTACTTTCAGCTATTTTTTTTTCATAGAAATCAAATCACATTTACACCTGTAAACATGATTTCTGCCTGAATCACCTCAGATAAAATTGAGCTTCAGTGGTGAAAACTCCTCTCTCCACACTCTTTCATGATGTCATCAAATAGTTTTGACTGAGAGTGGCAGAAATGATGTACTTGATTTGCAGATTTATGTAAGATAAATGCCCTACAATCACTTTTGTTTTGTTGTGGATAGACACGACTGGAGGAAAAAGACAGTCTTTGAGAGTGCACTAATGATTACTTGGTCATATTGTACAGATTTGTGTAAAACTTCTGCCCAGTGGTTTTATGTTTAAATAACTGGATGGATCACAGGATGGCTTACCTACACTGAGTTTTTATACATGTGGATGCAACAATAGCAAATTGTTAAACTAATTTCTCTAAAGTCTAAAGACAAAATAAAGCAGAGGGGCAGGGTGCAGTCCTGTCTACCTTTTTTCATAGTTTATAGGAAATACAAAGGGAGGACATAAAAGGTCCCTCCGTCTCTGAACATCAAGTGCTCAGACGTGCAGACACAGGCACGATGGTCCATATGGAATAAGAGCTGAATGAAACATGGTAGGCCTTTGTGGATGCTTTGGCTCGATGGTAATAATGAGAAGCAACTCCTCTGGACTCAAAGTCTAGCGCCGTAGACTTATGACACCAGCTCCATTTATACCTCTCCCATTCAATTACCATCCCATCTGGTCATTGCTGTTTCTGCTGCCACAGCAGTGAAGGCAGAATTCACTTTTTGAGGACTTCAAAGCCAGTTTGAACATTCAAACTCCCCTATAGCAACTGCAGCTCAAAGGACAGTGAGTACAGTGACTGCCAATTAGGAGTTCCAACGAGCCCCATTAGATCCCAAAGAAAAATAGATGTTTCAAAGAAGGACACAGAAGAAAGTCTTGTTTTATGAAGGGCACTAAAACATTTTATGCCACTGGACTATAATACACTATATTTCTGCCTTTGGCATTAGTTTTTGAAGGACAAACTATTATTTTAAAGGGAGGTACTCACCTGTGAGTTGTCAGACGAGCTGAGTACCATTTGATGATACTTTCTAATAAACTCACAGAAAGTGCCCTTCAAATACAGCTTTCACAATTACAGCTGCAGAAGGTGAGACTTGGGAAGGCAACAGGAAAAAAAACTGGGGGTGGATGAGCCCCAGTCACACACATAAAAGATTTAACATCGCCCTAAGGTGTTTTTACAACACTGTTGTACCTTAAAGATGCATTAAGTAAGATTTTACAGTCCCATAGCACAAATGACTGTAGTAAATCAACAGGGATTTGATAAAGTTGTCATCAGTGACTCAGCAGCTGCTCACTGTGGGGATTCCTGGAGGTAAGAAACCCACTTTTAGCTGTGACCCACCTTAAACAGGCACAGGTGGCACTGGGGACAGCGGTCTGCTACTGAATGAAGTTGTTCTTCTTTTTACACTGAATGAGTGCAGATTATTTTACAGGCATCTGCTGCAGTTGCTCTAATTTTAGTTATACTGTATGTTTGAGTAGGTTATGGACCAAAAAGTAAGAGGTTTAAGTCGATGTTTATTTTTGTTCATGACTATCCCCCTTTTTTCTGTGCAGCGTTTCACACAGTGCAATGAGTGAAAATGGTTTGTGCACATGGAGTTGTCAAGATGTGATCACAGTTTTAAGTGGTTAAAACAGCGATTTTACTTTGGCAAACTAATCCTGGCAACAGAATGTTCAGTGGCCTGGAATTTAAGTGTATACATTTTATTGTATTGGCCAAAAATGAGTCTTAAAACTTGTTGTGTTTGGGAAAATAGCCTGTAATTGTGTTTATGCGCAGTCTGTAGATTTAAACATGTGTGCAGCCCAACATGGTCTTTTAATTTTCCTTTAACTACAGAGTTTGTAGAGTGTGTCTCTTGGCTTGATGGTGGCTTGGCAGAGTAAAGCTCTAATTGGCAGACAGTTCAGCCTCTCCGAATGCCAGTAGTGGTAAAGGTTTTTTAAACGACATGAAATTTCATGTGCATATGAGTTTATTAGTTCAATCCCTAAATATCTAACGCAGTTTGATTGTTGTTTCCTGAGTGTAACATGACACGGTTGTTCATGGAAGACAGAACTCCTGGCAGGTTTTGACATGTCAGCCGTGTAAAAGGTGACAACATGTTGACAGTCCGGCTGACATTTCCAGTCCCCTCCAATCCAATTTCAACAGTCCTATCAGTCATTCCGTTGGCACCAAGAACCATTCCACACTCGGTGGCTTTTCAGTCTGGACAGATCCTGAACGGCATGTTTCGTCTCACCTAGTTTTTATTTTTTACAGATCTGCTCATCACACTCTTCATTTCAAGGTTTGGTGGCATAGTGCAACCTATGATGGGTTAAATTTAGGATATATTGTTTTTGTTAAGGTAGTAACTGTTATTTGGCCATGATTACAATGAATACTGCCAAAACATTTCATCACTTACTTGACTGATAGACTTGCTACTTGATTTCCTTTGTATTAACTTATAAATTCAATGTCTGTGGTTTTTCTTCAATCAAGAGCTTAGAAAATTTCACCTTCACTTATATTAATTTATTGTATCACACATACAGTCATGGAAAAAAAAATATTAGACCACCCTTGTCTTCTTCAATTACTTTTTCATTTTAATGCCTGGTACAACTAAAGGTACATTTGTTTAGACAAATATAACAAAAATAGCTCATAAGAGTTTAATTTCAGAGCTGATATCTATTTTCCATGATAATAACCAATATCACTTCAGTTCTTACATCAATAGCTATGGCATTGTTCTGACAAAAACAGTGCTTTTAGTCATTCCATGTTTTCTTTTCTGTCTGTTTTAGTCACATGATCCACACAGGAGTTA
>JAPTMW010000006.1:30228389-30239640 GCA_029822955.1 Ostorhinchus angustatus
GAATGAAGAAGTCGGCCTGTGTGAAATTCAGTCCTCATCAAGCGCTTCCTCCCCCTCGTGTGCAGGACTATTGACCTTGGGACAGGTTGTTAAAGAGCGGACGCCAACGTGACTTTTTCCCTTTCATTTGTTTCATGTCAGCCACTCATCAGTCTTGTTTCATCTGTTGAGTCCTGTGATGCCACTTTTAAAAGTCCATCAAGGAGAGAGATTCTGATTTTGGAAGGACTTTTGGGGAATGTTATTATTATTATATGGATTTTGTGGTTAGGAGAAGAGTTGGTCACCTGTATGAAGGGTCTGATCCAGCCCTTAGGATGAAGTTTTGAGGTGTAAAAATTACACTAAAAATGGATGTAAAACTCATTTTAGTGCAGGTACCAAATACACCCCAATGTGATCTGAAGTGGATTTGACGAGTAAAATAATAGCATTATAAGCTACAAATAATGAAAAATCCAAATTTTTCTTTTTTTATATTGTGAAAAAAGTAAAATTAGCCTAAATTATGCAAATGTTTACATTTACAAAATACAACAATGAACCAGAAGTTTCTGAAGAAAAATAAGTGGAATTTTAACAATATTATACCTGTTAATAATTATTTTGGGCCTGTGTAGTTCCACTGTTGTAAAGGAGAAGCTGAGGCATAATATTGTTAAAATTACACTTTTGCTTTTTTTGAACAGGGAAAAAGTTGAGTTATTTATGAGTTTTTATGTCATTATTTCACTAATTTGGCCTGCTTGGCATCAAACTGGGCTGTATGTGGCCCCGAACTAAAATGAGTTCAACACCCCTGGTTTAGTGTTTATTTTAAAGGTACAATTTATAACATTTTTCACCAGTGTTTGTTTCTTGCTGTAAATAAATTGCTCAAACCTTTCTACACTCCACTCAGCAAACAAGGTGAGGGCAACAGTGGTTGAGCCAAGCTGGAGAATGAGCCTTTACAGCAGAAACCAGCAGTGAAACACACAAAAAACCAGACTATCAATGTTCTAAAGCTCAGTTAAATAATACCTATACCTTTGCAGAACCATAGGGGAATGTCCTGGGTGAATGGTGTCTGCTGTGGCTAGCAGTTTATGTAGCACTGTCAGTGTAATTCATCCCTGCGTATTGTCTCACAGGCACACCCACCCACAGAACACAGAACACAGCAGAGAGAGGAGATATCAATGTAAACAAAGTAACTACATTATGTGCATGGTATTGTTATTGGCTAGAGATGCACTCTTGTTCCCCACAGGTCTTATGCCCGGAAACATCCTGATCACAGCAAAACAACAGGCAGACGGTCATAGCTCTGCAGCTAAATACACCACCACACACTCCTATTGGGTTGAAAGTGATGATTGAGAGGGATTACTGGTTTTTTTCTTGTTTTTTTTTTTTTTTTAATGAAAATTTTGTATATTTTATTTGAAACCATTTCATTTTACAGCATATGTAAGTTACAAAAACATCTATGATATGGAATTGTAATGATGCCAGCAAACACTAGCATTACTTGTTTAACCAAATGTAAATGTTTATGACTTTTGAAAGGCTTCCTCATGTGTTTGCATAAATTATGATCAGACAGAAGTTAGTTGTTCAAGCTTAATTAAACTTTTAGTAAAACCTGACTTCACCAATAAAGATGGACAGCATGGATGGGACAAAAAACACGGTTTTAAAGCTACATTCACCATCAAATAGAGGTAAATGGTGCTGTTAAACCAGATATATTAACATCTCATTAGCAAAAATAATCAAGAGATTAAATATAGTGATGATAAAGCAGTTGATTCTTGAAAGAGAACAGCTAATAAATGAAATTGGCACATTATTACACTGAGAACGGGGGTTAATCAGTTGTGATAAAAGCAAAACAAAACACTCATGCAATAAGACAGTGAAAACCAGAAAAAAACAAAAAAAACCATTTAAATGAGTTAAAACAAGTTATTGGTAAAATATACTAAACAGCCTTGGTTATTGGTACTATGATAATAGTTTTCCTGTAAAATTTAGTATTTAAGCCATAACTTTCCCAGAGGTATTCTGACTAAAGAGTCAGTGTCAACCGTTTACCACTCATGGAAACACAACAGCTAATTTAGGCTAATTAGCTCCAACTTTAATCATTTATTTTTTTTTTTTTATCAGTGTGACCCAAAGGTATAATTAATCTTATGGTTCAGCAGAGTGGATGTTTGTTTTTGTTTTTTTTTTATCTGTGATGGGAGAGATTGTTGATGAGTTTGGTTTTGACAGTAAAAAAAAAAGAGGAGATATAAACGTGTGTGTGTGTTTGGTCTGTGGTTTATCTACCTGGAAAACTCCAAGATCTGCCACTTCTCTCACAGAACTATCATTTTGTTAATTTTAGATCTCATCAAGTGGCATATTCTATGGATATGATGTGAAAGATAATCCCAGAGGTCATCTGTTTGTCATGAAACCAGTAGATTTCACAAAATAGCTGTTTCTGCAGAGTCTCCCATAGGACTGCATGCAAACATCAGCATCTGGTCTCCCTTCAAAGACCCCGTGTTTTTGATGTGTTTACACCTGGATCACAGTCCTTCTTCTATATCAGACTACCTTGGTTAACTGAGGGAAGCTTTGTGAGCCGACTTTAAACTGTGGCATCGTTATTTGTCCATTTTAGTGTTACCAGTATTATCATTTATTTGCTTAAAGCTGCCATTTTGCGCATTTTCTCAAATTATCCTCAACTGCATTTACTGGTGCATCATTGTAAGAGTTTCATGTCTTCAGTTTCATCTCTTTTGTTGTTTAGTTTTGCAGCTTTGTTGACCAAAAGAGAGCGAATTTAAAGTATCCTTTTGTGAATCTGGAATACTCATTTTGTTAGGAAGAAAATATGACAAATGTATTATATTCAAACTTAATGGGATGCTGCAGTCTTTTTTTCTAACATTTACTTAATATTTAGAAACCACACTAAAATAAATCATCCTTTTTACTTTTTTTTTTTTTTTTTTGACATATACCACTAACTGTTAAATGCATGAGGGTGGTTAAAAACATCAGGTCGCTATTAGGTTCTTGCACAGTAATGAAGTGCTGGGTGGGCAGGTCTGTGTCTTGCTGAGTTTAGATAAAGAAGCTGTGAAGCAGAGGATGTAATTAGCTATATTTACTGCCGCCAGCACAAAGCCTGAAGCCCGGAAAGACTGACTGTGTCACAACTCAGTAATTACACCTGCCTCCTCATTACTACGTCTGACCAAGAGCAAATCTGACTGTGAACACAAAGAGCAAATATGTCTGAAAAGAAAAAAGGAACAGGAACATAATCTGTATTTTGAGCTTGAAAAGTGGGTGATGTTTGTTCTGGGCTTTTCTTCTGCTCCCTGTGGATAATGGACGATGTGATCTTTGACTCAGGGCTATTACTATGAACCCCTGTTGTGTGTGTGTGTGAGTTTACATAGAAGAAAAAGGAAGAAAAATATATAAAAGAGAATGAATATTGGAGTAATATATCAATAGGGTTTCACATGTGTTGGAAATGAAAAGGGATGAAGTTGTCGTGGAAAGATTTGGAGCAGAACGTGGATATTTGCACCTGCTCAGACTCCTGGTCACATGTGAGAATGGAGACAGAAGCAGCGTAGAAAGCCAAAATCAGAAATCAGCAAGAAAAAGAGGAGAGTTTGGAACATTCTGAGCCCACAGATGGATGGAGAAGTTGTGGATTATGCTGCAGGAGGTTTTTTTTTCCACCGTGCAAACTTCTCACACATTGTAACCACCATGAGATCACAGTTTGTAGAACAGAAGTAGACCACAGACTACACACAGTCTGTTGTAGTATTGAGTGTTTTTGTGCTGCTTCAATGCAAATCTGTGCTCGTATTAGTGTGACACTGTTGTAGTCGTTCCATTCAAAGTCTAAAGTAATTTGTATAGAACGTTTACTAAACCGAACTGAACTGAGGTTTAAGGTACTTTTAAGAAATTTCACCAAGAGGCTGTGTGAAGATCTTTTAGATTAGAAGCACAATCTTGGATCTAAATCACCATTTTTTCATCTTTTTTCAAATATTGGCAAGTTACGACAAAACTACAAGTTTTGTGTGGTTTCTGGAGGCTTAAACTGTGTGTGATGGCTTTGTGCTGTTGTTGTCTGGCTAGAAACTCTACATTTTGGCATCATTACCCCACCCCCGAAAGGGAGGCAAGGGGTATTGTTTTTGGTTTGGTTTGTTTGTTGGTTTGTTAACACTCTAGCAGCAAAACTATTGGTTGAAATCATACTAAATTGGGTTTATAGACCTAGAATAGATGTCATTACATTTTGGGAACAGTAGGTCAAAGTTAAAATTTTTAATGATTTTTTCAAATCTGTTTTTACCCCCATTTACTTATAATGGGTGAAATTTCAAATGTGTGTAGAAGCAAAACTATTGGTTGAATTCATGCCAAATTTGGTTTACAGATTGCCATTGACCCAGAATAGATCTGATTACATTTTGGGAAAAGTAGGTCAAAGTCAAAATTTCTATGAATTTTTCAAATCTTTTTTCTTCTCCCATTTACTTACAATGGTTCAAATTTCACATCTATAAAAACATCAATTTTGTTTCAATATACTTCAGACTTGGCACATGTATAGAGGCAGTAGATGTGCTGACATGACCACACGCATAG
This sequence comes from Ostorhinchus angustatus, assembly GCA_029822955.1. Classification (NCBI taxonomy): domain Eukaryota; kingdom Metazoa; phylum Chordata; class Actinopteri; order Kurtiformes; family Apogonidae; genus Ostorhinchus; species Ostorhinchus angustatus. Next base: position 30,233,058 of record JAPTMW010000006.1, read on the forward strand.
ACAGGATGACATCTGCTGGATCCATGCCAAAATAAGCTACAATACGTGCAAGGGGCGGGGTTTGATGTGCCTGGAGCCACTTGTTTTGGACTGACATGGTTAGAATATTCTCAATATATAGATCAAGTAAACACCAGTCAACATTTACTGCACACACTTGACTGCTTTACTGTCAATAATGTTTTGACTCTAACGGAGCTCTGAAGTAACTGTGTAAATCCGACTGTCAGCATGTTGGAGTTCAGAAACCGGACCCATGGCTGATGGATTTATGGTAATTCATCATCATTTATTCAGCAGCAGCAAAACAACATTCTACAAACTCTGTAAGTTAAAGCCCACTAAACCCAAACATGTACCACCATAAACGGACTTAAACACTGGACACCGATAAATGGGCCTTTAAATAATGTAGCAGCACCATTATTTATTTTTAACAACATGATCAGCACAATCCTTCTGAAAAGAATCTCATATATTATTAAGTGTCCTCAGATCACCCAACTCTAGGTACGTCACATTAGAATTCCCACTGGATTCTATCTGTCAACTTCAGAAATGTATTCTCACTGCATTTACTGCATTAAACACCAATTCACAGGATTTAATGTTTCTGCAGTTACAGAGAAATACAATATCAATATCTCTGAACCGAAAATAGTTTTGACTTAACATTTATTGGAGAAGTGTGATTCTGAGATGATGATTCTCAGGAAAGATTTGTATTATTTTTTGTCAAAAGAACTATGTTTAGGTTTGGGAAAGATACTAATGCTGCAGAGAATGTCACTGATTTATAAAAAAAGAAAGAAAAAGTGAACATTAAAACCAAAACACACTTTTATTTCTCAGTTACCTCCAGTCTCCTGAATCATTTACATACAGAGTAATAAAAACACGGATGCCTCATACATTTTCCCTCTTTATTTCATTTTGAAGCTCCGACCCGAGGCCTAGACTCCACCAGACCTCTGAAGGCGTGTTGTGGTATCTGGACCAAGACTTCAGCAGCAGATCTGATTTATTTGTCCAACGCCTCCCACAGATGCTCAGTCGTCCTCAGACTGGTACGTACATCTTTAGTCCACGTTAGATCATCTCCACATGAAACCGCATCTTATCCTGTCCGATCTTTTTCTCTGTTGTTTTCAAAAAAGTGCTCGGTCAACACGGAGTCGTTTCAGGAAATATCTGCGTCTACACAAAACCACTGAAAATGATGCAGTACAAATGCCATGCCTGTATGTGGCGTTGTAAAGCACTCGCAAAAACAGAGAAGAAGACGTGGAGCGTATGCGTAAAGCTCACTTGGTTCTTTTGGGTCTGGTCTTCTCTGGTTCCCCCTTCTGCGGTAGATCCAAGAGCATGTAGGGAATAGTGTTAGCTATGGTTGACTGTTGCTCATTGTAATGAAAGTGTAGCAGAAGCTTTTGATTCAGTATTTCCCTTAAGCTCAATAGCTTTTGTAACACAGGCACTACTCTGTAGTCTGACGTTGTTGTTGTTGTTGTTTTTGTTGTTACCCCACCCCCTGAAGGGAGAGGCGAGGGTATTGGTTTTAGTCGATTTGTATGTTTGTATGTTTGTTAGTAACTTTATGCAAAAACTACTGGACCAATTTCCATGAAATTTTCAGGAAAGGTGTGACATGGTCCAGAATAAATCTCATAAAATTTTGGTAAATGTAGGTCAAAGGTCAAGGTCACCAAAAATGTGTGTTCACAATAATAAGAGATGGGGCAAATCAGGTCAAACGTTTGAGAGGGGTGGGGTTTGTTGTGCCTGGCACCACTTGTTGTTGTTGTTGTTGTTGTTGTTGTTGTGAAGTGGCGTCTTGTTACAGATGTGGGGCTATGACACCGTTTTAGAAAAGTTGTGGTTTGGTCGTACAGATGAAGATGCAAAACCATTCTGGGACTCGGTTTCAAAAAGTTGCAGTTTCAGTGACTAAAAACGCCGGTTTCATGTGGATGAAAGGCCTATCGAATATAAACCTTTTGACCAAAACCGTCTTCATATGGACATGGCCTTAGTCCAGTGTTTTTCACCTGGAATTCAAATGGGGTCACTTGAAACTTGTAGTAATCGATAAAAAACAAGACAAAAAAAAAAAAAAAGACTAATAAAAATATATGGTGAGTTGAGAGAGACAATCCCAGTAGATATAAGTGAAGGATGAAAAGGATGAAAGTGAAGCACGGTGGTTCTGTTTCTGTCACATGTTCACTGTGGTCGGTTTCAGATGCTGCAGCTCTTTCATCATTCAGAGTCTGAGTTAGTGTTTTTGCAGCCTTGTAAATACAAGCTGCCAAGGACAACACAATTCTCAGTTTGTGCAGTAATCTCAACCTGGCTTTTCTGCCTCCGTCCATGATAATATATACATTATATAGACTAAATGTCATCTAAAATGAACGGTTATTTGTAACATACGTAGTACAGCCAACTATTACATGATCAAAAACAAATTCATTTAAGTCGAAAAATGTCTGGTGGAGATGCTCTGACCCAGTCATCACCATGACAATATGACCCCTGTCAAAGTCACTCGGATCCTTTTGTTGCTCATTTTGCTTCGAGGAATAAATGTTCACTCGCTGCCTAATATATCCAACCCAGTGAAAGGTGACATTGTACTGAAATAATCAATTTTATGACTTCTCCTGTTAGTGGTCAGAACGTTAAGGCTGATTAGTGTATTTGTTTTTACCAGATTTGACTTTAAAGGCAAAACAAAACTACTCCCCAATTTTTTATTTATTTTTTTTATTGTATTTTGGATAAAATTTCCAAAGTGTCGACTGTTACCTTCATGCCATCAGTACAAAGAACATCCAGTGACAGTTGCTCTTCTGTTTACGCTGCTGTTTGTCACCACAGATATGGCTAACATCCTTTCTTTGATTTCGATATATGTGTTCTTTCTTTGTGTTTTTATGTAGTTTAATTAGCTTTCTAAGCAAACACCAGTGATGCGGCAGTCTTTTGCATATAAACATCACCATCTCAATGAATGATTTTTTTTTTTTCCCCCCTTTTTTTTGGGCAATGTGATGCTAATTATTCACCCAGTACAGATGGAATACAGTGGTAGGATGATGAATGGCTTTGTGGGAGCAGGTGGGTTTGCTCTTTTAAAGATAACCCTTTGTATGTGGAGGAGAATGTGTTATCCATTCAAATAGCCTTATCTAGATACACAGGAGGTGTTTACAGCTCTGTTCTGTTGTAATGAGGAGACAGAGAAAGATGAAATAATAAAATGAGACATGGCACCGGCATTACCATATAGATAACCAATACAGTACAAGTGAAGCTGCGATCAATACTCGGGTGAGTTTATTTGTGAATAGGTGAAAAAATGCAAAGCCAGGTGTTTTGTTTTGGAGGAAAAACAGAAAGGTACAAAAAGGAAATTGAAAGAAGGTATGATCATGAATGTTTGAAGACAGCGGCGTGGCTTCTGACTGTTAAACAGCTTTGGAAGGATGTTGTGTGTCTGTGCTGCTACAGTCTGACTGTACATGTTGCACGGGCGTTTACCCATTCTGAGAGGCGCTTTCCAAAGGGTGATGGGATAACCTTTCCGGTGCACACCTTGGGCTAAATTGTAGTGCATGTTTATAGGAGCAGATCCTCCACTCGGACCAGACGCCATAAAACACATAATCCTTTATACTGACACATGCGATTGCAGAGAGCTTGTCAAACGTTTCTCCGATCCATAAAATGTGCTCAGAGGGGTTTTACGCTGGAGTCAGCATGGATGTGTGACTACTATTTACAGTATGCTGACCTCCACAAAACATTTATTTTTTATCCAACAACCTGTGATATCGATACTTATTTTACCTTTGTTGGATGTAGTCCTTTCCTAAAAGCATTTTTAAGGTGAAAGAGCAGTGGAGGAACTCGGCACAGCTGTGTTTCGCCCAAGAAAAGATGGTATTAAGTGATTCTTCTGTAATTTTCCCGTATAAGTTTGTAATGGAACTGTGGGGCTTTGGGCAATATTTCAAATTTTGTGTACTGTCTGTGGTTATTTGGATTCAGTTATGTTTTAGAATGTCTAATAATCGCTACTACCAAAGAATGTAGATTACACTTATTTAAGTTGTAGATAAAATTAGAATAGTGTTTATGCATTTGTTTGTAATGATGGTAATTCTATTATTCTATTATTATTATTAAGACTATTAACACTGTTTTGTTGTTTTTGTTTGGTTTTTTTTAAGAAATCTTATGCAAAGACTAAAAAAATCCAGTATGTTGAAACATTAGAGTCTGTGATGTGTTTAAGAGGAGGCTTATGCTTCATCAGGAATTATTGATGATTGTTTATTTCTAAATGTATAAGAGTGCTTTAAATGTCTTAGTGCAGTTTGTCACCTCAGGAAACCTTTTTATGAGACTAAATAATTCCTAAACCAAGGACTTGGATAATACACACACTGTTGGAACACATTCTGCACACACTGAAATAGGAAAAACAGATACGAGTCTCCTGGAAAGGAAGTGTTTTAAAGCACAAGCGAGGTTATTTATCCACCCAATCAACTACGTATGTTGATTAGTAGACAATGGGATGCAGCTCAATTTACTTCTAATTAGGATTCTAATGTGTGTTATTAAATACATCACCATGTCCCAATTAGAAAACACTGGGACCATACATCAATTTAATTGATATCCACCTTGAGCCACATGGGCTCGCTATATTCTATCAGTGTTCCCAAAATGATCTTTTCTTAGAGAGGGGCGAAATGACACTGGACTCATTGACTTTGCACTTTGTGTGTGTGTGTGTGTGCATGTCTGTTTTGCTGGATTGTGTATATATTTGTGCGTTTTGTGAGCTGTGGGACGCTTGAGAACAGCAATGTGGCTCCTCATTATAAACAACACAGCTCCCATGATACCAATGTTTTCTGTTTATTGAATGGTAATGTATTACGTGGATGCAAATGCAGTCCTGCCCATGCATTTTCTTCATGCAATCACACTTAATAAAGCTATAGCGGAGCACAGCAAGGAGATATTTGGATTCAGGTTTGATCAGTGAGGCCAAACTAAAGTAAATCCCTGAGAGAAATCTGTTTGATTGGGCTGCGTTTCACACGATGGTTGAAGCAGCGTTAGAAGAACAGACGTGGAAATGGAAAGTCTCACAAATTACACATGATTCTTCGGTTCTTACAAGTTTACTGGCAATATATAATGCCGTGCAGTGGTTAAACCTTCATTAATTAAAATTTTTAGGGGCAGTTTATCAAGTCACTGAACTAACATTGATTAATTATCTTGTTACTAAGTCATTATGGCAATTTGCCCATCTACTTGAATCCTTGCATGTATAAATTGTAATAGCAAGCATGTACATTTTGTTATATATACGCTGTTGCCCAAGTGTGAATAATTTTAATAATATTCCTCTTCCTAATCCTATTTTTACGTCAGTAATAACTGTTGACCAGGTGCAATAATCACATACATACTGAGTCCCAATTGCACTTTACCAAGAATAAATCACATTATTACAAGAGGTCAAAGAGGAGAAGAGGCAACATTGTGTGTATATATATATATATAAATATTTACAGTATATCTTTTGTTTAACCAGGTGAATAGAAATTAAAAAAGAGCAGCATGAAGATCAACATAACAATAAATAAAAGCAGAATAAGGAAATCCTTCCTACACAACAAATGAATGAATTCAATATCTAATTATATACATAAAAAAAGATGAAGATTAATAAAGGACGAGTTTGGAAATGATTCCAGTGCAAGCTTAAAAGCAATCATGTTGACCAAGAGAAGTAGTTTAGACTGAAATTCCTCCAGAGTAACACGTCCTGACAGTTTGAGGTCCGTCTGTAACTCATTCCATGAAGAAAGGCCAGCGAAGCAAAAAGCTGCTTCAACAAAGCCTGCTGTGGTGGATGTTCCGAGACTGCACACTACAACATGTGTTCTGAAGTATAATACTGCATGCATTTCATTGGATTTCAACAAAATAATTCAACTAAGCAAAACTGTTGCTCTTGATTGTTGGAATTTTTCCTGTTTGTTGATTGGAAACTCCAAAGACGAGTTCAGGATGCATTTATTCTGATCAGATGTGAAATATAAAAGCCAGCGCTGGTCTCTGTGGACCAGAGCTCCTGCAGGAACTCAAGTCAAAGAACCCTGAATTTGGGGTCCGATTGACAGTTATCGTCTTGGGTGACTCCACCATAAGTGTAACTTGTTTGCAGATTCCATACGTCATTCTGCTTAACCCATAAAGACCCAGTTCCACTTTTGTGGCTGTTCCAAAATGAATTTTCACTATATATAACCTTTCTTAAGTGATTTTTCAGCTGATTGTAATATTATCTTCCTTATTTTGAGTTTTCTCAGTGTAAATCATGTAGATATTCATAAAAGCTCAGATTAAAGTTGAGGGTTATTCAATCAGAAAGAAAAAAACTGTAGAAAAAGTGACTTTTTCAGCAAAGATATGAATAACTGAACATAAACCCAGTGTCTCCATCCACTGTCATTGATCCAACTCCATGGGTTTTACTGGTGAATCCATGTTG
>JAPTMW010000006.1:30363621-30376358 GCA_029822955.1 Ostorhinchus angustatus
GCACCCCCATGCCCTACATACCCCCACCCTCCCACCCACGACAAATTTACAGATACTTTATTTTATGAACGACCCACAGCGTTTACCTTTCATGGGGCCCACAATTGCTAGCAGCGCCCCAGATTATTATCATAATCCACCATACCTCCATCTTGTCAATTTATACTTCAACCGAAAAAAAGGACATTGCTTCAGCCACACACACACACACACACACACACACACACGCGCACACGCACACACTATTTCATTGGAGCACATACACATTTGCCGTCCGACGTTGCATTACTTGTTGTGAAGATTGTGTCTTGATAATGACCGAGTCCAACTGCTGTGTCAGGTCCTCATTACATAAAGGTTCTCATGGGGGTTCAGGTCTGGACTCTCCAGGGGTCAGTCCATCCAAAAACAAGTAGTCTTTCAGAATATTCCGATTCAGCTGAACTCATTTTCTGGGCTTTTAATGGTGTTGAACCTAGACCTGATCAACTGAATCAACCCCAGATCATAACACTGCCCCCACATGTTTTTACTGTAGGCACTAGGCATGATGGGTAATCACTTCATCTGCCTCCGTTTTCACCCTGAGGCACCCATCACTTCAGAACAGCGTCAATCTGGACTCATCAGACCACATGACCTTTGTTCATCAAAACACTGTCCAGTCTTTATGCTCCCTATAAACTGATGACTGCATTAGTTTGTGTTAAAGAACGTATTGCAGCTGAATCATGTTAATTACTACACAGGGTCTTAAAAAGTCTTAAAAGTCTTGAATTTTAAAATCTGCATTTAATACCTTAAATACATCTTTAAAAGGTATTACATTTGACATGGTTGGTCTTAAGGTATGATGCCATACACTTGTTGGTTGGATTGTGTTTAAGTGTGTCTCTAAATGTCCAAGCTGCAAAGAAAGTAACAACTGGTCGACTTGGTTCCACCCGAAAATTTATATTGAAATTAGGAACCAATTATCGCTAACTTTGCAGCCCACCTTTCCGAGGACTGAGTCGGAACGGTGGAAATCAAGGCATTAGAGTAAATAAATGCATTTCCTAAATTCTAGAAGTCCCACATTTTTGCCAGTGTGGTTGTGAAATGGGCATTAAATTTGGTTCTAAATAGTCTTAAAAAGGTCTTAAAAAGTCTTAAATTGAACTTGTAGAAACCTGTAGGAAGGATTGGAGGTGGTGAATATGAATGGATCAGTGACACAACTCATTAACTGTTAAAGTTCAGGGTTTTCTGGTGTTTTTGCTTCTTATTTGCGTTCAAATGGACGAAAAAGCTCAAAGTAAAGAGACTTACCTCGAAATTTCACGGTTTGTTCCTATTGGCTGCGTATCTGTGTTTTCTCTGTTTTTACAATTACCAGTGGACTTGAGTCCAGGTAGACCTCAGTCCAAGACTCACTTTTACCCATCGAGCTTTAATAGCTGTTCATTGAGCTCATGTTCCTCCTGTCACATGCCAGCGTGTCCAGAACCAAATAACTGACTGTGATGGGCGGTTGTCATTCATTTGACATTTATTCAGCCTTTGTTTTTGTCGAGGGTCACGCTGAGACCAAGGCCTCACTGTACTTTTCTATTGACAGAAATTGACTAAGTGTTGGATTTTAGATGATTCTGGTTTTATTTCGGTTATTTTATGCAGAAGTGAGTCTGGGTGGTTTTACTTTAGAAGTCTAACACACACATAATGGTTACTTAAGAACCACTGAAAACTAAAGGGCACCATAATCAAAGCATGTCAGTGTGGTTGCACTTGGAATGTTCAGTTCTTCAACAATAACTTTGCAAAAATAAGAACATGTTGAGTTTTTTTTTTTTTTTTTCATTTACACTTGGCATTAAATACAAAACTAATGTGGAAAAGGTAAACCTTGTTGCTATGATGGTTGTATTTTTACACTCTATTCTTCATTTTCTTCATATTTTTTCCAGAAATATTTATTTATTTTGACCCTTAACCTTTGGATGAAGTTTCTATGAACATGGTCCAACACAGTAATTATCTCTATTAATCACTTTGAATCTGTTTCTGTGCTCATAGTCTAACACTGATGAGAGTTTGAATCCTAATTTCAGTGCAGTTGTGATCAATGCATTTGAAATATTGAAATGAAAAATGACGTATGCATGGAATATTTAGTGTTTAACATCAACATTTGTAGCGGCGGCAGAGATAGTTTCTTTTTTTTCCTCCTGTGGATGTGGAGTGTTCGGTGTCTACATTCGTGGCAGTGACAGTTTTACCATGAGAGAGATGGAAAGCTCCATTCTCCATTCGTCCTTCCCTCATTCCCGGGCTGCCGTGCTGGCCTTGAGTCCCCACCCTGAAAACCAATTTCCTTGACAGTGTCACCCCTACATATATTACCCAGGAGTCACCGCTGCATCAGTGCGTCACGTCCACACTGACACCCACTTATGTTCATCAGCCTTAGTGCTCTTTTAATCATAATAGCAGGGAAAAGCAGCGTTACATGTTCATCTGGCTGCACTTTACAGGACCAAATACCAGCACTACAGTGAGAAAGATCCGCTTGCTACGCCTGCAAGAGCAATTCACTAGAGATATAATTAGTTATAACCATGCACTAATGTCCTACACATAGCTTCCCCACAGTCTGCACACTGCTGAGGCCAGTTGGGTTTTTTTGTTCCCTTTCCAATCTCTTTTCATCTCCCTGATCCACACAGCTTAGTTTAGCACCATCCCAGGAAATGGGTCTATTAGCCATTCTAGTCAGGACAGCAAGTGGAATAATATGGTCAAGAGGCACTGGAGTAGGAGTAAGATTTGAGATGGGAGTTAGCATGAGCGTGCTGGGGTCGAAAGCACAAAGACGAAGAGGTGAGAATTAAATTAGAATATTCAGATTCACGATTCTAGTGTCCTCATGATAATTGGGAAGATTGGATGGGGTTCTGCTAAGTGCTAATAATCAGTCGCTTCTGCCCCGTCAAACACACTTAATTTCTTAGTGAAAGGATAATAAGTGTTTTCTTTGGAGGTAAATGGGTCACATTCCACACGGCAGAGGAGGAAAGGCTTTGCATTACTGACTTTACAGGAACTAAGACTTTCAACTGCATGTAAAAAAATGAATTTAAATCAAAGTCATGAGTGAGACCACGACTTATTACATGACCAGTCACATGTAATATGATGTGACTGCTTTGGTTTTCTTAGTCTTATGAAGTCACAATGTATCCAAACTGGAAATGGTAAAAAAAAAACAAAAAAACAAAAAAACAAAAAAGGAAGTGTACAAGTCTTAAGAATCTTAATAAATCTAGTACACTGTCAGAAATGTTATGTTAAGTCTTAGCTGTGTATTCTTTACATGTTGTGGATTTGTCAGTAACACTGTTCATCTGTCAAAGGTATCCACACTGAGCTCAGTTTACTGCAGGTCATACACTGATTTATATGTACACGAGGATTTGATGTTTCAGGTGCATTTTTAAAAGTCTCAGTTTTTGCTAAATAAAACGCTGTTTACATGTGAACAAGAGACACAAATGGAGAGAAATATTTCCAATTTTTGAAGTATCTGTGTTAATGTGGATGGTACATGAAGTTTGGATTTGGGTTCATTTTTTTGTTAGTTTCTTTTGTTTGTTTGTTAACACTGTAGCAACAAAACTATTGGATGAATTCATACCAAATTTGGTTAATAGATTTCCAGTGACCCAGAATAAATCTCATTACATTTTGGTAACAGTAGGTCAAAGTTACAATTTTTTTTAATGAATTTTTAAAATCTTTTTTCTTCTCCCATTCTCTTATAATGGGTGAAATTTCACGTCTGTAAAAACATCAATTTTGTTTCCATTTACTTCAAACTTAGTGCATGTATAGAGACAGTTGATCAGCGCACACATATACATATATATGATGACATCAGCTGGATCTGCCAAAATAAGCATCAATACTGTATGTGTGAGGGGTTTGTGGGGTTTGTGGTGCCTGGTACCACTTGTTGAATATGTTACTGGTTACATATACGCTCGCACTCTGATTTTTCTTAGACGCTACAGTCTTCATAATTTGCTCTTAAACCAAACTTCTTAGGTCATAAACTCTGAATCACCAGGTTTTTTTTTATGAGTTTCTCTTAACTCAGCCATTTAGAAACTTAAGTAGTTTTAGCCCGAGGGAAACTTTTAATGCAGCTCCTTATTTTTTTATGAGAAAACTAAATAGTTTAACATCAAACAAATATATAAATTAAATTACTGTAGTTGCTTGTATTGTTCATTGCTTTTAGACTCACAATGCAAAGTGTTCATAAATTACAGCTCTCCTAATAAAGCACTAATTCTGTTATTTATACGGCACAACATGGACATGTGTGTTCATTTCCTGAGCTGCACTTGCCTCCAGATCAGTTTGCTGTATTTACGAGCAAACACAAAGGGAGTTCTTCTCCACCTCACTGACAGCTCTGTGTGCTCCTCCCAACATGACAGAAATGACTTTAATAACAGTCATGACTGATGGCTGTAAAACCATTGCTGGTTTTATTAGTGCTGATATGATTCATGCATAGTCATGTTGCACTGGAGCTTTGACCACGCCTCAGATTACACCCGTTTGTGAAGACGCAGCAGTGTGTCTGGGTCTTAACGTGGCCCGGTGTCTGTGTGAGGGAGAGGGGAATATCCTGATATGGGCTGCTGTAAATCTGAGCAGCACCTGCTCCCTGGACTCTGGCGCGTGGTGTGAGGTCACTAGTGCCAGATATCCCATCCATCACATTTTATTACATTCATCACAGCGCCAGTTTGTTTTGGCAGCTGATCGCACCAGGGAAAGAAAAAGAAAGAATAGGCTTTTTATTTGCAAGTCGGGGAATGCTTTAAGCATGTGCAGCGTCTTTGCATTTTTCTTTGCTCAAAGTCTTCAGAGAGAAATTAGTCACCGACATTGGCTCTTAGGCCCCGTTGAAACCACAACTACTACAGAATGATATTGTAAGTGCACTTCTGGAACATTTCTGGGAGAAATAAGTTTGAGAAAAAAATGTTTTAATGCCCCATCAGTTTCCAGCACAGTGGCAGTTTGGTTTTGCTTTTTGAGGTTTGTCTCGAATGTTGGAAGAGCAATTTAGGTTTTTATGGTTTTGATTGATTTTTCTTTCATTATATAAAAGGAAGGTAAAGAAAACCAGATCGCTTCAGTGAAGAATGTCAATATAAGTGTGTGTTATTTGGGCACTGTTGACTTTTCTAATAATGTGGTGAATTCTGCAGGTACAAAATGTGTTTTGATTGATGGATTGATTGCCTGAATGTGCACAAAAAACCCATTTAAGAACACACATTACAGCAGTTTGTCTATATTTGATCATCCTGAAAGAGTGAGTCGATAAGGCTCACATGAATATGTCTTTAATGGTCTGGATGTGGACCTAGACTTCTTTTATTCGACGTTAATTGAGCTGTTTCAGTTGTCAGTGCTGGTGCTGCTGTATTTGTAGAAGCAGTCAATACTCGGAACTAAAACAGAGTTTTAAGAAGCTACTCTTTGACACCTACAGCCCACATACATATAAAATGTGTGTACAGCGTTAGTGCACATACAAATCAACATCTAGCACAAAATTGGTATTTATGTTTTGACTTAAATACTACTCATATTGTTGCTCTAATTAAAGTCTGCATTTGGGAGCTTGTCTTGTCTTACTGTAAATTGCTGTTTCAGGTTGATTGTGTGCGATCCAGCAGCGATAAGAGCAAAGGAATCTCTATTACCATGAGCCCCACTGTCAGTCATTAAAGCTCTACTGTCTCTAAGCAAATTAAACCAATTAAGCACAAAGCACAATGATGCATGTTTCTGCCATTAAGCATTTCTATCAGAGAAGGGGTGAAACTCCGGTCACAAAACAAGCTCTGTTAAATTAAATATGCTTTAAGGACAGTCAAGAAACCATAAAGTTTAATTGCGCTCAAGTGTTGGTGTAGTAACACAAGTTAATGCACAAACTGGATACTGTAATCTTATAGCTGAACATTTATTACCAACATAAAAAATCTAATCTTTCCATATGGATGTTTGAACAGAAGCAACTAGTAATGCTCTTTTCCCCCTAAACAGAAGTGCTCAGCATTCACGCTGACTTCCTGAATGTCTGTTGCTGAGACGATTCCACCGCCTGACTGTATTTTGATGTTGGTGCCAGGATGTTATGCGATAGCGGGGTTATTTTAATCAGTTTCCACAGGCCATGTCGAGGCTGACGCTAAACAGATGCTAATGTGAGGCCCATTAAAAGACACAGGGAATGGGGGATTCAGTGTGAGCAGGCAAGCGGAAAAGCAACAGCCTGTTTATCGCCTCATCCTGCTTTGTGCTCCAAACCTTGTCGCGGCATCCTATGAAACTCCCTCTTTCTTTCTCCTCAGAGTCTGCGCCCTCTCCCTCCCTCCCTTTCCCTCCCTTTCCCTCACATTTCTTGCAGCAGCGTCACGCATGGGGGCATTCCTTGAACAGAAACATATTTGTTTAGTTTGCCGTCATTTTCTTTCACTGGACCCCCGGTCTTTATTTCTCATGTCTAAAAGCTGAACAGAGAGGGCATAGTGAGAATCCAAATGCTCCCTCTCTTCAGTCTGTTTTGTTACTCTCTCTTTTGCATCTTGTGCACAATCGCCTCGTCCTTTTCTCTACACTCTGGCATAGCCTCAATATAATGGTGACAAGAGACATTTTTTGTCTTGTCCAGTTTTTAAAAGACTTTTTGGCTTGTCTCTCAGGTTCATTTCAGTGGGTTAACTGTATTTATTCTGGGACGAGGCCCAGACTGATACATTCTTGGGCTCTTATGTAGCGCTGAAGTGCCAGACCATTGTCTGCTGTGGACAAGCAGAGTAAAATGGGCTGACAAGAGCTTTCTGTCTTAAACTTCAAGAACTATGACAGGACTGTACTTACTGCTTCACTTTCAGGCTCTGCTGATGTGTGTCATGTACTAAATATGGTTGGGTTTGTTTAACTGGCCAGCTGTGCTTTGGATTAAACGCACAAAGTCTTTTTGGCTGCTGGCTGTGTGTACCACATGTCTAAACATTGATCATAAGTGCGTTAAAATAAGCCCATATCCATGAACCTTATCTGTGATTTTTGAACGTGTTGACAGTCCTTAATAATAATGATCGGTCTAAATTTGTCAAAACAGATATTAAACTTATGACATTCACAATGTTGTAAGAAGAAAATGGTGAAGTAAATTACGTCTCAGTTTTGTTGAGGTTGGAAGAAGAAACTTTGGCAAAAAGCTCCGAAGTATTTCATTACAAGCATGAAAAATCCTACTCAATGAAAGTACAGAACTATTACAGCAAAACGCACTTAACATATAAAAAGCACTAGTTTATCTATTGCAAATACATTATGAGGTTATTTACAGTAAAGCATCAGTGTTTTTACTGCTACTTTTATCTGTTTGAACTAATATGTATTCAAGTTTATACACATGAACACCTGATAAATTTGAGAGTTCAACACACGAACTCACAAAAAACAAAGTTCTAATACAAATGTGCGTTGTTGGTTTTTAGACTATTACTATCATCTTAGATTTTTGGTGAATTATTGGATTGGATGAACATTTCCTGAAATGAAACCATGTGAGAGGTTTAGGGGGAAACATCACTATTTGGTGGAACTGTTACAACTCATAGATGTGTGAAATGTGAGCCGTCTACACACCCCTTTTTCTATCACGTCAGAAGCCAAAAATGTTGGAAACCACTGGTGTAATGTTTAACAGTGTGTTGGATTTCAAATGCTTGTTATATTATCCATCACAGCGCATTTTCATCGTTAAAGTCAGGCAAATGTAGTGGAATAAAAAGTACATTTCTAAATATTTGTTGATATTAGAGTAGGAGTGTAAAAACGTTGCAGAAAAATTGAAAATGCAATTCCTCAAAGTTGTTTTTTAGTGCAATAATTTGAGTAAAATAAGTTCCAGGACTTTCATCCCTCATGCATCACCCACTGAGAGATTTGTTGCCTCTTTTGACAAGATGGATATGATAGACTACAGGTCACCTCTCCTTTCTATTATCTAAATATTTATCCCACCATCTCTTCACTTGTCTGTCCCCAGCTCACAATCTGTCATTCCACCTCAATATCATCACATCCTCAAACGAGAGGAAAATTTAGAGTTTCCCCCTCATGAGGACATTGCATGACAAAGCAGTCTGTACTTGGCGTGATTCGTCCTGCAGATATATCCTGCACACTCGAATGACCCCACGTCAATCATGCAACAGTTACATTCAAGAGGAAGTTGTAAAAATGAGAGGTTTCCACATGTTTCAAGAGATCCGAAGTCGCCTCACTCTGCAAAGTACAATTCCATATGTTTAGGCTGTTTTTTTGCCTTTGTTGCACAATTGAGTTTGGTGAGGGGGAGAAGACAAAGCCATTAAATGATGAAAATTGAGACCATTTGACAGCCAGAATTGTGGCTACTTTCACAACATCTATTCCACACGCATTTTTGTCAACAATATAAGCATAAAAGAGCCTTGTTAGCGTTGCCCTTTCTTGTCAGAGGATATTCAACTCCTGACCAGTTCACTCGGTCAGAATAGATGCTCGTTTTGATCTGTGATGGGGTGCTTGTGTAACTGTAAAATGCTTCACAGCCCAAAAACTGAAGCGTGACAGAGATACCCTCCGGCTGTTTAGAAAGAGCTGAATTAAACAGAGTAGATTTATTTCATGTTATTTGTGTTTATCTTTTCCAAACACCTTGGACTTCCACTGTTCACAGCCAACTCGCAAAGTCTAAAGACGAGAATTGCTGTCTTATAAAAAAGAAAAGCTGGACAATAGATAGGTAAAAGGACGGCCCTTCAAGGACAGGACTAGAATGATAGAAGGCTGTAGTGAATAAGAGGCATGTGCGGTATGCCAACAGCCCAGCGAAAGCCGGTATGGAGGGAGCAAATGAACTGTAGTCAGAGGTTCTATCCAAGGTGACTGGAGCTGCATCTTTGAAGTTTCTGTTTGCATCATACAATATTGAGTACATAAATCTCAGCACGCCACGTATCAAATGCTGAAACGTATCAGTTCTTTTATGGTTGGAAATTTCTTCTCGGTTTTCCGTCTTTAGGGAAAGGGTGTTGTCTTTGCCTCGCAACAGGGAGCATCTTTTCAAATAGGGAAGGTTTTGTTTCAAGCCATCTTGTTTGGTGTGCTTGTGAGATCGGAATGAAAGCCATTAAATAGTCTTAGTCAGGCGACAGGGGAATGCGGGCTCCCTCTCCTCACCCCTCCTGTGGGTCACCCCGTCACCCTTATGTTGAGGGGGGCCTAGGTTTTTGTGAGGTGTCCAGCACAGCTGAAAGGCATCCCAGCGTGTTGCCTACAGGATCCCCTGTCCTGCTGCACGCATAGAAACATCATAAGGAAAGACCGAACGTCCACAAACTCCTTGTGAATATTAAAAGGGGAATTATGAGACATAAAGGCCGGGCAAGATAAGAGGACAGTCTGTCTATTGAGCGACGGGATGGTGAGATGGAGAGGGGAACTTTGCTACGCACAATTTGTATAGAGTTGCCCTCATTAAGATCCCATCATGCTCTGGGGGAAACATTGTCACTGGATTCGCAAGCCTTGCCAAGCCTGCAGGGGTGTATGTATTTGGCAGATCTCGAGGGTTACGGCATGAAGGAATCCTGGTGCGGCAGTCCTAGCACACTGTCACACAAGAACCTTCAAGAAGATCTTTGGATTGGATTTTTCTTAAAAAATGAAACTACCACGATAGTATTTTGTCAAAAGGGACCAGTCTGCCAGCACTGAACTAGCTGCACAAGTGTGTTTGTACGCTACCTACTTGAACTCCTGAAGTGGACCGGTTCTTTGTCGGCCATCAACATGCAGCTTGTGTGTTTGCTGGTGATGTTTTTTGCCATGCTGGTCATGCTCGGAGTCCCTAGAGACCGTAAAGCTGTACAAGCCCATCGTCTCAACTGGTTACAAAAGTCTCACTGGTGCAAACGGATGACTGATAACCTTGGATTTCACCAAAACCATCAGACTTTGAGACACTCTCACAACAAACCACACAAATGTGACCAGGTTTTACAACGTAAGTAACCCACAGGAACCTTCAGGAATCTTAGACAACAGTCGTTTTAGGACTTCTGTAGTTCTGTGTGGTACTGTGTGTTCATGTTTTAACTCTATGGGATGTTTGGTAGTAAGGAATGGACAGGCTTTATAGCCTTTTGTATCTTATCAGTCGAAAAAACTTGTGCAAATGATGTGGCTTTGATATTAAAAAGATCTGTGTTGCCTTAGATAATACACTATTTTTACTGCTTCTTCTGGGCTGGTCAAGGTTGTAAGGGAGGGTGTACAGAGAGCCTCCGTTGTATGGAGATTAGTCATCATTATTTGCAGTAAATGAAAGAAAAATGGAGAACATAATGAACTGTGATAAGTATGAGACTATATATATATGTATTTTTTTGCCATATTTTATTCTTTGACCAGTTATTCCTCAACGTTTTAATGTTCACATCCTCTGCAGTGAACCCTCTCAGACTCATTCACATTTGAGTTTTCCAAGTGAGAACTTTGGTGATATTTGACTTTCTGTATTCATTAAATGAGAAACCATTTCATAGATAAAGATCTCTGAAAGCTTTCATAAAAAGAAAAAAACATGAGGCCAAGTTACAATGGTGTGTGAAAGTATAATCTAATGCAAAAGTGAACGAGTACACAATCAAAAGGTTGTGAAGTAAAAGACAGATTCTTATCTGATTGTGTTGGTTATGATTCTGACTGGTGTGGATTCTGCAGTTCAAACACTCCTAGACCAAATGTACTCAAATCATGGATCATGTCTACTGTCGAAAATCTGTAAAATGACAGTTTGGGGTCCATTTTGCTCCAGTGGTTTTGTGCTCAGTGCAGAATACATTATGATGTCTAATAATTTGCTTAAAAAGATCACAAAATGATCTTCACATCGTCATCTAAATGGATACCAGAGGGGAACATGGTCTCTGCTCAGTCTGGTCATGGCACCAGAGCTGGAGGATGGAGGCTGAGCATCAGTTATTCAGCCGCTGTGCATCTCCAGTAACATTTCAATGCAACCGGAACTGTCACTGATCAACCGAGTCAGAGCGGATCGGGTCAGCCTGTTCAGTCTGAGGTATGGGAAGTAATGCCACAGATCCAAATCAGACCCAGAGAAGGATTCTGGCAGTTGCTAGCAGGGCCATACTCCTCAGCTTAACAGTTATTTCACTGCAAAAAGGGTGTCTAAAAACAAGAGAAAAACACTAAATCTGAGGAAAAGGAACTCAAAACATGTGAAATATCTGCCCATGCAGCAAGATGATTTCCTTTGACAAGATTTCTTGAATAAAGATGGTTAAATCCAGAAATAAGCATGTCTACAGATGTATGAACACTTAAAATAAGAAATTAACTCTTAAAATCAGATAAATAATCTAACACTTCTATTTTTTGTTTTATCTTGTTAAGAACTAAATAGTTTGCAGTGTTCTTTCTTGTGTGAGTAGTGGAATAAAATGTGTTATTGTCTCTGACGCTGTAGAACCTGTTGCAGTAACACTATGAATACCCTTTTGCATTTCCAACTACACCGTGGCCCATAACGGCGGAAGGATTTTGACTTCAGACACAGGTCACTTCTGGAGAACTGATGAACAAATGTTAGTAGGAGTGGTTAGACATTCATTGACTACATTTGGTTTTTGTACTTGCATAATACACTGTTGCCCAAAAAGCTGGAACGCTTTTGTTTTCAGACACATTCCTCTTTTTATTCTTATTTGTACACATCAGAAATCACCTTTGACCAGATGGAATGGCCACATACTCACATAGTCAGACTTTATCTGTCCAAAATAAACCACAATGTCACAATCATTTCATGAGAAGAAGTCAAAATGTTTTATCTTTATCTTTAAACCGTCAACAGTGTACTCCCTAAGACAGAGGTCACCAACCCTGGTCCTTTAGATCTACTATCCTGCATGCTTTAGATGTTTCCCTCTTCCAACACACCTGACAGTTGTTCTCAGGCTTCTGCAGAACTTGACGATAGGCTTATCATTTGAATCAGGTGTGTTGGAAGACGGATACATCTAAAACATGCAGGATAGTAGATCTGAAGGACCAGGCTTGGTGACCTCTGCCCTGAAACGATCATGCTGTGTGTTTTTAAATGGTGTTGGCATGCGTGAGTCTTGGATATTCATCCAGCTGTTATTTCATTCACTGCAGGGAAATCATATTAATGTTCTTCACACGACAATATCGAGAAATACTTTTGAAACCAGTAACAGTTTCATCACCTCTGGGCTTGTTCTCATATTTTTTTTTTTCATTGCAGTCGTGTTGATATCTGAAAGAGTCAAAGTACAGTTGTTTCATGATTGTTTGGATGCAGCTCATTCCAGTGCATAAGAGTAATGCAGTTAAACAGAATGCAGCTATTTTTCTAATACCAGTTAATGGTATTAGTTTGTGCCTTAACAGGTCAAAACATCTGCAGTGACACAGGTCTGTTACTTTACACCAGCGTGTGTGACTGGTTCGTTTAGCCACCACTGGAGGGCGCTGTTAGGTTAGAAATCCACTGCATGGAGAAGCAGACAAGCCTTGAGATGAAGGTGGGCTCAGCTGGAGGTGTATGAAAGTCTCCAAAA
>JAPTMW010000006.1:30376458-30388558 GCA_029822955.1 Ostorhinchus angustatus
AAATCCACTGCATGGAGAAGCAGACAAGCCTTGAGATGAAGGTGGGCTCAGCTGGAGGTGTATGAAAGTCTCCAAAACACTTTCTTTTTCTTTTTAACAATTCTTTTGGTTTTTTTTTCCTCAAAATTATATGTTAGACCATTTAGATGCCAGAAAACTTGCATAAATATAAATAATTTATCCCAGATCTAAAATAAATTTCTAAGAGGTGCAAAGAAATGGCAGGCTGCACACTTTTATTACATGTTTATATATCAGCCTGGGTTCATGAAGAAAAAATATAGGCTTATATATTTTTATATGAGTCTTATGTTTGTGTTTCATAGGCAGTCTGTCCAAATTTTATCCGTACTAAAATAGAAAATCATATTTTAGATATCATTGTATACACCCTGGATCCAAAGAGGATAAGTCAGCTGTTTGTTTTTAAGCAATATACTGTATGCTGGTTAATACAGTCAAATAAGTAACTAAATAAATACATAGATAAGGATTACCAGCCTAAAAGTAGCTGTCATGTTTCCCCATTTTCTTAAACTGAAAAAGAAAAAGAAAAAAAATAACTAATCCCTCATAAAGACTGTTACATTATTTTAATTTATGGGCTGCCAAAAGTAGCAAATATCAGATTATAAATGGACTATTTAACCACAGCCGACAAAGCAAACCCTTAAATATGTTAGAGCCATTAAATAATAACCTTTGAGATCCAGAAGTATACTTTAAGCCCCTGTAGGGACATCAGTGGAGGGTACTGTTACGGTTGTTTTTAGTCTGGAACCGCAGAAGGAATAAAAACAACAGATCTGGATAGCTGTGCATGGTTCCTTGAAATGTTGGACATAGTTGAAGAAAATGCAAGCATCAGTGTGTGTGTGTGTGTGTGTGTGTGTGCGGTGTGAAACTAGACTGTTGTGTGGGATCCAGGCGGGAAGAGGTTAAATTTCTTCTCTGGGAAACATTGTCGGGTCTATGGAGGGGGTAGAAAGGCGCACAGGCATTCCGCTTTTCCTTGAATGAAACCCACTGGATATGAATCCGGATTTCCCCCTTTACGCCTGAGCTTCGGGGTCTGCGACGCGCACCGGGTCGATCCGAGCTGCAGCAGAGGAGAATCAGCAGAAAAAGTGATGGAAAAGTTGGACTGACCTTCTGTCTGGATCTGCTGGATGAGGGAGGACAGGACGAACGCGCAAAGTTTCCGATCTCAAGTGACAGATTGAAAACTGGACTGAAATGATGTGACTGCAAGGACAGACAGAGGCTTTACGCGTGGACTCCGGCGCGTTTCTTTCACCCACTTTTCCTTGGATTTCTTGTTTTGTACTTTTTATGCACCACACAAAGGAAGTAAATATTTTCAATGAGATCGTCTTGGCTGCTTCATACACGCACGGCTGCAACGGGATGCGTTCAGAGACAGGATAAAGCTCCGGCACTTCTGAAGTCACATTTTCTACTCTAACTCTTAACATTTCAGTACAACACAACTACTGAAACTGGTCATGTGTTGAGAAATCCTCCTGTTTTTTGTTTTTTTTTTTCTTCCACATTTCACCCCTTTTTTTTGGTTTGAAAATCGCTGTGCGTAAGCAGAGCAAGCCCTTCACAAACTGGACTGTGGTAATATTTGCTTTTTTGTGACTAACAAAACCTGGACTATATATGTTTTCAGACTAAATCCTGTCAACTTGTTCTGCAGTTTGACATGAGGAAGCGGATGCCTGAATTGATCTTTGAATAATTTGGAATAAATAAGACATTTTCTTATAAGAGAGACGTTGAATGATGTCTCCAACTTCTATTGGATTTGTATTTCTAGTAGGAATTCTCCATGTGTGCTCAGGTAAGAAAGTCATCATAGTATTTTTATTTTTTTATTTTAATGGTTTTTTTTTTTTTGGGGTTTTTTTTTTCAGTTTTTGAGTGTAAGTGAAGAAATCCAAGCTGTAGGAAGTGATTTCAGTTCAGATCATTGCATTCATATTTGGTGCCACAGTGACTGCCTTCCCAGTGCACTGGGTTTCCTGCAGGGGAGGTGTAAAGATGAATATTTGCAAACAGTTCAAACATTGCACTTGGTTCGACTTGTGCATGTATTAATAAGTCTGAGTCTTATGCTTTTCATCTGTGTGTCTTTGTTATGAAGGAAACATTATTTTAATGCACATGCCCACTGTGTTTTTTTTTTTTTTTTTCTTTTTTTTGACTCAGAAAGTCAAATCTAATGGCGTAAAGGGGGTGTCCTAAGTTTTAACAGCTGAGCACACACAAAGTTCCACAAAGTGCTGAAGCTGTGTGGGATCAGTGGAGAGCAGCAGCTATCATCGGTCATATAGACAGCAGGCGAGCCCCTATGGAGACCATGTTTCCATGTATGTCATGATTCTCCCCCAGAATGACTCTTATTGCTGAGTTGTACATTTTGATGTTGTGATCCGACAATCTGCAGCATATCAAATGTGGGATCTTATGTTTCGGCGGTGACTCTTGGGCTTGTTTTAATTCCGTTTAGTTGCTGTGGAGCTGCAGCAGTTTGGCCCCTATATTAGTCCTTATTATCTAACACATTCTTCCTCCTCAGCCATCACATTGATGTTTTTTATAGAGCCCCTGGACCATGATAGCTGGGGTTTTCCAGGTCAGTTGCTTTCTAAGTTGCAAAGAAGCAAATGCCTACTGCCCCATTATCGGACATTAAGAGAACGGCGTCCTGAATGTGAGAGCTACTGGGGCATTTCAGTCCAAGTTGTACAAAGCCTGTATTAACTCCTGTAGCAAACTTGCCTCAGCTGAGAAACAGCAGTGGCATTGAGGGTCTTTACTGCTGTTTATTGAGACTTTGACACGTCTGTATAATTACCTCAGTGTGAGCCGGAGTAATTGTGTTCAAGTTAAAACCTGACAATCCATCATGGCCTGCACTTTCCAATTATTAGTCTGTTTCCAGATGTTTCTAAAAGTCCGTGAAGGATGAACGCATAGTAATACAGAGGAGTGTCGTGAGTCAGTCGTGCACATTTGCAAATTGTTCCAAGTAGGTATTTTAAGTGTTTTATTTAGTAAAGCATAAAGAGTATCACGGTTGAATTTGCTCCAGTCTTATTACAGTGTATTGTCAGTTGCTTTCTGCAGAAATCCATCACCCATATTTAAATTTGACTCCTGCTTTCTCATTAGTTTCCTGAATTGACTCTTTGTTTTCCGTAGGGAGGTCGAGATGTGGCAATAGGAAACGCTTGTAACGCCACAGCTTTTTGTAGGGATCAGTGTAGCACCTAAACAGGAAGTAGGGTCAGAGGTAAGCATTGAGAAGTCTGTGGTGCTGGCTCCGTCTGCGTCCGCCTCAGCCGGATCTTGAGCCCGGGCTCAGTCAGTAATGGTCCTATCCTGTGAAAAAGACCGTGAGACACCGTGGTTTCCAATTACGCCTCGCTGTGTGGATGTCTGGGGATGTTTTCTGGGGAGAGGCGTGAGAAAAGGCCCTGCTAATAGAGATGGACTGGGCGGCAGATACGCAAAGGATTGGTCTTGGATTAGACGTTAGTGTCAGGAAAATTGGATTACACACCACTTGGCAGAAAAAGATTGTACATCTGCTGCTAATTGGAGGTTAAGCAACTTCATTTTGGTATAAGGAAGGTATCAAATCTCCCCCGTACATCCTTAATGGTGTTGAATGACATATGTTAAGTGGACATTAATCTCACACTTACATATGTACCTTATTAAACTTGCATATAGCCATGTTGCACTAAGTGTTGCAAAGTGATACCTCATCTGCCTCATCTATAAGCATATTATCAGGTACTGTATCCTTCTGTAATACGCTAAATGCTAGTTATCTCTCCTTGAAGTTCTCGTCAGACCTTACACTCACAGCAGAGTTACGATTACAATGTAGGCAAGCTTTTAAAGAAATTCTGCTGTGATCTAAATAGAGCTTCATGTGACTGATCTCAGCTTTTGCTTTGAGCTTGTGACCTGTTATTCATGTCTGCACTAAAGAAAACACTTATTAAGATGACTTACTTCTTCCACTTAATATGGGTTGATATTGCTCATGAGGCCAATATAAAGGTGAAAGCAGACTTTTTAATTTTGCTTCAGTGTGGTTGACAACTCGGAGTAATAATGTCCGAAGCCCTGGAATGTGTCTCTTGTGCTGCTAAAAAATATGTGTTGTTGGCACGCTGCCCTGCAAATCAGCCGTGGCCCCACAGCAGCACCTAGACTACGGAGTCTTGACAAATTGACTCGTAAGTGCTGATAAATTGCAAGGCCCTTCCACCCCCTACATCATGATGATATGACAGGACACAGCAGGCTGGGGGCCAATTAATGACCACAGACCACAGGTGAGACCCATCTCTGTCTGCTGTCATCTTACTGTTACCTTTCACCCGGCCTGAAAACAGACTCATTATAACCAGCCTCTCACAAATCCTGGTGTTAATAGTGTTTGCAAATAGTCACATTGGTGCAAGTTTACCTCCCTGGTTTAATGCCATCGGAGTGCTGCTGCTGTTGTCTTGAAACACATGGGAAAGATCAGTGCGTCTGTTCTTTCCCTGAGTTAATAAGTGGTACACCTATGTGAGGTGACAGTGTCCATTAAGCCATATCTTTATAACTTCCACTAATACACATTAATCTGATCCTAATCCAAATCAAGCAGGGTTTTACACCCTAAGATCCTTGGATTAGTCCGACTTTGGCTTAGTGAAACCACATGGAGGAATGCATGAGGAGGGCAGCCATGTCCTCTTCCTGTTCATGTGAATCTTGGCTGAGTGGTTAATGACGGAGTAGATAAACATTTCAAAGCAGTTTGTCTGAGGGCAGATAAATTAGGCAGTGACTCTTAATGATCTGCTTTCCCCAACTGCTCTTCCTTTAATGACCTAAAAGATCTGCTTAATTGGATTAATTAGCAAATCCATCTGACGTCAATAGTTTGTAATTTGCCGTGGCTGCGGCTCAACTGATAGGCATAGCAGAATCAGAGGATTTAGGCTAATTTATGGAACTGGAGATACATCCCCATGCCCTTTACACCAACCCCTTGATAGTTTAAATTCCTCAGGAATTAACTAGGCTGGCTTAGCACCGTTTAGTTTAGATGGTGTGAATTAAGACAGCATTGCTCATCAGTTGCTGAAGAGCTGTTCAAGTGTTGTTGTGATTCATTTAGTATCACTTTGCATGTCGAGCTGTCTGTCTGAGCTCCAAAAGAGAATGGCCAGACAGAGTTAATCTGCCTACGCTAAGAATACTCTGGAGCATAACTTTATATAAGCTTTTCAGTCTGGACCTGGCTGATACTAAAAAACAGCAGCAGTCACGTCCAGGATATTAGACTGGTGGGTCAGTCGGTATAGTTAATGTATTTTTTTCTGGCAGTTGACACGGAGGACAAACATTCCCTTTTGCCACTTGTTTTGGAAGTGATAAATGGCTTGTCCTTATAGGATGAAAGGTGTCATCTGGTTTCTGTCTTCAATGCTGCATTACAATTCCCACAGCTTTGTATGCTGTAATGAAAAATGCAAAAATCCATGTATTGCAGGCAGAGTAATGTGAGCAAATTACATAATGCTAATTCACATTTGATCCAACATTGCATATGCATGTTTACTTGATCTAGCTTCATCGTGGATTTATTTCCCCATGGCTTCGCTAATATAGATGTGAGTAGGAAGAGGCGACGTAGAGAAGGGGTGTGTGTGTGTGTGTTTGTGTGTGTGTGTGTTTGTGTGTGGTTGTGAATGGGGGTTAAAGGAATCTCTTCATCCTCTTACCCATCCCCCTACATTTTTTTTGTTTTGTTTTGGCCCAATTTTTTAAGACTTGCCTTTTTTTGTGGCTGGTCAGTGCAGAGCCTTTTCTTAAATAAAGCAGCCCGACACGCAGTAAAAGCCTGTGGGGACAGGGAGGCCGCATTGTGTCCCCTTAACAGGGTGATTGTAAGGCATGGAGGAGGGGAAGAGTAGGGTGTGCGAAGGGGAGGTAGTGGTGGTGGGGGCTGCGGCTACACAAAGGCTACCCCAGGGTGTGGAAGGGGGTTGCAGGAAAGAGAGTGGAGGACAGAGCAGTCAAACATACCAAGATACACCAGCTCTGGGAATACTCTTCATCTGGCTCTGGTGTGCTCACGTTGCGTATTCTTCCCGGTCCCTCATGGCAGAGAATGTGCTGATTAGGGTGATAGCGGTAGGCTGCGAGGCAAGGACGCTGGTGTTGTTTTTGCTTTTAAAGGTGGACATCTGGGGGAAGAGGTGAGGTGGATTTTTAGAAGTGCTGAGCAAATAAAAGATCCTGGTTGAAAGCTTCAGCGTTGCGTTGCGGCTTTGGTTAGGGGTAGCACCGCCAGCAACCCTCATGGATCTAAATTCTGCATGTTCAGGAACTCCCAGAAGGCTCACCCTGGGCCTGACGTTTGCTGTGGTGGAGCAGCTATGCCTACTGTGGGGTGCTCTGTCTTCTGCATTTTAAAAAGGCTCAGACCTCCCTCCCTTTCATTTTCTCCACTGGGGAGACTGAGAGATGGCATTGACGACAGCCTTTCCCCAGTATCCTTCTTTTCTTTCTCACTCCCTGAGCTCAGGCCTCCTCCCAGCCTCAGTGACCATTCTATTACCCTCTCATTGCAAGGCCTGGATACACTTTTGAAATGCTAAACCTCTCTTTGGTTATAACTGACAGGGGAAAATACCATTAAAGAGGCTGAGAGGAATAGATTAAATTAGCAGTTAAAAGAGAGACTGCTAATTAGTTGATTAATGTCTTAGGTTCCTCCCCCTCTTTGCCATACTGATGTATTTAAGATTCCCTCTCGTGACAAGGTCTCCTTTCTTTGGCTTTGATGGCCTCAACATCCATCAGACATTATTTCCTGTTTATTCAGAATTTTTCCACGAGTCCACACAGTGCAATTGATCCAATCCATTAGAAAGACGCTCTCATCCAGAGCTGCATCAGCAACTTTATGTATGTATGAGCTCCTCAGGGTTAATTCTGTCACACAAAGACAGTGATAAAAGTAGGAGGGGTGCGCGCTATTTAAGAGGAAGCACTGGAAAACATAATTAATGAGAAGGTGACCTTGCAATTCACTATTATAGGACCTCTTTTGGAGCTGCTCCCACCATTCAGCTGTAACCATGGTGAGGAAGCTTCAAATAGCTCGGTGAATATCCAACACGTAAATACATTTTGCTCTGCTCCAGTAGATTAATGCAAATTGTTTCTCATCAGGACCACAACTGATGGTTATGTTGATTATCAATAAATCTGCTGATTATTTTCTCCATTCATTGATTACTTGTTTACAGTATTAAGAAGCAAATAGTGGTTAGTTGCTGCGTCTCTAATTATCAATTTTAGAACCCTTTTGTGGTTCAAATTGTGCTTAAATCTACTGTTTCCATTTAAATACATATGCAACACAACATATTAATCTGTAATATTACTTTTTTATGTTACTGCTGTATAAGTTGTGTATGTGAAAAGTGCATTAAAGCCCTTTGAAGTGGAATAATGCTCTTGACTGATATTGAAATCCTCAGGCATTTCTCCATCTTTTAAGCTTTTAAACAAACTTTTCACTTGTGGAAGATTTGCAGAGCTGTTTATTGGGCCTCCCTGTTACAATCTGCGTCTCCTTCAACTTCCTTCAATCCTTCTTTTCTGCAATCACTCCCTCTCTCCCTCCCGCCCACGTACCTTTTCTTTGCTTTCACAATGAAAGCTCTAATTGAATAACAATTGTAGTTTCTGGATGAGAGACAGGTTCTTCAGGCTTTAAGCACAAGATTGCTTTTGCATTTGCCCTCATGTCTGTCACCAAATCTTAATCGGAAGCTTCACAACTCCAACTATTAAAAGTGCACTTTAGGTTTACAGACTAACTGCCATTCCTTCATGCACTTGGCATCAGTAATCTCACTTTTTTGCCTTGGAGGACATTGTTGCGAGACGTCTGAAGGCTCATGATGAATGCTGTCGTTCTTGACTGTTGTGATTCTTTCTGACATTTAGCCTTGACAACTGGTGTTTATCCTTTCTCCTACTTTCATTCAAGTTCCCTCTCTTTAGAGCAGAGTATTCACTCCTGTTTCCACCTCTGCACTGTATATATATATATTTTTATATTTTTTGGGCACTTTTAGCTTTCATTGTAGTGACATTATAGTGACAGGAAAGACAGGAGAGAAGAAAATGAATGACATGCAGTAAAGGCAACTGAGGCGCCCCACCTCTGAACATACTTTTGTAAATGTTCCCTTGTATGTAGAAATGTATGCGACTTCTCCGAATACAAATGTCTTTACAATGAAGTTTGAAGTTGCTTTTAAATGTGCATAATGCTAACAGTTTTAACAGTGTCTAAGGAATGAGCTTTATATTGATGTTAATTTTCCATTAATTTGTTTTTAGATTGACCAGGCAGACTACACTCTTCTTCATGTTTTGCAAATCATTCAAGTTTTGTGAGTTGTGAAAAGGCCTGTCTATTTATTAGCTCCTTCAGTGATCGCTTCTGAAGTTTGGAAAACAAATTAAATTCAGTATCAGTGGAAAAAGCAGAGTTGTCCTCAGGGTGGTTATTTCCACTTACAAAACAGTTTGAACGGCGGTTGGTGATAGGGATATTTTCTATCTTGCATTTGTCATCGCAGCTGTCTCGCACACACTGGGTTGCCCCTCCTCCTCCGTCTCCAACTCTGGAGCAAAACAAGATTTCTTAAGAAATTTCATTCAGATGTCTGACAGTATTTCTGTTATCAGATGTAGAAAACAGACAGATGGGAATTAAGGAACTGGGAAACATTTATGATCAAGTCATTTTCAGTTACATGAAAGGAAAACAGTATTTTGTTAGATACATGCTGTACCTGGACAGTTGGTATGTGGTTTGAGCAGAGGACGTGGTAAGTGGGTGCTGGAAAGCAGACAGGGTAGTAAGCATTTGTCTGCAGAAGGAAATTTAATTTTAATGCCAGACTGGGCACAGTCTCCCCTCTATGGACGTCTAGAAAAAGGCTTCTTGGCAGACTTTGCCCCTTCATTAATTTTGACCAAATATTTACTGTGCATCACATGGTACTTTAGTTTTTCCAGGCCAGGTTTTGAACAGTTTGGGGCGATTTGTGTTCCATTTGGCTGGATCGGGGCCATGCCCCACTCAGCAGGCCCATGCTGGTGTCTCTGGGATCCTGCCACATGAGGAACTGGCTCCACTGAGTCTTAACCTACGCTATGCCTCTGGGAGCCACGTTTGACTTTAATAATACCTCATATCCTCAGCTATGAACGGTTTATGAACCACTGCTACGGACATACATGCATGCACATATGCAAGCCTGCACACATTGACACTCCAGTGTTATGTGCTCTGCGCTTACCCTTTTAACCTAAAGGGCAGCAGAAGGAAATGTGCCAAGTTTCTGCGCTCACACATTACTGTTGTGCCCTCGACTGAATGCTGTAACTGAAATTCCCTTTCAACACCCAGCTGTCTGAGATTTGCTTTAGAATGTGTTTGGCCGAACATTTAGAATAGCCTACATAAGCGGTTAAGGTCATCGGCTGTACTCTCAGGGACTGTAACACAACACTGGTCCAGCAGTAGGCCTGTATCAGTGCTTCCATCAACTAAATAACATTTAAAAAGCATTAGGTGCTTTTTGGCCGTGCCTGCCCTGATTCACTTTGGCATCTCTTCAGAACTGTTCTTTTTCTTGGCCCTGAGCCCAAATGCCATACTCTGTGGCCGGGCTGTGCCAGCCGAGTGTGCTGGTCCTTCTCCCTACCCCGCTCCCCCAGCAATGTGTTTTCTCAACTCCATACCACCTTTCACAGGCATCTGATGGAACAGAAATACTGCACCAGGTCTACCCAGTGACCTTGGGAAGAGAAGACACTATACTTAATTGCTATAGACACAAAAGTGATGAGGCAGCAGATTTTCTGTTGAAGGAGGCATTAATGTAACTCTTGTGGTGTCATTTCTGCAATTTTGACACATACAGTGTAAATTAGTCATCCCATCCACTTTTGCAGAAGCTGTATTATGTAGCATTTCCGTATTAAAATATCTAAAAGCATCTGTTGTATATTTGGTTGACTTCTGTACTTACATTATATGAACATTTTCCTAACAGTCCTGAAATACAGAGAAGTCTGTATTTGGTTATGCTAATATGTAATTTTACTTATAACTATTTCATTACAATGAAAAAGCATAATGAGATTATAAACTCAACATAATGTGAAAAAAATTTCAGTTCATTACCTCTTACATAAACATGATTTCTGCCAGAATAACATACCAGGTGACATTTTCATTAATAATGGTGGTCACAACAACAGCTACCAGGATTTGAAGTTACATTAAAATGTCATAGAACTATGTCATATATTGTTAGAGGCATTAAGCGGCATGATTCTAAGGACGGCAATGTTTCCCTTTCTGTTACTGCAATCTAACAAAGTGCGTTTACATATGGACTATTATTCCAAAAGAATTCCAAAGATAATATTATTCTGAATTTGACAGGTGTCATATAAAAAGCATGTGGTATATTCTGAATTAGGTCCTTTTAAGAGTGGGATTTTCCAATTCATACTGAGTGATGGGTATGCTCATAGTGTTCTGGTTTCATGAGGATTCAGCCTGTACGGTGAATCAAACCAATCAAAATGAGACATTATGACAGATGATATCAGTGAGGTCTGATGACCTTTTCCAGAAAGTGTTTGAAGGAACAAAAGAGGGATTGACACCATTGGAAAACTTAGAAAAAGCACTATTGTTAATGAATTATCCGCACATCAGCAGGGTTGGCGGAATATAAATTTTCATGTAAACAGTTTATTTGGATGTTTGTCTTTATGCGCATGGACACTACCAGTCAAAAGTTTGGACATACGTGGTTTTCTTTATCTTCATGACTATTGACATTGTAGATTCTCGCTGAAGGCATCAAAACTAGGAATCCACACGGAATAATATGGAATTATGTTTTGTTTTTGTTTTTTTAAGTGTGACACAGCTCAAAACATGTTTTATATTTTAGATTCTTCAAAATAACCACCTTTGCTTTAATAACTGCTTTGCACATTCTTGGCGTTCTCTCGATGAGCTTCATGAGGTAGTCACCTGAAGTGTTTTCCGACAGTCTTGAAGGACTTCCCAGTGGTGCAGACCATTTGTTGGCCATGTGCGGTGCATCTCATGTCATTTACATGAGAAGGTGTGTCCAGACTTTTAACTGGTAGTGTAAGTGTACTCACTATGATTCCAATAACCTTTTATTAGCTTGATTTTTTTCCGTAATGGAGCTTTAGGTTAGACCTCTGACACAAAGTGCATTTGCGGTTACTGTATCAGTCCTGGAAGCCTGTTGGTGCTTAAACTCCCTGTTGTTTTGATTGAAGTCCCTTGTGGCAGAAATTATATACCATGGATTTAACAGTGTTTATAATGGCTACTTTTAACAATATTAGTTTTTGAAATATTAAACAAATTGTTTTGCTGGAAAACAATTGTATTGATCTCTCGAGGATTTCCAGTCTAGCAGCTCATGGAGGAAGTTAGGAGTGAGACTGTGGCTGTTCCCTGTTGGGAAATAAATGTACCAGCATATTCAATTACCCCTGCTTCTCTTTTCCTGCAGTAGCTGGCGGCTTTGATGTATCACTGAGATCGCACTGGTCAAACCTCATTAAAAACTGGCAATGCTGGAAAACAAAAACAAGAAGTAATTGCGCACTGGTGCTCCCCTGTGCTTCTGTTCCATAATCCCTACCATGCTCCAACCTTGACTGTGCGCCACAGAGAAGCTTTCTAATGGAGGGTCTAAGCCTGGCATCTGGGCTCCATATTAATTACAGCTCTTTTCCTGGGGTCTCGGCCCTGCTGAGGGAATGACATCCCTGACACTGGTGTTGGTTTTCTTCATAGGTCATCAATCTGAATTTGCAGACGGAGCTCGAAGAATTTCGGAGAGTCCACGCAGAATTCCTCGTAAACATACACTGTGAATAACTTGATAAATTGATACTAGTTAGACAGAAATATGCGCAGACTGACTCT
>JAPTMW010000006.1:30663271-30676028 GCA_029822955.1 Ostorhinchus angustatus
GCTTGAAGAGAGAGGGATGCATCTTTGAAACAAAGCCTGTTTGCTTCTCTTGGGAAGACTGAAAAAAATGCGGGTTCTATTCTTCGATCAAAACAGCACACTGCATCCTTTTGTTAGCGTGCACAGAGCTAAGATTCTGCATTTCTGACAAGTGTTTGAAGCTTGTGTTTGGAAAGCAAAATGCAAAGAGCACAAAATGATGGTGAAACAAGAACTAACATTTCTTTGTGTGCGTGTGGTCTGTCTGGGCAATTCGACAGTGCATATTGTATGCTGTGCCTAGAGAAAAAAAAAAAAAATCTCCTGTTGAACACTAATCCGAGTCAGGGTTTGAACATTGCCCTCTGTGCTCAGTTCTTTTGCAGCAGCTGGAGGGAAATCGATCACACGCCTGAATTAATACTTAATCATAGCACCCCAGATGCTCTTAGCTGAGGTCTGTGTCCACTGCTGAGCAAACATAGACAGCACAAAGGAAGAGGGTTGGGTATGGACAAAGTGCAAAGGAAAAGTGCATTTCAGAGACTGTCAACATGAACAAATACATAAAGACACATCCACACATCCCGTAAATACAATTATGCATCCATATTTAGAATGCTCACCACCACAGGCAGTTAACACAGTATACATACAAAGTGTGCAGTGCCGTAAAGCCAAGGCTGAACTGAAATAACCCAAACTAGCTAGATTTAGCAGTGAGGGCTGACTATCTGACAGTTCATCATCTCCCTGTCAGTTAAAGCCCATTTCCATCCTACAGAATCATGCAACAGCCGGAGTGTATTATTATTTGCTGAAAATAATGTGCAGCTCAGCCCTAATGGACAGCACAAAGACTGACAATAATCCTGTTGAGAGGAATGTCAACATGTTTCCCCATGCTACAATATTGAAGTGACACTACAAAAGTGGTTGTGAATAAGAATGGCTCCAGTGTCCGGGCAGCCGCTACAGAGAGCTTCCTCCCCAAGTCTATTCAGACCCAAAACTGCAGTGGCACTGTGTATGGAGGCCTTTCACTGATGACAGACATGGCTAATCACACCGGCCTCTGATTGGAGAAGAATGACACAGAGATAACCATTAAGGGAATCCATGTGAGAAATGGTTTTAAACCCTGTTATTTGCTACCAAGGAAACACATGGACACATTTATTGCAGTGTTACACCGTGGACAAAAATAATGTCCGTCTACGACAATGAATAAAGAAAGCCCAGTATGAAAAAAAACAGACCCCCCCTCAAAAAAAAAAAAAAAAACTCACAAAAAAACAATGAATGCATTCTTTTAAAAAATAAATGTACCTTTCAGAAAGCCAAGGAAAGAAAAATTAAGCTTTCAATACTTTTTAAACCTCTCCACATAATGTCGAATACCCATTAAAACAAACTTGAATTGAATAATTGCATGAGACAAATGTCCAATCTGTAATGACAATTTACATAACTTTCTTCAAAAACTGCTGTATAATTGACAAATGTCTTTCGTCTAGAGAATTTATCCATTATTAAAGTCAGGACCGACCGATTTTTCGTTGAAAAAGCACTTAACTAAATTCAGCAAATTTTTTTTAAAAAACAATTGCAGTTTTATTTCCGTTAAGTTATTCGGAACTAGAACCGACGCTGTTGTTTTATTTCTTACCACAGTAACAGACGAGTCCTAAAACTGACGCATGCCAAAGTAACAAACCACGCTATGACAGGCTTCACTCTCCTCCACAGTGAGGTATAAAGTACAACCACATTTACTGAGAAAACAAAGAAACAAAAGAAAAATGAGATGGACAACAAACCCATCTGAATCAAAAAGGCTTCAGGGGCTTTATCTGGCGGCACCATGTGGGAATGATAATGACCATCTTGGATCCAAAAGGACAACCATTCATCTTAACCTCGGTCTGCCTGGCAAAATTCATAATCCCCCTAATACCCACGACCCACCACTAGACAGACAGCAGGAAAAAATGGCACTTAGAAGCCAGAGGATAAGACAAAACAAAACCCATTCCTCCTCTCACTCTTTAGTCTCAGCATGATTATTTAACATTCCCTGGAATACTCTCCATCTGCTATCCAGCCTTAATTCCTTCTTTTACCAAATCTTCACCTTTACACCTCTGAGATTATGTCACTCCCTCAACCCCTCCCTCTGTTTTATTCCTCTTCCACCATCTCTTTATACAGCGCCTTCAATCAGACTAATACCTTTTCCCTAGCGATGAATCATTTTATTCAGCCGTCTTTCTTTTATTCTCTACTTGCCAGCTACACCAGCATCCACTGATCTTTTCCCTTTAAACATCCTCTATCCATCATAGCAGGAAGTCTGGCCTGAGTCGCTCTATGCTCCAAGTGTCCTCCTCTTCTATCCAGCTTTCCTTTTTCCCCTGGTTCCTCCCTTAAACCAGCCATCAGGATGAACGATGGTGAAGGTTAGATGGGGCCATTTTCACCCCCCTATGACTCCTGACCCCCTCCCTGCTTGCCCTTGGTGACAGTACTAAATACTCCTGTCTCAGGGGGAGTGAATAGTTTCTCCATTAAATTCTGAAATGACTTATCCTCCCATGTTTCATTCATCTTACGAGTATGTGTTGTGCTCATGTGCGCGATTTTGAATTCTGAAGGGTTCCGTTTTTTTCTTATTTGGCATCATGAATCTGAAGCCTGGAAAAATATTAAAAAATACAACTATCATTTCCTGAAGACTGGAATTTCCATCATTTTTAGTCTGTACAGTGATGACATGAACAATATTGTACTCATGGCTGGGGAATGTCTCATATATTCTCAGTGTATTGTAGCTTGTTCTGTGTGGGATGTTTTTTAAGCTGCATGAAGCTGAAAAATTTTGCTTGTGCCGCTTATTTTTTCCTCAGACACACATTTATTTTACATGGGTTGAGTAGCAGGGCATAGCATTGCATCAAGTTGTTGTTTCTTGCATGGATGTTGCTAGGGTAGGGAGTTTTTTTTTTTTTTGTCATTTTATAGTAATTCAGTTTATTCTTTAGAGGCTGTTAGTATTGAAGGCGTTCGTCCACTATTAATGGAACTGTGTAACTGCTGTAAAAGTCATGACTCCAGATCATGCCCGTGTCCTTCAGTGTCTTTATTACGGAAACAAAGAACTCAGAAAGGAGTGAAACTGCAATGAGTCACAGAGAAGATGATTCTGAGAGCAGTATTAGAGAGCACAATCGACTGGCTAGAGTAACTGGGTTTGGTTTGTACAGCTGTGAACAATATTGTGTTCCGGAATTGTTTTTGATATCAATACAGCTCATATGGTTTTGTCTTACAATTGATGGAAAATATACTGAGAAATATAGTTTATTGGCATCCGGGCAAAATACAATGAGATATGATTTGTGTCCAAATCACTCAACCCCTGCTCTACAGTATAAATATCTGCCTTTTTGGATTCTGTTCCGATCAGAAACAGGATTTGAACGGTGGTGTTTTTCTGAAAGGCCTGGCAACCACCTCCAGAATCAATATGAGTTGAGTCAGCCTTTCTAAAAAAGAATATAGCAATTAGGTGAGACAGATTCCACATGTAAAAGGGACTGAATTGGCGACCTAAATTACACTACCGTCCCCAGAATCCATAAGAGTAAGATGGGATAAAAGACCACAAAAAAGACGGAAAAGAAATGGAAGCAAGAATGACTGACAGCTCCAAATAAAAAAGCAGTAAAGCCACAGAGAGAAAAAATAAAGACTGAAACAGTCCTAACAGCGTGGTAAATCTGATTAAGCGTCAGAGCGAGGATGGCAAGCAGGGCTAAGTGACTCAATGGATGAGTAAGTGAATAAATAAAGGAGAGAAGATTGTGGTGGCCGCCTGCCACAGCACCACGTTATTTGAGCAGCCTCATGTGTACACAAGCCCAGGTTGCTACGGGCTGAGTTTCCACACTCAGCGCAATTACTCTGGCTGCGTTCTGTGTCGGTGAGCTAATTAGACCTTGGCGAGCTCCAGACTGGTAGACTGGAAGATGAGGTGAGTCTCCGGGGGCTCAAGATGGAGGTGATAGCCTCT
Source organism: Ostorhinchus angustatus (assembly GCA_029822955.1). Lineage (NCBI taxonomy): Eukaryota > Metazoa > Chordata > Actinopteri > Kurtiformes > Apogonidae > Ostorhinchus > Ostorhinchus angustatus. The sequence goes on from JAPTMW010000006.1 coordinate 30,667,323, forward strand.
GTTTTTCACCTGAAGCCCTCGCACATTGAGGGAAGTAGTTCCGTGTTTATGCCACAGACTGTAAACTAGAAATGGCCCCGGTAGGAGAAGGAGTAAATGCAGTGAAGAAAATGGTTGAGCAAAGGCTGTTACAGCGGCTGGCTATTTCTCTTTCCTTCTAACTTCTTTTATTTTCCCTCTTGGGCACACACATAAACGCATCCCATCCTGTGGCACCAGAAACACCCAGCTGTCTGCTCTCTGCCCCCATGTTAATCCGACCCACCAAATCTACTCCCACCCCCCCAGAGTAACCCAATAACACTGTGTGTACTTAAACAGCGGGGTTGGCAGCCCCAGTCTCTTCTCATTGCCAACATACACACAGAACTCTTTCACCAGTCCTTTACCGAGCTCCACTCCTTCAGAGAGTCGCAGTTTAAACAAACATTCCTCACTATGCAACTTACTGCGATATTTCTTTAAAGGAAGTAGGAAAAAGAAAATAAGAACTGATGATTGCACTTCTCTCTCAAGGCATTATTAGGCGATATGTTATAATTAATTGAACTGTGGTCTTGTTGGTACATGAGGGTTCTTGGCTGCTGTGCTTTCTCATTAGCTACGCAGATTCTGGCCCTAACCTAATGAACAATAATAATACTTGCCGGTTGAAATGCGTTACGGAGATGAAACCTGATGGCCTCTGCTGGTAATTGGGCTCCCTTCCACTCATTAAGGGAGGAAAGCAATAAAAAAGCAATAACACTCTCAAAGTGCCATCAGAGGAGGAATGTGGCACTTTCTTTTTGACAATTCATCAAGAGTGAAGCCCTGCCTATTAGCTGAATGAGAGCCCAGGGCCAAATAAACATCTCCCACTCTGCACTGAGTGTTTGATAGGTAAACAGTCTTTGATGTGTTCACTGCCCAGTGCTGACATCCGATGTGGACATGACCATGACAACAAAGAAAAGACCATGGGAGAACTTTTGTAAACTGTCATAGTTAACTATTGCAGAAATGTGGCAATTCAATATCTGCAGTGTTTATCTTGGTTACTTTGATGTGTGCTCTCCTTCCCTTGCAGATTCAATTTTGTAAACAAAGGTATAGAGCCAGTGAGAAGATCAGGTTAAATCCTGGATTCAAGGCATGGTTACATTTCCCCACAGGTTAGAAAAAAAAAAAGTGTTTATACTCACTGGAATATGTGTCTTTGTTTTTATAAATGGCAGGATGTTCTGCCAAATTCTGCACACGGGGACTTGGTGCTTCATTCATCACACAATCTTCCTCAACAGCATTGCACAGTTTGTAATTTGTTTTCTGAGCAACCAACATGAGGAATCTGTCCTGCACTGAAATATTCAAATAAACAATTACCTCTGACTGGCTCATGCAACAATGTCAGGAATGTAACTCCCCGCTTTGTGTGTTGCAGCTTGCCTCCTCACTAAGCCTGTGGCTTTCAAACAGTGAAGGAAGAGGATATAAGCCAAGAGTGACACACAAGTCATCCTCAGGTCTCATTCCACCAGAGTCCTCTGTCTGGTCCTGACAGGGTTAGCAAGTAGGCAGTTCAGACTCCCACTGCAGCTTGGCTAGGGAGATAAAACCTGTCTGAGTCTTGTACTTTCTTCTGCACTCACCATCTCTCTAGTCAAGCAGGAATGGGAGCTCAAAGCTAGAGAAAATACTGGTGATGTTAGAATGGGAATCCAAAACTACTTTTGAAAGGTTTTCCGCTTTAATTTAAACAGTAAACAATGTGGTATGGATTGGAAGAGATGCCAAGCATCAGCAAGAGCAAGTTCTAAAGGAGGAAAGAAGCCATTACACAGCCTGAAACTGTCTATGTTTTGTATGCTGCTTCAACAGCATTTACTGTGGAATGACAGCTTGAATAAGAATTTTCCCTCTAAGCAGTAATGGTAGAATAAAGCAGCTCAGCCATATATGTTTGTTTGCATTAGACTTTACTGCATTAATTAAATAATTAAATAAATAAATAAATAGAGGCGTAGCATCATCATGCTCCACTCTATATAGTGTCCTGTATGTGCTCACACAAATACATGAAAAACATATGCAAATTAACTTTGGGGAAATATACTTGTTGTTGAAGGTGTATATTTGATTAAGACACCAGATCATGGGCTTTTGCATGTTTGGTATAAATAACCTACTGTTTTACCTGTAAGAATAGCAAGATGGATGGTTCAGAAAGCAGAAAAACATATTTTTCTTAATGTAAGGTATTACAAATATGCAAATCAAGTCAGCAGGGATTTTTTAATTGGAATACCTGCCTTCTAATGAAATTATTGAGTGTGGATATCTGTCAGGCACAACCCACTTTATGAATATCTGTGCGAACAGGGGCTGCACACTGCCGCTGGTATGCACTCTGTGACTCCTGGATGTATGTGTATATGCTTTCAGTTCAATCAAAACACACACAACTAACTTGTGTCAAATGATTTTGCTGCTCCACAAAGTCAATTCAAATATTTTCAAATGGAGTAAAAGTCTTTTTGCAAAGAATCCACATGCACAGTCAAAATGGTACAATGGTAACCAAGCGCAGTGCAAAAGTGAACACACTGTGTGATTGTAACACACAGCGTAACAAGTGTGCACTGTTAAATCTTTTAGACATTCAGGCTGAGAGAATCCCTGCTGGCAGACTTTGACAGCTTCAGTGAGATAGGGGTGTCAGCCTGTCCAGAAAGTCACTGGAAAAAAAGGAAATGGCCATTGAAGATTTTCTCCAGACAACCTTCTGTGCCTTCTCCAATAATCACACAACACAGCAGATGAGACATGCCATGTTTATGGATGGTCATTTCCTCTGCCTCTTTTTCTCATTCACTCTGGTTATGTCATCAAGTGCAGCTCCAGAGAAAAGCCTCTTTATATTCCAAATGGCTACGAAGATGTTCCTTAAACTTTGTTTATATTTCATGTTGAATTGTGGGATGTTTTTATCGTCTCTGCTGTGTTCTCAGGGTCAAGTGACATTCCTTAAATTCAGTCTATTTCTTAGAGTGGTTGGTGGTCTTAGAGGGCTTGGTCTGAACTTAATGTCACTATGTGTGAACCTTCCAAAAGAAAGAGCTTTTCTTGACTCATCAATTCCACCACCATGCTGCCGTCTTCTTATCAGTAAGCTGCTTGAATACAATCTGTGTTGGATGAGCCTGGCTCTATATGCTCCACTGCTGCCTTATGACCAAAACCACCTGTTCTCAACAGCCTACTCCAGTCAGCTTTTTGAAACTCTCACTATTCCTACACTGTTCAAGTCATCCACAGAATATTGTGACACTTTGTTATTTTTTTGTCTGAGGCTGTCTGCTCTCCCTGGCTCTCCCTGTCTGATAAAGAAGGTGATCAGAACAAAGGAGCCCCTCACAAGCAGCTATCTGACTGCAGTCCAACAAGATGGAGTCTGTCTGGATCACCTCCCTTTTTTCCTGACAGTGACCCTGAAGGGATAACACCAGTGTAGGAGGAATGCTGTTTGCTAGTAAGAAACACAGGGATGGATGGAGCAATACTCTGTGCACAACAGGGTACATACCATACCCCCTTACATTTTACAATGTACACTTAATGGGAAATGCAGATGGAAGGAAGCCGGAGAAAAAATAAAGAGTACCATACAGGCTAAAGTCCAGATAATTGTACATAGAACGACAATCTGTTGAAAGTGCTTCACAAATAATGCTAAAGAACAGAGAATAAAACATAAAGGAGCTCGTTCTTCTGTGGGACTGATGCTTTACGACTATAGAGGAGGTGGTGACCCTGCCCTTGGCCTCTTTGGGACCACAGATATGGGCTGAACCAGCTGTGGAGGGTGGGAGGACAAGTGTGGATGAAAGTTTAACAGCCCTCCCAAGGCCTGTTTACTGCCATCCCCCTGATGGAGCTACAGAAGGTGGGGCCTCGTTCTCCACGCAGGGCCTCGCTGGGGCTCATCAAACTCCTTAGCTGCTCCTCACTGAAGGAGTCCATCTGGTGCCAAGTAACCCGCAGGAAGGAACTGAGGCAACGCTAGCAACTTGCTATGGTGCACTCCCACACAGACACACGCAATACTTGTACAAGTGCACCGTTCCAGATAACCTCACCCAACATTTGCTCCAATTCCTGCTTTGCTGTTTTAATTTAAGCCAATTAAGCCAATTTTCTAGATTTTATTCTCTCCTCGGCATCCTGCTCTCACTCCCTCTGCACTTACCAGGATCCCAGCTGGGCTTAAACACACACAGACGGGTCCTCAGAACAAATATTAGCAGCTCAGCCTGGGAGGATTGGGTAGGATACTTGTTTAAGTGTGTAATTTGGGGCGCATGAGAACATATGTTGAAAATCCTGTTAAAGGCATTACTTCTAAATCTAGTGATTGTTCGCCCTAGCCTTTTGCTTCCTGTCATGATCTCTGTATCTCTATTAAAAGCTGTTACCTCTTTGGTTGGATGTGTGCTGTCATGAGTGCATTCATTCAGCACAACAATGGGCATTAAATGTTTTGCGTGCTAATCTGTATCGAAATGAATACTTACCTGTAGAAGGCGAGGCGGATGTTGAGGGTTCAAGAAGACAAAAGGATTCCCAAGAACAAACATAAGGGGAGAAAAGAGAAAAGAAACTTGTTAGCAGCAAAGAAAAGGAATCTTAAGTAAGAAACAATGTGATTTTAATGTGGCTCCAAGAGGAAGTATCTGTGACCTGGGGTTACTGTTAGAACCTAGTCTGGGACCACTATCGTATCCCCCACCCTATTCCTACATGCCCTGAATCCCTCCACCCCTGCATCGCACCATGCTCCCAGCCTTCCCTCTGACATCTGCTAATCCCTAGACCTCTGACCCCAGGAAATTTACTCTACCAACCTTGACCATTTTCATTCTCTTTCCTTCTTTTTGCCTGCCGGATCACCATTATCCATTATCATTCCATTGTCTGAGGCCAAGAAAAACAATTTAAATTCCCATGAACTGACATCCACTCACAGGCTAAAGGAGATTGGGGTATAAACGGGATGTGAGGCTGAAAGGTGTTGTGTGTCTATGGCGTGATAGTCTGGCTATGTGATTTTTACCGAGCAAAATAATAAGCTATGTATAGAGCCTTAAGTGCACCAGAAAATAGCTATTTATTCCATATTTCACGGTTGTCAAAGACACTTTCACACTTGCATCATATATTTGTGGCAATTACCATTTTACCAAATACCTACAGAATCTTCATATGAATAATGCGTCCAGACGATGGGAACACTGTGTGCCGTTTCCATGTGTTGTGAAATGTGTAAAATTAGGTAGCACACACCTGCAGAAAGCAAAATGCCTGGATATTTTCTGTCATTTTCCACTGACTTAAGGATCAACGCATAGATACTTTACCACATCATTTTCCACATGTAAGACGAAGATTTTATCTCCTGTCGGGTGTGAAGTTGAACACAGAGAAGAAATGCCAAATAGAGAGATGGAAAGGGCAAGAGAGATTTGTGTTAAGCTGTTTCTGAGTAAAAGAAACAGCTGTCATTGAGCTAAAAATGTCACAATAACCGAGGATACATTTTTAAGTGAGAGTGTTACACCTGCATCCCCAAGGCAAAAGTCCCAATACCGACAACTTGTATTTCCAGTCATGTGCTAATCGGCATTGTCACGTTAAAGGTTTAACATGACTCTGCATGCGTCAACATGAAAACGCTGAAACACAAGCCACTTTTACACAGAGATCCCGGAAAAAAGGTGAGATGGTGATCCCACCTTTTTTCCATCATTGACTGATTTCCACAGCCAAGCCAAAGGAGTAACAGAAGTGAGGCAGGATGGACTTTTACACAGCGGACCTGCGTTCCGGAACCAAAACGGCGGTGAAGCAGCGCAGCGTATAGTGTGACATATAACTTCCACATCGGAAATACCCCGCGCTAGTGGTGTTGCTAACCTCTCCAAGGTCAGCCAGTCTTTCACCGTTCCACAAGTGTTAGCATGGATAGAGTCCTCTGCCTGCTCGCAGATCTCTGCATCTCCCCGGTTCGACATCTTTCTGGTGGCGTTGATATGTTGGTTTAGGGTACACGGCCCATGCTCATTCTTAAATCCCCCCCGGTGCAGGGTTCGCACACACAATACCTTATCAAAACGTCACACCTTGGTTGCGGAACTAGAGGTGTTCCTTTTACATAGCATTCAGGAATCATGATTCCACCTTCATTGCGGTTCTGTTACTACCTCCAAAGGCGTTACAGAGCCGCGATGAAGGTGGGACAAAATGATCCCACCATTTCATTTACACGGACATCGTTCCAGAATAAAGGCGAAATATTCCTGCAACAGAAGTGCTGTGTAAAAGGGGCTACTGAGGTACAGTATTTTTGCAAACGCTGCATTTTATGAAGACGCCTCTTACAGGATCTCACCTGTTTGAGGGTTTCTATTTGGAATCATTTCAATGTAACACAAAACAATGGATTAGCTGATACGAGAAGCTTCAATCGTATAAATTCAAGTTGTGATCAGAAAACAGCAAAGGTAAGACAATTTGTAATCAGCGCTTAATAACATGACGTTTATATTTTGCTTTTCTCCAGCTCGTTCAGTGAGTTTTAGCGTTACAAAAATAATACTTGTACTGCTGGATCTGCTTAGTGTTAGTGGTGTAATGTTTGCCGCATTTGCCTTTTGTTAGTGAAATTACTCATAGCATACACCGGTTTGAATTGTGTTGTTTTCAACAAATTAGTTTTGTTGAGCTTTTAGCTGACATTCGTCTGGTTAAATGAATACACAGAATGTATATATTGCTACAAGCCGTGTGTAGTGTTACCATGACAACAGAGACACAGCAGCAGCTGCCCCCTCTGGTATAACGGGTTAACATTAATGTGCACAAATTATGAAAAGGAAAAATTTTAATTCCAGCTCCCTGCTAACTCTAAAGCATTCGAATAAACCTTAAAGACTAAATGTGAAGATCTTGTATGTATGCTCTCTATATGCAGCATGCATTCTACATTTATATTGTGGTTTTTGAGTCTTAAAAGTTAAAAATTAAAACCAGATGTACCTTTTCTTGACACTACTAAAAGGTTTTTGTATTATAGTGTTTTTATAAATGGGTACATTGGGTCAAAACCTCAGAGCAGACCATTATACTTTTGTCCAGATTAAAATATGAGCTTAGTCTTAGTATGAATTAAATTCCCAATGATATTCACGTGGCAAGTTTGTTTAAAGTTGCTAATTTACCTAAGAATTGCAAATCACCATGCCATGTCCATAGAGATGAGACTCACATTTAAGTTAGTTCAATGCAAGTTTGTTAAAAACTCACTGTGTTCCACATGATTGACCGCCTCCCCTGAGCGAGAGACAAAGGCACCCCCCAAAGGTCTAATCCGACCAGATCAGAGGAACATCACGTTGCTTCTGTTGTTGATCTGTTGTGATCTGGCTGAGTTGGCATCCCTCCAACTCTGTGGACTTGACCCCGAGGCAGAAAGGCCCTCATTCACCCTACTGTTCCCACTCACCCCACAATCCTGGCACCACATGGCAAACTCCCACATTTATTATTCATCTACTTCATTACCCTCCACAGCTATTTACTGTTACACTGCGGCCTCAACGTCATAACCCTGGGGTGTGCATTATGCTGATCTTCAACAGAAAGAGGGGTAAGAAAGAGTAAAAGGGGAGAGGCACCACCCCAATCTCATTTCATGCATCTCCTCTTTTGGAGCCCACAGAACTTAAGTGAATAGAGGCTTCGGACTGAAGTCAAGTGCTGCAGAGAAGTGGATTTGTGTGGAAATTGCCAAGAGCAGACTGGCCTCATCTTTCTTAGGTCAGCATGCTAAGCACTTAAAAAGGCCCGGCCATTTCTAAGTAAGGATATCCAATCAATTCCAACAGCCTCCGGGGCAGTCACCATTCGCGGACCCCATGCGAGTGCCGTCTTTCTGCCTGCGAACACCTGGGAGCAGGCGCTTAAGCGTTGAACTAAGCTAAGTTAATTGCTTGAGATAGAGCCCTTTGTGGTTTGCGGACTGTTTTCAAAGATGGCTGTTTGTGGTTGGATAGGATATTCTGTGGCCTAAAAACTAAAGATTAACCTCACAAAGGGAAGGTATACAACACAATGTTCCTGTGGGACTAAGACGACCTGAACCCTCCATTAGCACAGCACAGAAAGCTAAGGATATAGAGTGTGTATGTGTGTCTGGGTGTGCGCAAGAGGAGGGTTTGTCAAAATTTCCTGATTTGAACCACTGTTACTGAACAAATGGAGGATTCTTTTATGTTAAGTCATCTGTATTTTTTTTCTCCATGCATTTGATTTGTGAATGCTATATAATAGATAGGTTTCAAGGCTCTTTTTCCCAAATCTCTTGGCTGAAAGACGTAAACTAAAACAAAACAAAACAGGGGAATTGGGCTTTAAAGGGAATATGATACCACATTTTATAATTACACTTATTTTCCGATCTTAATTATTTTTCTTTCATAAACCAAGAAGCTGTGGTATTCATGTTTATTTCAGACACAGTTGTAATAATTCAGTATGAGTGCTACTCCAGCGCTGTAATGACTTCCTTTTTCTTTGCTGTTATTTTTGTGCCACTTGTCTGTGCCAGGATGCTACATGGCCGGGGTGACCACAGAGGAGTAACTCTGGTCTGGTTGTGGTTTTTGGACC
>JAPTMW010000006.1:30759988-30774236 GCA_029822955.1 Ostorhinchus angustatus
ATAAGATGCATGCAGTTAGAGCGGCGTAAGGACTCGGTAGAGCCTCTGCCCAGAAATGTGGCAGACTGAATCTGAATAGACTCTGAATGCTGTCCAAGCCTCAGCTACTAGCGCTGCTTTTGCTATTTGTGGCTTTAATCTGATACATGGAACGGGGAGACATTTATAAGAACCCAAGTTTTTGGAAACATAAAACAGCAGATGGGTTTATTCTGGGCAATAAAACATTTAATGGAAGTCACTGCGACACATGTTAAACTCAGCCTGTACTCTCTGATACTCCCACAGAGGGGCTTAAGGAGGAGGCTGGACAGATGGAGAAAGTATGGTTGAGGACATGACACCTGAGCTTAGTGTGGAGAGAGGCTTCTATCAGCAGGACATAAACTCTGTATGTAATGCATCGCCCTGTCCTCTGCATTTACTGAAAGGCACAGGAAGTCAGATAGGGGCACCCTATCAAATGTTGCAACACTGGGATTACTGAGCAGGAATTCTTGTTTTTTACATCACTTTCAGCCTTGTCATATCCTGCTCCTCTATATCACTCTCATGTTTTGTACTAACAGCATTTTTTTGTGTTGGTAAAATTATTAGAACATGCAGGAACTATGAGACAAACATGCTGGATGTTGTAGTGCGAGCTTTAAAACCTCAAGAGATGAGCGTCGCCACACACACTTTAGGAAACATTAAATAACATGTGAATTGTGCCTGAACCGTGAGATTCGAGGCCCCATTTACAACCTTGAGCAGGACCTTGAAAGGATTGGAGGTTGTAAATGTGCACTGAATGGGTCCTTTACAATAATTACATTGTGGACATTTTTTAGGGGTTGGTAGGCGAGTGCAGATTTCCCAAGAGTTTTAACATGGGAAAGTGCACGGAAAAGATGAGCAAAATGTGTGTTGGCATTAGACTTGATGTGAAAATCCAAAACACCTCAGTAGAACCAGTGGAAGAAAAAACATCCCCTCCCTATCTGTGCAGTTAATCAACAAAAAAGGATTTTTCACAATATGTTCCATGTTCTACACAAAGATTATACATAATGTTGATGTTTCACTGCACCAGAAAATATAAAACTATGTCTGGGTTCTATATAGGTCACCAACATGGATAATTAAGACATTTGTCTGCACCAGTGGTTCTCAAACTATTTACAGCGGAGCACCCCCTGAAATATACTTTTTTAGCCAAGCAAACCCAACTCTCATTTTAGCATTTCTGATTGAAAAAAAATTGGGCAAAATGTGCTCCTGTGCCAAAAGTGTCTGTTTATATTTTCAAAACTTTGGAAACAATGTATATTTGACTGTAATGTATACTGTGGAAAAAAAAATATATCTATATATCTATATATATCTGTATAAGTACATTTTGTGTGCAAAATATAAATTGAAAAGTGCCCTCCTTCACTGATAAGAAAAATAAATAAATTGGTCTTTAATTAATAAATGAACCTTTCACTGGCAAAAAAAAATAATTACTTAGCTACTCAGATAAACTCATTTTGAATAATATAAAGTAGAACTGTTCTTAAAATGTTACCAAAAATTAAACAAGATGACTGACAATGAATCTATTATATGAATGTATTTATTGTGTTTTATATTTCAGCATTAATTGTCATTACTTTTTTTGTATTCAGTACATGATGACTTATTTCATGTATTTAAAAAAATAATAATAATTCAAGTACCCCCTGGGCTTCTTCCAAGTACTCCTGGAACTTTGGGAACCCCTGGTCTACACTGTTAAAATGTATAAAATGTACAGTCAAAACAGCACCAGGGGAAATGCAGTGTTTTAACCGTTACAAACACTGCACAAAACAGCATTAAAAAATACATACACAATGAAAAATATTTTTATATAAGATGACGTGACACTGAGTTCAATGCACATGTTTTTCCAAAAAAAAAAAAAAAAGAAGATAATTTCAGTGCAGCTAATAACTAACTGTAACCAACCCCCGAACCTAAAAGTAGTACGAGAAGAGTTGCAGGGAATCCAAAGTAAACTTCACTGGATGAACTGTCCTCTCCTTCTATTTTTTCCAGTTTGTGTCAACTTCTCTTTTCCTCCCACTCTTATTAGATATTCCAGCCCTCCTTCCACCACATTCCTGTCATTTGTGGAATTTCCCTGTCTTGGTGAAAAAGAGCCCACTCCCAGGGTCCCGGGAGCTGTAGCTAATTAGCTGGCCTACTTTTTCCTGAACACAGCCGCCTAATCTGCCTCTGTGGAAACTCATCACAACTGTCATCCCCCACCTAGGGCAGACCTTGATAACAGGGTGCTAGCCTCTGTCATGACAGGACAGGGTAAACAGGTTGGTGCACTGAGTGATGGGCAGCAGGCGCTAATGAGTGAGAAGTGAATACTTGAGCTGTGATGAGTCCAGAAGGGAGGGAATGAGAGGAAGGGAGGACGAGGGCTTCTCGAGTATCTCTCCAAAAGCCTTATCAGTGCGGACGCTGTCCTTCCTCTACGCCGTCCTCCTCCTCCGACCGACCCACAACCACTGACATCATTAGTACGGCTGTAAGCATGCGCATGTAGTTTGTAAATCCCTCACCACAACTGACCAGACTATGAAGAATGATGACGGCTGGTTTGTTTGGCAGGAAACCCACTGTCCCGGATTTATATGTAACCAGCTTTGTTAAAAAAAAAAAGAAAAAAGAAACTGTTTGACTTTATTTTACCCCTGAAGGAAATACTGAGAAGGGTACAGATGGTCTCATAAACACACAATTAACCCACATAAAGTGCCAAACCAAACAGTAACTTATTAACAGCATTAATTCATAGTCACTTCCTTAAATGACAATATTATTGCAGAGGGAAAAAAATCACAAAATTACCCCGAGACATGGCAAGATCTGGAGAAAGATGAGATGAGCAGAGAGAGATATAAACATCTGAAATTCTCTTTGCAAACATTATTAACCTGCTGTTTTTTCTATAAATAAAAAGGCTTCACCTCATTTGGAAGCATGTATAGTACAGTGGCACCTTGTAAAACACAAACACTGACAATGCCACAATTACATGATTACACATTTCTCCCATATGTGTTATGCTGTTGTATCACATTTAGCTCATGTACGTTCTAACAGTATAAATAGTCAAGTATCAGCCACTCTTCTGTTATTCGTTGGAGATTCCTCTGCGCTGTTAATTGTTTTTATTCTTTGTCAGAGAAAGCAGGGTAAGTGTGAATATAAAGTAAGGCTTTAATTAAGCCTTCTTTCTAGTGGTGGCATGTGATCAATAAACACTATTTAAGACCTGCGCATGTTGGTAATCATGTAATTTCTTCTTCTGAAAGCAAATACAGTAGAAATGACAAACAGTAGGGGTGCCATTTGTTTTGTGCTGCATGTTATTGAGCGGGACCCAAATGATGGAAAATACACAAGATAACTTATAATTTGCCAAGCCCCTCACGAACACATGGAAAAATCAAGCATAATGGACTACATCTACAAGAACATAATATTCAGCTTTTTGCTCTTATACTGTCTTAAAATTTCCAATTAAGTGTGCTACTGAAAATGAACAGAAGATAAAAACAAATAAACAAAACATTATAAGAAATGGTGCTTTTTCAAAGTTCTCCATAATGAGAACTTAGCCTCTCGCTTTTGTTCGCTCAAACATTTCAAAAATTTTTTTATTTAATCAGGATGTCTGATTGAGATCTAGATATTTAGATGTTAGTTTTTAGTTTCAGTCTGTGTGCGAAATGCCGCAAAACGCCGTTCTCAGTTCAGTGCTAGTATGAGTAATTGTGTTTTAAAAAAGCATCTTCTCCTGTGTCCTGGTGTGATGATGAAGATCTCTGTACTGAGGCAGGGATGTTAAAGAATGTGGTTATTTGGAATACAGGGCTTTACAGATGAATGTGTACATGTGAAGGTGTCTCTTAGGCTGCGTTCAGGTCTTAGTCTAATGCACAATGCAGATTCTTTGGTGAAATCCGATTTTTTTGAGTGCTCGTTCATGTTACACATTAAATGTGACTTCTAACCGTTTTGAGAATAAACTGAATGCAACCCTGACGTAAATACATGAGCATAAAGGTACGCACTGTGTTTAAGGAAGTAAGCATGTTTTTCCCACCGTTTCTTCTCCTAGGACGCAGAATTGTGACATTTGTCGCATTTCAATGACATAAAGGTCGGATAAACGTGACTGCCATTCAGAGTAAAGTTGCATTTTAAATTATCGGGTATGTATCAGATTGAGGACCACATATGAAAGTGGCCTGGGTTGGATTTCAACTGTTCAAATTGTCTTTAATCGATCGAATACAGGTCACAAATGGGCAAAAAAAAAGTAAAATTTGGGCCACATCTGCCTGTAGTCTGAACGTGGCCTTAGTCGACCTTGTAGAAAAGGTCAAATTTTCAGTATTTGTTCATATTCATAAACCTGTTGATTTCCTTTGAGATCATGTTCAACAGTAGGTGTGTTTCTCCTAAGTAAAACAGGAACATTCGTTTGGATTCAGACATTTTCTGGAACTGACTGTATTGAAGTCCAACCAACCCTCATAAAACCACAATAACATCAACATATCACAAATCTGAATCAGGAAAATACTCAGTTTCAACAAGGGCTTTAGGAATATTCACTTTGACTCATATGGAATAACTGCAGAAAAATAACGCAACAGGGAAACTGAGATGATAGCAGAATGTTTTGAAATACTACGAGGTTCTAAAATGCTTCTCTGTTTCTTCACATCGTTGCGTCTCCATGGGCACGGCCTTCATAACCTCCTCTCCGTCTTCAGATTTCATCATCCTATACGCCTGCCTCTCATCTTCTCATCTGTGCTGCAATCCTTTACTCCTAGTTCTTCACCCACTCTCTGCTGCGTTGTTCTGTTTGCCAGTGTGCTAATTACACTGAAGCTGCCTAAGCATGGATTCCCTGTGTATTTACTCGACTCTTAGATCCTGCTCCCCCTGTGCTTCAGGTTCACTCCAGGCTTTCGTCTACCTGCCTGGCTTTTTCTAAACTCTGCTCGTCTGCATCTACACCTCATAATACCTCAAGCCCACAGCACCAGATGACCCTGCTCCATTCCAACTCAGCCTCTTCTTACATAAACATTTTGTGACTACATTTTCACTATCGTACTGTGCAAAAGTCCATGGCCAACATTAGGTTTGTTGGTTTATGTCAGTTCTAATGACCACGCATATGCCTTTATCAGTCTCTGTAGTAGAATACAATGTGGACATGTGTGAAGTATGTAAAGCAGGAAAAAAGTTTCAGGGTAAAAACGCTTCTATAAAACACAGGCATTATTTACGTACTATATCTTTGCACACAATGCATCTTTAAGCCTTTTGTTCAACAAAATGAGATTTATTGCATTAATGTTCTGTTGTTTATCCCAGGTTTCATTCAACACACGTCAGATGTTTCTAACTGTTTGTGCTGCTTCTTGTCATGGGGTCAGGGGTCGAACTAAATAATGACTTTAACCTTTAGAACCCTTTTAGTTCGGCTTGTTGTGTGTCTTCCAAGGCTGTGCACATATTTCCTGTATTTTCTAGCTGTATCCGAAGAAAAGAGAATGAGAAATAAATATGTATGCTCATTTCAACCCTGCAAAGACAACAAAGCTAAAGGCGGCCAAAGACTTTTGCACAGAACTGTATTTATTTCAAACATAGAACCAATAATGAACAAAAACTTGGATGTGTAACCAAGTACAACAGACAACGTATTCACTAAAATACTGACAAATTAAGTATTAACAGTAATGGTAATGTTATAAAGAAGAAATAAGGAAGAAAAAATGAAAAAAGTCCCATCCCTCAGATCCAGACAGTTAAAATTACATAGTATTAGTGCAAAAACTTTGGAGGTTTGCTGTAAATAGAAGCCAAGCCTCAACCACTGCTTCACTGGCCCTGTATGCAAGAGCATTAGATTATTCTACATATATAACATCCAAAAATGTCAAAGCCCACACAGGAATGGAAAGAGAATAAGATGGCTTCCTGAGCGTGGCCACCAGTTTTTAACTGTCAATCATAAATGGGAAAAATCCTTCAAAATAAGAGTAAAATGTGAGCAACGAAGTGCAACACCCTCTTCTTACATATACAACTGCATATTAGATCGAGTAGAGCATATCATATACTTATATACAATATAAATATACAGAAAAACAGGTGAAACAGCATAAAGGCGTTGTGCTACCACATGCTTTTTTGGGAATTATTGTACTGTTTGATGACTCCAACGAAGTGATGAAAACATTGATCTTAAATTCTATCTATATTTAGTGTATTGGATGATGGTGGAGGAAGGTGCTGTCTAACTAAATCAATCAATCAAATTTTATTTATATAGCGCCAAATTATAACAAAAGTTATCTCATGACACTTTACATATAGAGCCGGTCGAGCTAATTTACAGCCAGTTTAACTAAAGTAGAGTTGATATGTGACTAATGTATAGGATTCACTTCAGACTCATCAAACCATTCAATGAAATCTTGTGACCTGAAGGCATCAAGATTCAAGAAGACCTTATTGCCATTTTTATTGTGGTGCAAAACAACAACTTCTTCACACAACAGACAGGATAAAAAGCAGCAGACAGATCAGAATAAAAGGCATGTAAAAAAAAAAAAAGTGCATGCATGTAAATATAATAAATGTAAAAGGTCATTTTAATAATACGTGACTAAAATGCTGCTGCTGTGAATGTGTCTGTCTTCAAACATGTCAAATCATCTCATCAGAATCGTCCATCCAGTATAAATATTAGCACACACACTATAACACTACACATTATAATGCACCGATCGCACTACAGAATCCCATTGTCAGGGAATACAAATGTGTATAAACTGTGTTTCAAGCTACATTCAGCTCTTAATAATGCTAAAACGCAGTTAAATTTTCACACAGGCGAGATAAATCTCAAAATATGTACCCATTATACTCTCAACTATGCACTCACTTTTGGAATGGAGCCCAGGAGTAAAACTGCTTGTCTCACTGCTTCTCTTGTACATAATCAAAGCCTTTTCATCTCCCTCTCACCTCTATCCACTAGACACTGGCTGCCATTGGGATTAGAAAAGAAAACACAGCATTACCCCCTTAAAATCCTTTAAAGGGTCTGCTGTGCTCCTCACCTTGAGTCCAGTGTTAGAGGGGAAGACATTAATCTCAATATTCCGATTTGGTAACCTGTGCCACTGGACAATTTGATGCGTGCTGAACATCTGTTTTCGCTTATTGCCAGAAATTGCGAATTTATGCATGGATTTAGCATGTTCAGCTCCATGGACCAACATAATACTAAGACCATTTATATCTTCTTCGCTAATTCACTATAGTACAATGGGCACATATTACCAAAGGAAAACCTAGAGTTTCCCTTCTGTTATCTCTACAGCAGCTGCTCACATTTTGCTCTCATTCATCAATACTTTTCGGGCTACCCCAGACTGTCTGATTGAACAAAACGCATTCCCCCTGAAATTGAGGGGTTTCCACTTAAACAGACAGCCCCGCCCATCTACGCAGTGCGCTATTGACAGAATCAATTGAAGGCAGCGCACATCAGAGGTTCAAACTTAATTGTCCCCCAAAATGGAAAGTGATTTAAAGCCTCGGGTCAGAGACGATCCCAAATGACACATTAGAACACCCCTTCCCATACTGGACCGGGGACACCGTGACCCTTTCGAGGGAGACAAATATCCAGACACCGGCGGGGCCCCAGGCATCCCAACAGCCATAAATGCTTCAATGTCACCAATCTGTGGTCAGTGATGGTCTGACACAGATGATGCCGGACAAGGCCATCCTGTGCGATCCTATTATTAGTGGACAGAAATACACACACAATAAAAGCCCGTGAACAGTTGGCAAAGATGTCTGAATGACCGAGGTGGAATGATTTTCTGTGATACTCCTTTTACACTGGACAAAACACTCAGTAACATCTGCCTTTTGTGTACAAGTGTATAATCTGCATTCTTTTCTGGCTGACTCTGTGGTCGTCACAAGTATTTACTGGCTATGAGCAGCGATGAAAACACGAGCCCCTCTATTTTTCACAGCTTTTACAGCATGATACTGTGATGTTTGTTGAAGTTCCAGAAGTAAATAGCCGGGCAGGAGCGTTATTGATTGTTTTTCACAGCTGGGAACAAAGTGCAACAGCTCTGTTGTTCTTTGCATCGTGCAAGATGCAACAACAGCAGTGAAGTGAAGTGACAGAGCACTCATGATACAATAGGAATCGAATGTTCTGTTTTCCAGGAGCGTCATGATGCTGAACATTACGGAAATGGGAAGCGACTTCAGCTCACCTGTATTCATGATGAGCCTGCGTCAGAGCACTGATGTGGCGATAAAACAATGGAGGTATGTAAGTGGATTCCACAGGGTGTAAGTGGATTTCACAGTGAGCAAGTGTCCACAGCTGCTCCTAACCTGTGACCTCTTTCTGTGTTTGCTAACTGTCTCCCACAAATAATCCTAACCCCCTGTCGGCTGAATGAATTACAGACAGTATGGATCGTCATAGTCTCTTCAGGCTTTAATGAAACTGGGCTTGTGCCCCTGACATTTCCATCCCCCAGGGCCAGTAGTTGCATGGCCACAGCCTCATACCCTGGCCTTGCCACTTCACACTCTAATTGCTGCCTCATAAGCAAGCACCACGGCAACAAATCCAGTTAACGACAGTGGCATATTGATCGCTGGCAGGCAGGCAGCACCCCCTGTCCCTAGGTGTGGGAGGAGGGGCACTGGGGCTTTTACAACCTGAAGGATGGCCTGCACCCAATAAAAAGCAGGTCTCTGTGACAAAATAAAAAACCAAAAGAGGGTCAGAGTGATACAATTACTGCTCGGCAGCGCTGACCCTATCTGTAGGTGAACAATAGACTGCAAGATGATGGTGGAAGAGGGGGGCAAAGAAGAGGGAGGCCCTCATTACAGAGCTAGGCCAGGAGACCTGTTCAATTTGCTCCATTAATGAGCGCTGAAGAAGCACTTTCACGCTGTCCCAACAGAGCCATTATAAGCATGGTACGAGCACGGAGGAAGTAAGACTTCGCACCGTGCCACAAACACTGCCGACAGCACTGGGACATTAAGTCAAACAGACCTGAAAGCTACGAATACACAAAAGCTGCTCAAAGGCGGCCTAAAAATCTGTGATACCATCAATAGAAAAATGCCACCATGGTATTTAAAAGCCTACACTGTTGCATCATAGTTTATTTCAATTCCATCCCAATCATAGCATTTGAAGCATTATTAAGAATTCTAAACCTGGTGTGTAGCTTCTGCTGAGTGATACTGCAGAATCACTGATATTTTATGCAGAAAACAGGACGCCTAATTACAAAAAAAACTATGCATATTAGTCAAACTAGTCATTTACATACAGTAGTCAAATGGCACAAAGAAATGGCAATGCTGCATTTTTCTCTAATTTATTTGTGCAGCTGAGCACAGTAAGTAAGAAGTGATAGAATGAGGCCAAACAATGAGAGGCTTAGTGAGGCTGCACTCCTGCTTAAATCTATCATAAATCAAAGATTACTATCATTGTTATTTTCCACAGATACTGTAGCCATACAGTAACAGAAGGTTGGGAGCATCAAAACTGCAAGGCAATCATCAAAGAGTTTTGCACGTTCAGTAATCTGTTTAATGCTGTACTAAATTACTGTTTTCTGTTTCCTTTGTTGACTAATCTGGCTTACTTTCAACCAACACTGTGCCACAGTCTACTTTCCTAGAATAGATCTTTCTTCAGTCATCAGTTCCATGCTCTCATTTTTATTTCAAGTTCTTTACAATTACTGGTATATTATACAATAATGTCTGAAGTTAAGAATGTTATTATCCATATGTAGAGTCAAATGTCCCTCAGCTGTCATAACACTGAATTGATGTCCAACATGAGATTGAAGCAGAAACTAATGTTTGTTTGGAATGCTGGGACATTGCAGTAGTTATACTAGATAATTTAGCTGTTAAAACTGAAAGCTTGTTAAGTCAGAGTAATATCCAGTACATATTAAATACATTTGGAGCATAAGCAGTGCAAAAGAAATCACAGAAAGTGTGGAAAAGACATCTGGTATTACCACAGAACTGCAAGATGGCCACATCTGGACTAATAAAATTAGATGCTGATTCCCCCGGATAACTGTGTTGTTACAACATAAACCCGATTCAGCACCATTTGGTTTCTGGCACCATCTCTTAGTGCAACAACTTTTCTCTCGTAGCACAGTGTTGACCCTAACCTTCTCCCCACTGCTGTGGTCCAAACACTTCAAAGCTGCCTGTAGAGTTTTTGGCCGAGAAAGACATCCTAAAACTGTCTGATGTCAAATTTGTGCTCAGTGGATGATCGGTTACTGATTAGCAGCTGCTTCAGTGACACTTGTCCTTTAGAAACACCATTCGCATGAGCGCCTTTCAGGTTGAATGAACTCCACTGAGTCTGCTCACAAAAGACATACAAATTACCTCCAATCACATGTGAAATAAATACTGCACCACAGTCATTCTGACAGCATGTCAGCTGTGGTATACATCAATCTAGCTGCTTTCACAGGTATTTCAATGTACACATATTGACACATCCCTGAAACAGCAGAAAGCCAAAGAAATGCCAAAATATATTTGCACTTGACAGAAGTGAAAAGGCTGTTATATATATATATATAAAATGATGCTGTTGCAGCTGATGGAAACTGTTTTAATAAGCAGTGATGTTGGGAGAACTGCTTTTGCTTCCCTTTTTTAGTTTTCATTATCAAAGTCTGCCACCCGCTGTTCCACTCCAACAGAAAACCCAAACACTTAAGCAAAATAAACAGCGACAGCAAAAGTACCACATAGTGTGTAGACTGTACACAGATGAAATGATATGTTATGTTAGACAAGAACTGAAATGACAAGCAAAAATTTACAGAAGCGAGATCAGGGCTCTTTACATTATGTAATGTGATATTTGAGAAACATTCAATAGCAAGACTAACACAAACATGCCTGTTTTGGCCATTCCTCTGACATGTTCCACAGTGCATGGACCTCTGTGTTCGTGTAAAGACACATTTGACATGCGTGCATTTATGGTTCGGTTAAAGCTAATGTGTTATACTTTGGTGTTTGTGTTGAATCTCAATTAAAATGAAATAAAACAGAAGCAGGAAAATGCAACAATGTTCAATAAACAGCCATTAAATATAAATGCCTTCCCTTAAGGAGAAAATGATAAACAAATGAAGAGAATTAAACCCAAACAAGCAACAAGTACAGTAAAGACTTTTAAAGATTTTGCTTGAAGACTAGTGACTCTGCTTATTAAGGATGTGGCTTGTTGTGGTGGTAAACAGTGTAAATGTGTAGGCATGCAGCCTTGGGTCAACAACATTATTTGGATTTTACAACTATGTCCCTGCTGTGCACTGCTGCCGGCCCTGAGACTTTACTATGTGCCATTACGGTCTAACACATAAAATCGAAAAGGTCGTCTCTGCTCTAAAAGTGTGAGGTTGTTAGTTTTACTACAGACACAGACAAAGGTAGAGGAAAAGTTGATAGACAGAATTTAGAATTCCTAAATTGGAAAAGATATTCTAGGCCTTTACTAGTAAAAATCCAATCCTCCATGTTTTGTGTATGTGAAATCATTTTGCTGTTACTTGTTGGAACAGTTATATAATGCGTTCTGTCTTCAACTTATAAGGTGTGAAATTCATGTCGCTCACTTGCTACGATCACACATTTACAGCAGACTGTGATTGTATTGCACTATCTTCACAATCAAAGGGAGGATACAAGAGAGCGCGAGGGAGGATGTGTGGGTCAAAAGGGATTGAAACAATTTAATCGTGGTGAGCAGTTTGAGCTGAGCCTAATGATTTTTGTGAGACAGTGTCATCCAAACATCTCACAGAAAAGGACCTGTTTTAATAAGGCGCCTTGTTCTGAAACTACCTATTGATTTTCACTGTGGCGGCTGCTGGGGCAGTGACCTACGCTGGTTCCTGGCTCCCACAAAAGCTAAATTGAGCCATTTAGAAGCTGGGTCTGACTTTAGAGACTCAGGTTCAGAGCTGACTCTCCCAGCCAATTTATTTCCATCAGGTGGAACTTTTTTTTCCTTGAGCTGTACCACAATGGACTCGCTGTGAAGATCCTGGCACGCAATTTCCTTCTTCCTTCCATCAGACTCCGCTGAGTTTGGGTCCCAAACCTTTGCTTTATTACAGTTCAACATCGGACTTACAACTCTGACCCAACCAGTAGCACAATGTTCCACGCAACAATAGAGCTGTGTTTTTTCTTTTTTTTTCCCTAAACAATTGCAATCAAATCTGGTTCCCAACAAAAAAAAAAAAAGTCTGGGGAACTCTCCGAAACACTGTGCCCCATTGCTCAGCAGCAGACTGTCAAAACCATTGGACCTGCAGCTCAAATACACCGCGTTGATGACTTGACAAATAATGCCAAGAGAGAAAAACAGCCATCGGCATGAAGTTAATAACGTGACAGGGACATGGAATGCACATGCAAACACACATATCTTTCATAACACACAATGGCAACAGATTACAGCTTTGGGCATTAAAAACATTAACCCTTTAATGTTCCCACTATGAATAAGAAAAATATATTTTGGCATGTTCTGTTTAATTCGATGTAATAGTGACAACATTATTCAGTGGCCTGCTCTGCTGACTTGTGTGTAAATTCTGTTATATAAAGTTATGTCCATCTTTTTCATCTATTATTTGCAACAGTAAGAACAATCAGAGTTACAGTCGATGTGTTGCTAGGCTAGTGATGTTAATCTTACGTGATCACACAAACACGTTAGATTATTATTGTGAAATTAGTTTTACCAGTAGGATTACCAGTCTGGCCATATTTATGATAAAATCTAAAATAAAATAACATGAAATATATGCTGTTAACACATTCAGAAATTGTTTAATTGTACAAAAATAATCAATTCCTCTTCCCTTGTACTCTGATCTTTGCACTCACCACCCACCACGCCCTCCACATACAAGCCGCGTTACTTTAAGAATTACGTTTGGCGTGCATGATGTAGAGTCGCACGGATCGGTCTTATGGATCGGTTGCTTTTACCGATCCCTGATGCAGCTACAATGTTAATATCTGATCCTAATGTTGGATTGGTGCAACCTTAATGTCTCCTACATGACCACACCATTTCATGTAAATTCTGTAATAATTAATAATCCTGTGAAGAGGTAAATTACAAATGCAAATTTCACGCATAACATACTTAAACCAAGTGGCAGAGATGGTTTTAAGGAGAAGAAGTGTTTTGACGGTTTTGAGAAGTGAAATTAAATGTTTGTTTACATGTACCTTTCAAGTGTCTCAGCAAGGTTAAGACACTATAAGGGCTTTTTTTCCATTCTGAAAGGCTCATAATAGCTGTCTCTGCATGCTGCATTCCATATCTCCAAAGCATAGTGCATAGTCAGCGCGCTATAAGGAAAATGTAGCCGCGTACTATTGAAATCGTGGTCAAGGATCACATACAAGCACACAATGTACTTTCCATCTGAGTGAACTCTAGCTGAAAGAGCTGCAGACATGAAAGGAGTCAGAGAAGCCGTTTACTGTCTAAATGATCTGAACCCCAGATCAAACAAAAACTGCTTCATGTCGTTTTCCTCAATCAAAGTTCGGAACAAATCCAAATGTTTTTGTTAGTGAAAAGGCCCGAATGGTGAGTGTAATTCAGGTTACAAGATTTTGATTAGCAGGCCATAGGTCACTTGAGTTACAGCGCACATGAGGGTATCAGAAAACCCATGAAACAGTGCTCATAGGGAGAATGAGAAAAAAAACTGATATGAAAGTAAAGGAAATAACATTCAAGGTCACCCTAGCTCTTTTCCCCCCACGGCTGCAAAACATTTCACTGTACAGTGCTGCAGCACATTCATAGCTCAAACCAATTTTACCAGAGGAATCAATATGGCTGAAATATTGGTCTTTTATGAGTTGCTACATTCAGCTGGGGGCCGTGTGAGCGGGGTAATGTGTTCAGCTAGATTAGATTTAAACAGCCAAGACATTGAGAAGGGGTGAAGAAAACTTACAAGAGAGGAACAAAAGATGCACAAAGGCTGTGATTATTATAATTACTTTCTTCTACTATTGATTGTTAAATCGATAGAGT
>JAPTMW010000006.1:30782983-30793341 GCA_029822955.1 Ostorhinchus angustatus
GAGCATAAGCTGGAAGACACTGCACTTCAAGTGATTTCTATGAATGCCAAAACCCCGCCTGTAAACGCTGAGACGCTGGCAATTTTCCACGAGTCTGATCAGAAACACGCACGCCTCTTAACCGGACGACGATCCAGGATAAAGGTCAGCACACTGAAGGGGCCACTGTGATGTCTCATTCTGTCCAGCAACACCACACATCATTTAATGATAACTGGGCTGCTTATGACAGAGCGCTGCTGTACTGTAGTTCAGGAGGGGAGCACAGTTGTAATTTTTAACAAGCACTGAGTGATGGCCAAATTGAGGTTGTTTCCTTTACGTGACCCCACCTTGTCCACTGGCTAAATGCAGCAATAAATAAGACAGACCTAATAATGATGACAGGGCCGGCCAAAGACAACCAGGCATCTTGCTTTAAAGCCACGTGAGACTGCTAAAACCCAGAATAGATACGGCGGCACATAAAAGCGTACACTTATTCTCAGAGGTGCACTCACATGTGTCTTACCGAAGGTGGGAAACACAACTAGTTTGGTACTGTAGGCTTTATAGGTATCTACACCTTACTTTATTTTTTACTTTTAACCCCTACGTTTGAACACAAATGTCATGCTTTTGGCACAGGGTCGTTCCTTTAGTTTTACAGCTTTTGAGGGAATTATTATTTCACAGAATTATGTACCTTCACAACATGAAGACCAAACGGATGGAACAACAGGATACAGAAAAAACAACCCCTTGGTCTAAATACTGTATGGGTAGATAACAAGACAGGATTCATTTAATTTAGACTGATGCGTGGAGAGGGGGTGGGATTAAATAAGTTACACTTCCTCCCACTCCTTTTCAAATGTGCAAATGAAGTTATCGTTTGTTTTCATGTATATGTATATTTTTTTCTGTTTTATTTCTAAGGACTAAGTAAGCCTAAATAAACCCTCTTTATTACCTGTTGTATGTATTTCTTATAGTATAGAGTTTGTTTTTTTTTTGTAGTATTTGTGTATTTAATATTTCGTCTCTTTCAGTTTTTGTATATTGCCTATATTTCTCAGTATTTTGGGTGATAATTTCATACAGTTGTTTTTGCGCTTTAAGTGTTTGCATTAAACAGAGACAGAGCTGCTAAATGGATTTTTGTTGTTCCTGTAACAATGACAATAAAGATCTAATCTATTTGATTCTAAAATGGACAATAAAGGGAGAATGATGTTGTTTTAAGCTTTAGAGCAAAGTTAATGTTCACTATTACACTTTTATTTCAAGTTTAAGCGGTTTTCTTTGTGTTATATTAATAGGGTATGAGGGTCAGTTTGCTTCGTCCAAAAACAGCCGGCAGAATGTCCTCCATAGGGCTATTTTTCCACGTATACTTGGGTAATACATTTAAAGGTATCTGTATTTGAGTAAAGAGTGTGTGTGTTGCCACCTTTGTTGGCAGAATGTGTTTCATGCTACATATAATGTTGTAAATATCTGTGCAGGTGATGTGACTCAACCATTGCAGACAAATATACACTTTGTCCTCAACCCTGTCTAACCTCCTACCAAGTAACTACAGGAGCCACATACATAGCAAAACTCCTTCACAGAGGTATTACATTTCCCCTAACCTAATCACTCACCCACACAATAAGAACCATAACAGATAGGGGCCACATCTCATCCATGCCCCCATTCTGGACTGGACCTTATCTGCAGGGAAACACATTTCAGCTAGGTCTTGTCCTTATGCAGTGGACTGGCCTGCTGACGGTGGTCTCCCAAGGCTTAACCTGAGCTTACTGCTACTCCTCTCTTTCAGTAGATACTCCCCAGCTCCCCCAACCCCCTACCCAGCACAAGATCTAGCTCCGGCACTGGTCTCTACACAAGGCAAGACACTAGCTCTGCACAAAGGGGTATTTACAGAGCCTGTCAAGTTATTAAACTTTAATCCCGCTAAGAAGAGCATATTCTGACAATGAATTATAGATGACGCAGGTTAGACTCTCCTATATGACCTCCATTCCACCAAGCCCACCATGGTGAGTTTTAATAAACTGTATTATCAACTGACTGAGGACGCTGCCTGCACCTAGATCGAGCTTCATATATATATAACTGAAAAATATGGAAGGAGCATGAGGAGAAATCTAATCCTGATGTGAATTACAGCTGGGGGGGGGGTCACGGTCTGGCTAAATCTGTGTGCGTTAGTCAGCAGGGTGTGGAGGGATAAGTGTATTGTGCTGAAACCTCCTGCACATATTCTAGAGCAATTATGAAAAGGATGCTGTTAATTCAGTCACATGAGCCCATCAGTGACCCCATGGCATTTCATTTGTTTGGTCTTTGGGGACCTAAACAGAATTGCTACTTTCCCATCTGGCAAAAATTGGCAAAGGACAGTAAATGAGTTTAAAAATTCAGCAGAGACCAATTGTCCTTCCCTGAAATTATTTTATCAGTCCCCCCTGAGATGAGCAATAGAGGCTGTCCTTCTGAAAACACCAAACACTGTGACTGAGTTCTGGAACGCTTACTTTGGAAGTCATGTTTCTCACAATGATCAGATTTGGCCTAAATGCAAATGAACAGAACAGAAAGACTAAATATCTACTAAATGTAGATATAAGAATAGATAATAATATGTTTTAATCAGGAACTGCATCCACCTGCAGAGCTTATTTACATCTTGAACTAGAGTACATTATTACTTTAATGAAGGTGCAATATTCAAACGCTAACTGTAATATTTATACTTTAACACATCAGCTGAAATTAGCATTAGAGCATAAACAAATAGCAGTCCTGATGCTATGCCAAACATGTTACTGTGATGAACAGATGTCTATAGTGTAATGTAGAGTCATGCCATCTTGTTTCATAAAACTAAACTGAGTGAGTAGTGAGTCACTGCAGCTTACACTCTGACCTCAGCCCAATGCTGGACATAAGGCAGAATAAGTAACACTGCTGTTTATCTTAATGATATAACCATGTTTGTTGCTGGACTGGATCAGCAGGATCAATGCTCTACTCTGTTGTGATGAACTGTCTCACTATGCAGCTGCGATCAGCTCATTAGCTTCTACCACACTGAAATATGCACTACTACTGCTAGCATGCTGGTAGGTGAATTGCGTTTTGCATCTTAGTTTAACTCCCTACATCTTGAAGGAGCAATATGAAATATACAAGAGGTTCAGGAAGAGAGGGCTTCAATCCCCAATCAGACAGGGCAGTTGAGCATAAAGCGCAGCGGACCTATTGATGAGCATCAGCAGTTAAACAGTGGTCATTGACCACCACAACCGCCTGGTAAAAAGCTGACACCATAATGGTTTTCACCACCACAAGAGCTTGTGTGCAGCACACAAGCCACTCTATGCAGCACCTAAGCTAAATGAATCTACAATCAATGTGGAGATCTTAAATAACTTAGTTGTATTTGATCCCCATTGAACTTCAGCTGGTCCTGTTTTACTGTTTCATTTGTTTCTGCTGGGCACAAAATAATGAGGCACTACATGTTCCTATTGAAAAATGTAAACATTTTCTTGAGGGAGGACTTCCCTACCCCTCATCCACACAGTTAAGCCTTTCAATAAGTTCCTAAAAATGCCGCAATAATCTACATATTGTTGTATGTAGAGGTTTTGTCACATAATATCAGATTTCCTTGAGGAAAGACCAAAACATCCACCTTACAAAGATAACACTGACATTAAGAAATGTCTATACTATTAAATTATTTGTTAAAATAGATATATTTCTTGAACAAATCCAAGAAAACAGATCACAACAATCAGTACTTCCCACAGTACGCAGGGAGTAGTCAACTGATCAAACCATGTGTGTTTTGTACCTGGAGGAGATGATAATGAACTACAAAAATGCCTAAATGTAAAGATTCTGATTTTGCCGTACAAAGGTTTATTGATCACAGACAACTGTTTCTACAAGCACACAAGCTTTCAGATTCACAGGGCTGAGGTCAATGTGTTTGCTGTGTGACCTGGAGCCGTGGTGATTTCCTCAATCATGCGCCCATCCAATGCAGTGCAGACCAGGGGCCTCTCATTACAGCATGGATTCCTGCTTCTAAATTGTAGGGCATGGATGTTGACTCCCTGATTCTTGAGTAATGGGATCCAGGGTCATCATTATCAAGTACACAGGACCTACATCATGGAGGCTTTACGGTCTTCAAACAGCTGCTTTTTACCCCCAAAAACCACATTCCACTCCCATCCCCTCTGAAGAACCTCCCTTCCCCACAGTGCTAATCCTCACCAGTTGAGAGGCCTTGTATTTATGGAAAGTAAACATCTTGCAGCTGTAGCCATGCAGGGAAAAAGGCAGATTGTGAAGCTCATTGTAATATGTTTAACTGTATAGCATACCTGAGGAACAAAGAGTTTCAAATGAAAGAATAGTCGTTCAATCCACTCTTCTTCAATGACCCGATTTACAGAAAAAACAGAACGACAAAGGGATGTGCTGGGTGTATATAAGCATAAAAACAAGATGTGATACATGTTTGTCTCTTCAGGGTGCTTTGGGTTCAGCAAAAAGATAAACAATATTGGAGAGGCACATATGGCACATAGCCGTATTGCCTTTGGAGAACCAGCAGTAGCTGTCATCTTTGGACATGACTATCAGCATGGTGGAGACACAACAATGTGGAAGCAAACACAGTAATTACCTAGTCAGAGAATAGGATTGTGTTTGTGGGTAAATGACAGGTGGTTATGATAAGTGGTGAGGCTATTGTGCCAGCAGGCCTTGCCTAGCCCAGTTAAAGGTGGGAGTCATGCAGGAAAGAAGATTACTACTGCAACTCTGTCTCATGGGCTCCCAGTGTGCAGGTTTCACAGAAAAAAAAAGCTTGAAAGCTTGATAGCTGCCATTATGGTTGCTATAGTGCATTTAGAAGAAAAACACACCTTAAGCAGTCTTCTATCCCAACAGAAAAACAGAAGAAACTCAGCAGTAATTGCATTACCAAAAATGCATGTTTGACATAAAAAAGTCTCAATTCTCTCATCACAGTGGTAGACTTTCACAGGGGTAATAATTGTACAATTTCCATTTAAATGAGGTTCTCAGAACACTGTTGGGGGCTAGAGTTGCTTGTGCTTTGACAGTGTAGTATATGAACAAAGGCAGGGACATTTACCCTCTAAAAGACTACAGTAAAGTGAAAATAAGGCGGCCTCTAACATCGTGACAAGCATAAAGGGTAGCTTTTAATACTATTATTACCTGGGGCATGCTAAGGAGAGTTAGGATCTTATTCTTTCTTTATATCACATCCGTAGGGGTGAAGCTGTGGCTGGGTTGTGTACAGCTCTGGTCAGACCATGCTGTTTGTGTGTCTGTGTGAGATGTGGGCACTAGGGTAGTTGCAATTGGTTGTTTCTGGACCCCAAGGGGCTGAGCCAGAGCTTGATCCCTGGGTCAGCCGAATTCCACTCCCCAGCCTCTTATTCTCTGCTGTGCCTCTCTCATCCAGCTCTCTCAACTAGTCATTACAGGGGTTCCTCTTCCCCTTAAGTGGAAGTAGCCTTTATGTAGCCTCTTTCTGTATACATGTCCAGTGTCATCATCACTGCAGTGAGCTCAGAAGGCAGGTGAGCACACAATGGATTAGGTGGACTTTACTTGGACAGCACAGTGCGCTTAAATCTAAGTGAAGGATTGCGGTGGCAATAGTAGATATATTGCCCTGATTTTGACAGTGGCATCTTTTTCTGAAAACAAGAACATTGAACTGAAATTAAAACCAAGTAGTGCTTTAATTCCATGCGTCTGAAGGCATGAAAACATGCACAATAATGGAATAAACTGTGCTGGTGAGTGTGTTTGGAGGCAAACATTTTAATTTTCTAGTCGTTCAATCGTGAAAATAGTGAGTTGAACAAAGCATTTACATCGAGGCAATAGGGTGTGGTTTTCTTTCAATGCATGGTTGGATAAGGATAGTCGAAACAAAAACAAGCGAGCAGCACTTTTACCATACAGATTTATAACAGATCCTCACCACACAGTGTAATTGATGTCTTAAATTTACAAAGAGTCACAAAGGAATTTACAAGCTAGAGCATACTAACACAATAAAGGAGCTTTCCGGATTCATGAGGTTGTCACTCTGTTACAAATCTAATGACTATTAAAGTTGAAAACTAGCAGACCCATTTCGCTGCTTTCAGCAGAATCATCTGATGGAAAGATTGGAACGTAAAAGGAAGGTGATAGAAACTGGAGCTGGGAGACCAAAGGGCCATATTGTTGAATTAGGGAGAATTATTATAGGGGCATTAGATAGGTTATTTACCCCATTAATCATTTATCATTCCTTATGTGGAAACTGTGTAAGATGGTAAATGTCTGTCCTTTAACAATATTCCTTTATCAGAAAGCAATAAGGCTGTGTTAGCCCAGGTCCTGCTGGTCTGTGCTCTAATATTACAACCTGTGGGGGTTTCATCAGAGCCCAGGGCCCAACAAGCAAGTGAGCATACGCTGTGGACCCCCGGCGCATTGCTTAGCCACATTACCCAGCAGCCCACCAACCCAAATTTCATTACTAACTCATTACCGGATCGAGCTCAGCCACGAGCGGAGCAGCACTGAATCATAAAGCACTCATTTAGCACCACATCCAGCCAAACATTATCCTTTATATTGGCTTGCATTGCACGGTAAAACAAAAAAAAAGGCCGGTCGATTTATTTGACAAACCATAAAAGTGTGAAATATATACATCTTTGCAATCCGTTTTTTGTGTTTCATAAGTTTTCCTAATGTGTAATAAAGGGCTGGAGAAAAACAATTTATTTTAAACACTTAAATGGGTTCGGAAGTATCAAGTGTGATACCAGAGTTATTGTTCCAATTATTTTTGCAGCTATCATCATCATTATCATTGCTGTCACATTAGGCCTGGCCTATTACCACTTCACAAGAAAGAAATTCTAAGTAGTTATCTAGACTAGTAAATGTGTCTCTGAAATAAAAAAAAAGAAAAACCCTGAATATTATGTCAATGAAGGAGACATTTTACATATTGTTTTGGGTTTCTTTTTTTTTTTTTTGCAGTGTAGCAGAAAAGAAGGCTACAGCTGCAGACTGATGATGGTAACCGGTTACCAACAACTCATTAGACTGAGAAAGGAAACCGTGTTCCCAACCACAGGTCCTGCCCTTTTTCCAGTGTGATATTTCATCAATGGACAAAATGCCTCCATTGTTTCTTTTGGTTTATTGCACATCAGCAACGGGATACAATGTTGTAAATTTGTAAGTGCACTTACCTAGCGCCGGTAAGGTTTATTCAAGAAGCCATAGGGAGGCAAAAAGAGAAGAAACATGGTGTTAGTGATTAGCATAAAGATGCATTTTTCAATCAATATGAAGCACAGCATGTCAAATTTCCGAATAGGTTAAAGAAAACACGTATTTCTAAATGTAAAAAGACCAAATAACAAGAGAGGACAGTGACCACGTGATAAAGTAACCATGACGATATATTCAAAAAGACAGAATACAATTTAGCAGGGCGCTACTGGTGTTCAGCAAACCAAAGGTGCTCATGGAGAGGGCGTGAACAATTGGAAAAAGACAAAAATCCAGGCACTTACTCGGTTAGAAAATTTAAAAAGCCTTTATTTCATGAGTAAAAAACACACCAACGCATGTCAGCATGTGCCTTCACCCTGTTTTTTACTCCAGCCTTTATGAATTGATCTACAGGCCCTCATGAAATAAAGGCTTTTTAAATTTTCTAAATTCTCCAACCAAGTGAGTGCCTGGATTTTTGTCTTTTTCCACGACTATGTTGTTCCAAGAAATCCTCAATACAGGTAGGTGGGCTATACATTAAATTAATTTCTTTAAATGAGGTTTTGCTGTCTGAAAATTGTGAAAAATGCCTAAATCACAAAAATGGAAGAATATTCCCATTGAGACTTTCCTACTGTAGCTAAAACAGAAATAGAAGATACAACCTGTTTGCACCTTGTTCTATATTAATTGTGAATGTGTTTCTTTTGTTAGTTTAGTAAAGTGCATTTTTTAATCATGTTTTTATGAAGCTAGAAATTAATCAATTAAAACCTGAAATAATCTATGATACTGAAGAAAAAATAAAAGATAACCCACATATTCTGTTGTAACAGAATCTTTGTCAGTCCAACCCAACATGTTTAACACAAAGTAAAATGAGTGTAAACAGTCTAAATGTGTGAATGAAATATTGACAGATTTTCATTTCTGACAAAACGGATCAAATAAAAGTTAAGGCAGTTATTTAATAAAAAGTACATGAGGAGTGATTAGCGTAGGAAGGGACAGTAATAGCGGATGATGGAATGACAAAAAAGATACTGTGGTCAGGTAAATTGATTAAAAAGACATGAACAAGACACTTTTTGTCAAGCTCGCAGAGGACGTATTGAATTATTCAGTCAGTGACATATCAGCAAAGAATGAAGAAACAATTCCCTTTTATGTTAGTGGCCGTTTCCTATTTCCATTTTTATAGCCAGAAAAGATCTGTTTAAGAGCCACTGTCTGTTCTAATGAGATGTCGCTTGATTTAGGGTCAGGCCGCTTGAATACTACAGTGTTTCACGCAGGCAGCTCCGACGGTCAATAGAAATCAATACGGCCGATGCAATTATTAATACAGTCCTCGGCAGTTAGATGTGAATGAGACAGATGACATTAGACCAGATTGATCTAGAGGGAAATGGATTTCATAAAGCACTCAATACCTTCATTATACACCACACAATGGAGAGTGAGGACGCTCAAAAGCATAGGAGTACAATTCAATACCTCCCAATACTAACATGAAGGGAAATTACACTGTTAAATCAAAATGTTGTTACACACTGTCATTATACATTGTTACTTTATAATGTTAATCTTGTTCTCAGGACCTCTACGCTGTATGCAAATGTATATTTAACCACAATAAATGCCACGCACTTCTATAAAAGTCTTGCACAAACAGCAGAAACAGTGTGTCTTAATTATCAGTCACCTTTGTGCAAAGCTCCGTAAACAACCGGACGGAGTAAACAGGGATATGGGTAATGAATGCCTTGCCGGCGCTAGGTTTTTTTTACTGAAACAATGCAGTCGATACTATGCATCCGTCACCTCTCTAATGAAGAATGAGGATGTGCTCAGTGAGAAGCTCGTGAGTCTCAGGTGTCGGTCCCAAATGAATATTCACTGTGCAGACGAACCCCGCTCCCCGTGGGTCCGCGGCACTAACTAACAGAGCATTAATGCTGGTAAACAGAAACAAGCCGACACGTTGGGTTGAAGGGGGTTTGTTTGAATAACCTTTAGTACTCCAGGAATAAAACAGCAATAGGGCCGTATTATTGTCTTCATATCCTGAAAGCTTCATTAACCATAATAAGCAATATATATTTGCTCCTTTGTCCCTCTCTCTCGGTGGAAAAATAAGTAGGAGTTTATTTGATTTATTGAAGCCTCAAGTCCTGTGAGTGGCCCCCGTGAACTGTCGGTCGCTGTGCTTACCTACTATGAGCTATATGCTTATTGCAAATGCTCGATGCAATACTTGGAACGGCAAATATTTGAAGTGGCTGATGCTAATAGCTCCACTCAGGTTCAAAAGAAGATGTGACATGGAATGAGGGTCTGAAATAGGACAGAGAACAAAGTGTAGTACATAAGAAAAAAAATATTGCATATCCCTGAAAATGAAGTTCATCCCATCTCCATATAAATCCTGTTTTAGTTGGTGTTTTTCTTGTCTACACCAGCTAATGTTAGCTTTGAAATGGATTTAGCTCATGTCAACAAACAACTGAGTCCCGATATAACACAGACTACAACACAACACCACGTAACCTTCGCAAAAATGTCACATACGGGATCTTTAAACCTGCACTAACTGCAAATGTGTGTGAAATGGTTGCTTACAATGACGAGTCCACAGAGTATTA
The DNA here is from genome assembly GCA_029822955.1 of Ostorhinchus angustatus. Classification (NCBI taxonomy): domain Eukaryota; kingdom Metazoa; phylum Chordata; class Actinopteri; order Kurtiformes; family Apogonidae; genus Ostorhinchus; species Ostorhinchus angustatus. Next base: position 30,792,964 of record JAPTMW010000006.1, read on the forward strand.
TTACCTGACACCAGTCGCCTTTAACCCCTTGAGACTTTTCTTCTGCAAACAGTCTCCATGGGTACAAGTCTGTACTCTTCAGTAGAACACCCCTACTGCTCTTATTGCACTGTACTAAACATAAAAAGTGACAATAACCTGCTGAACATAGTCGAGAAGCTACCAAGTTATGGAGCAGGACCGACTCAAATTCAGTTATTAAAGGAGTGATATTTAGCTTTTATTTTTTTAATAAAATGGAATTATGCATTTTAAAACATTTCCCTGTGGTCTACATAACCGTAAATGCTCTGCTTGGGTTTGAATTCTTCATTCATTCAACTCCACAGGTCCATCTTCAACCCTATTTCTGAGGAATGACACCAGAAAGGTGGTTTG
>JAPTMW010000006.1:30830080-30841635 GCA_029822955.1 Ostorhinchus angustatus
GGGGTTAGTAAAAGTACCAACAGGGGTTAGTAAAAGTACCAACAGTGGTCTAAGGAAGGACAAACTCTCCAAGTCTCTGTCCATTAAAACATTGCAGTTTCTCACTTGCCGCTCTATACACCACTGGATGTCTTCATCGATTTCTTTTTGTGCCAGAAAATCGTTGTAAAATAATAAAATATTCACCAAGCTAAACAAAACCACACTACTTAAAACCAGACCCAGGGGACACTTGAACAACCCGAACTGAATAAAACACACCTATATTCAATGTATCACTCCTTACAATACTAACAAACTAATGATAATTATAAGGAAGCTGCAGTGATGTAGAGAAACATATTTAGAGAAGCAATTTAAATTGATTTTATAGTTTGTTTAAAGTCTTTGAACTGAAATTATTTCAGTGCTGTATTCACCTCCACAATGCCTGAGTGCAATAATACAATAGGCTGACCAACTGCTAATTCTGGGAAACGAGATTACCCTGAGACAGTAATGGCTCATGCAGGACGTGATAGTATCATTTAGTCCCATTACATTTACCATTCACGGGCACATAAAAAGAGTTAGATCTTCGTCTAGTTGAAAAATACAAGACAATGAACACTTAATCACCACATTAATGAGATCAAACACCCACGACTGCTTTCTCTGAGAAAGACAAGACAAATACAACTGCCTCAATGTTTACAATCTGTGACCATTTTCTATAATCCACAAATTAGAACTACTCCACCTGAAATATGTGGGTGTAGTGAAATTCAGTCCTAACTCTGCATGTTAATGTGCCCCTTTAAAGCATTAAAAAGCACACATGGGGTCAATGTAATACTGTATATGTGAGGTGTTTACTTTGTATTTGACCTCAAAAACATAATTTCCAGAAACAACACCGTGTCCATCCTAATTGCACCCACAGCGCAGACCCATATGTAAAACCAGGCTGTTAAACAGAAAATAATCATCCACCATATTACCCCAGAGTAAAACACTGAATAAACGTTTGTAGCAAAACATCCTTTTTTTTTTTTTCTTTTTTTGATTCGCCAAATTACACCTTGAAGCAACTTAACACAAGCGAATAGAAGTGGTGGGTTTCCAAGGCAAATCGTTATCGCTGTTCTTCAAAAAGGGGTAAAATAACTCTAGAGGAGAGAGAGGGGGAAAAGGCAGGGTGGAGGAGCTGTTAAGATTGAGAGAAGAGAAACAGTAAAGCAAAGGGAAAGAGGGAGAGGGTGTGTAATGTAGTAGTGAGAAGTGGCTCTCCATAAGGCCATAAGGTAAACTCTATGGGAACTATGACTCCAAGCCAGAGGTATTGAAAAGGCAGGCGATAGCAGTAATGAAAGAAATGCAATAATAATGCAATAATGTTGGTTGGGTGAGTCAGCTGGGCCTCTGGCACTTTCTCCATTGTGCAGTAGATGACCTGGTTTCTCTCCTGTTCCGTTTTTCCACTGCAAACACAGGGCCAAGGTGCTAGCCATCAATAATAAATACACACAGTTACTGTTGCCACAAGCCCCTGAGCTGCACAGTGGCTGAGATGGAGGCTTATTAAAGTCCCTCCTTTCTGTTATTGTTTAGCCCTGGAAGAAAGTGATATTATGAAAAATAGGACAACAAAAGAGAGCTTGGCTTGGCACAGTGTCAGACACAGGCACAACTAAATTGCCACTGTCCTTGGATAGAGAATTAGGGCTGGGCTGAACATTGTTGCTACATCCGCCCTACTGGAGTTTTCTTGTTGCTATGGTGCAGAGGAAGTGCCATCAGAACCACAGACTTCGTCTATTGTGGTAACTTGTAACAGCAATTGAGAGGTGCTGTGTAGAGCGCCCTTCAGTTGCTTTGTGAGAACTGTTATGTACTGACAAATATTTCGTGTGGAACTGAAAACGCTGCTCGTATTACACAAATCTACGTGAATGTTCTCGTTTTAATGGGATTCCAACTGCGACGGCAACTTTTAGAATGATTGTGACTGACTGCAAGTCTTTAATAACACAGTGTTATTACCTTCACTGTGGGAATAATTAAATACATAGCAATTTATTCCACCACAGAAAGGAGCCAGGGACAACTGTGCTGAGAGCGTAGATTGTATATAAAGATGGACGACAGGATAATGCGAGCTGCAGGTGTGGAAAAAGGAAAGACCAAATACTCTAGTTACAGACACATTTGGTGCCTGAGTCAGCCCCGTACTGACACAGATACGTGATGGGCACCTGCAAACGGCTGATCTGTTTCTTCCTTCCTCACCCACTCATTATAGTTGTCACCCCGCCCCCCCCAATATAATCAAATATGCAACTGATCAGAAAGATGACACAAAATCACCTGGTGGAATGTTATTTGTACTAAAACCATTCATCAAAAATACCATTTGTTAGGGAACCACGAAGAACCACTTTGAAACTCTTTAAAAAATAGGTGCAAACGATACAACAATTTATTATGGGACTACATTTTCATACCGATGCAACGACACCTGACAAATGTGAACCGCATTAAGATCCACTGCTTCCCTGTTTCTACACTCGGTTCAAGAATTAAGAAAAATGTCTTCAGTGATCCATGAAACTTTTGGCGTGTGGATCTGCGTTCCTGTTCCGACAAAGAAAAATCCTTCATTAAATCCCGTTAAAGGAGGAGACACGTTTTTGCTTTTTAATCCTTCCGCAAGAATTTTGCTCGACTGATGTAGGAGCCGCCGTCTTAAACATGCACGCACAAAGCTTTTGTCAGGACAGGTTCTGTGCTTGTTAACACGGTTTCTGGGAGAGTGAAGCAGAGTTTGTTCATGGTCTGATGGACAGTGGCTTTAGCAGATCACATCCGAGAGCGGCAAGTTCTCAAAGGCCTGATAAATAGAACTTTCTGGAACTTCTTGCTCTACCTGCAGCATGTCCTGACTCTCCAATTGTGTGTCCTCCAGCGTTGGTGTGCATGTGTTTTATATGGCTGATGTGGATCTCTGGGGGAGCTGTTTGCCCATGCACCCACTCCGTAATCACTGCCATAAAAGAAACAAGAGGCAACAAGAGACAAGCAACTGGCAATAAATGACACGTCCTCCCAGCAGTGTAATAACTTCCCCATCCATCAGTCAAACACTGTTCACACATCTTTTTCGCTCTCTGCCATTCAAGTTCCAGCTCCTGCTCCAGCTCACTACAGTTTTTCTCTCTGGGGAAGAATTACTTGGACGGACAAAGGGATTGATTGAGCTCGGCCACCATTTGATGTTTATTTCAGCTCAAATGAAACTGTCTTGTCCCTTCAATAAACCCCTGGCACAGACGCGCAGGCAGCAGAGACTATAGCCAGATGATGAATTACAATATAATATCACACCTTCATATGTTCTGCCTCTTTCAGACAGGCCATGTGTTTCACCATAAAGACCTTGAAATTAATCTACAGTCCTCCCTCCCAAATTTACTGTTGCAGTAGCGCACCCTGAGAGATCGATTTCACACTATATTTCAGTAAATGATGGCTGCCATGTCAAAGTCCCGGACTCCCTGCTGAGAAGACGGGTAAAACAGACAATGAGAGGTGAGAAGGGGACAAGGTGGGAGACGGTTACAACAGAAGCAGAGGGAAAAATGTGGAAATGTGTGGGAAATGAAAGGAAGTGACTAAAGAGAGCGAGATGCAGCAAAGACAGAAAATGGAGAGCTTTGAAAATGAAAATAAAAAAAGGTTTAAAAGAAACAAAAAAGGAAGAAGAGGAAGAAGAAGAAGAAGCGTGTGAGCTAAACCTGTTCTTTCACAAACATACAGAGGTGAGGTGATGTGGGCCCCTGAGCAGTGCTTATTTATCTGCGGGGGAAGTCGTGTGTCACCTTTCTCCCTGCCTGCCACAGAGAGGTCATAAATTACCTGTCTGTAAGCCATCAATCTGCACTGGGGGCGACAGCTAACCACAAGCTTACACTCCATCTCACACACACAAACACACATGCACAAATATGTTCAGTACACACAGACACAGACATCCATGACCAGTCCAAACGCACACAGACCCCACTGTGTTTCACTGTGACACTGTTTGCCATTTCACCAGTGCTCCGTGCACAAACTTTCCTCACCTGCAGATAAACATCCTGCAGTGTTAAAACCAAAAGGAATATATCCCTGTGAAGAAATGAGCCTCGCTTTCTGCACAATTGAGTTTAAAAATTCATTTTGATACATTTAGTTCATTTCACATTTACTTTCATCCTGGGAAAACAGCACGAGGCAGAAAAAACTCTTAGATTTTGTGCTATTTTTACATTATGCAAAACAGTGTTAGACTCAAATAAGGATTCAACTCTTGTATCATTTCATGAAGCAGTGATGTGGGAACACGTGCGCACGTGATCATTTGAATGATGAATTTTCGTTTTACTCCAACAAAGTAGAAACTTCAGTCACATTCTGTTAGATCCCTTCAGCATTAATAATGCACAGGCCTTTATCTTTCTTCCCTGACCTCTTAAATCACTATCACAAAGCTGCTGGTCATGGAGTTAAGACCCCCTCCTACTTCCCTCTGCTTTGCCTCAATCCATTCCTCTTCATTACCTATAATCTTATCTCCTCTCTGTTTTTTTCAGAGGAACTATGAGAATCTCCAGGATTATTCACAAGAAAAAAGTCTTTTCTCTTACTGGTAGCCTGAGTGGTAAAAGCCTTGTCCAGTACGGTTAGTAAGAACCACTAAGGATACGTCAGATTCCTAGAAGAAATCATGCCTCTGTGTGGATATACAGGAACATGGAAGACAAGAAAACACACTGGTGACCAAGATGCAATGTCATGCTATTGTGTGTGATTTTCAACGTGGCCCATTTTTCAAACTTATGTGTTTGTAAATGCATTTGTGTGTGTGTGTGTGTGTGTGTGTGTGTGTGTGTGTGTGTGTGTGACTGCAAATGAGAAAATCTGATGAATTGTCTCATATATGGCATCCATCAGCAGTGTGGTGATTTATGGGGTTAATAACCGAGTCTATTCACAAGCCTGCAGTCCTGTTGTTGTTGGTTTTTTTGTTTGTTTGTTTGTTGCAAGATGACAGAACTACTACAGCCAAACCACCCATTTGCTCTATCCTTTACTCATTCATAATCCCAGTCTTCACTCACATTTGTACCATTTGGCACTGAAACCAGGTGTTTTTGGACACATGCACTCAAACGGAGGCTCTATTTGCATTTGCACTCGGTTACAAATATTAGATTAAGCTAAAATTATGTTCAAAATACAAAGGTCCACAAAAATGTGGCAAATGGGTATGGGGAAATAGATGGAAAGGATGAAATGAATAATAATGAAAAGGCATCTGTGCAAAAAGGGTTGCTGTGCTCATGGACTGTGTTTGGGATTTTGTAAATTTGTTTCCTCTTGAAAGTACAAAAAAAGGATTTGTACCAGGAATGAAAACCCTTTTTTGTAAACTGCAGCCATTCTTAGTGCCTACAGGCTACGCTCTATAACCTGCTCTAGCCTCTAGGGAGCGCTCATTTTTTATTCACCACTAGCACTAGCACTGGCATTACATGACATTATGGCAAATACAGCAAAGAGCATTGATCCCTCAATGAAGAAAAGTGTGATCATTTTTTTCCCAGAGCCGCAGCTTTGTACAGACGTATTTTACCTTGTAGGTATGATGTTGAGCACATTAATAATCAAATGCCCTCTGATAGCAAGACATAAATGGCAAAACATCACAGGTCTGACTACAGAGCAATAAATCACTCATTCCAAATGAAACAACACCAAATGGCTACATTATCAAAAATACAGTCCATAGATTCAATGTACAATTGATGCACCTGTTTCAGTGCTGTCTAGGGTAATGTAATTGTGTACATCATCTCGAGTTTTATAATGGGGGCAGTCATTATACATGCAGAGTAATAAAAAGATAATTATGAATCCCCCAACCGTGTTCTGTCATTTGGCAGGCTCTTTAACACAAAGCATACGTTCCAATGAGCCTCCGCTAATCTTCACAAGAGACGAGGAAATTGGCTCTCTTCAACCGACTTCACTCCACTTTTCATCTGTGGACTTGCCAGTTTTGAAATCAACATGAAAGATTGCGGGATGAGGGGCAGAGCAAGAAGAGGAGAGTACACGAAAGCAGGTAAGTAAAAGTAAGCAAGAGCAAGGAACAGAGTGCAACAGAGAGGAGAGCTGCAACTGAAATGAGGTGTGGGGAACTATAAAGGAAGGAAAGTGGGAGGCGAGAGCAGCAATGCTAATATGTTTATCTGCTTAATGGTACTGTAGCGTTGATTGCTTTATCAACCCAGTGAGCCTTTTATGAGAAGGAAGAATCATAAGCAGGAAGACAGATGAGACTACAAGAAATTAAAAAGGATGAGTTATGAATTGCAAAAAGGCAGTGAAGAGGGCTGAGGTATCTCCCGACTGTTGAACACTGTAACTGTCACAGCAGGCTACAGGTTACAGTATGTGGTTGTGGAAAACTACCCGGAGTTGGCAAGAGTTAATGGGAAACTGCAACCTCCACAGCTCTCTAATTGTTGTATTAAGTGTTGAATTATAGGGAGATAAAGGAGGAAGGTGTGGGGCTAAATGTGTGAGGACTCATAATGTTTGAGGTGCAGAAGGAGACAAATTAGCCTGTTGATAAAGGCAGCCATGGAGGGACTGATGGTGTGTACGGAACACCGTCGCAGGTTGATTGATCACCTTGCCAGAGCCCTGTGTATGAGTGTGTGCATCTGTGCGAGTCTTCTTGTGTACACTCACAAAAGAAGTATGTGATTAATTACCTCTAGCGTTACTTTACCTAGGTTATCAGGATGCAATTAAAACTGAAAAGAAATAAGGTGCTAACATTGCCGGAGTGGTACAGTGGTATAAATCCTTTTGCTTAGAACTTTGCTATATTAAGAACACGCTCATAAAACCAAAAGCAGGTACTATCAGCAGGAACCCGAAGATGTATCCATCAAACACGAACCCAGGGAAAACAGGCCATTCAAGTAGCCGCACCTGATGTGTTTTGTCAGTTTTAAAAAATAAAACAGCACAAGAAAGATGTTTGCATAAAAATTTGTTCAAAAAAAAAAAAAAAAGTGCTGGCTTGGATTTGATAAAAGATTCTTTATTCTAGTGACTGTGCTTTCAACAAGCCTTGAATGTCTATTGTCATACTAATGCAATTCCTTTTGACAGAGGCTCTTTTAGCCTAAAATAGATCCATCAACATTCTCAATATATTCAGTGCTCACAAACACATCCCCTCGCTCATATTCCTGCACTCCCAAACGCATACATAAAAAAAAACATTCCCCATGAAACCAAACTGTTATAACTGTAAGTACATATTGTATAGAAAGCATAAAACACGCATAGGTTAGTACACACCCAACAGTGCATTCTTACATTCTTGGGCCTATAAAGAATCTGCAGCTCAAGCTTGAGGCCTTGATATGACAAAGACACAGCTCAAGGATAGAAAAGCACTTTTCCCTCACCAAGGCCGATTGCTGTGAAATGGAATGGAAACAATGATACCTATAGCGAACAACATGCAGGCAGACAGACAAACAGAGAGAGCGAGCTAACATCACATCAGTGCCTCTGCCCCAGCCTCGTTTCATCGACAGTCAAAGCCATTTAGACAGAAGCTGTTAGATGGCCAGACCCTGGGCTGCTGCAGCCACTCTCTCCCAACGACTTCAGAGCTGTATTTATCTGCATTAGAGAATAAAGTGCTGGGGACAATCAGATTGGAGATGGCTAATTCCACAGCTGTCTACCCGCAACATTTAGCAGCACAACAGTTGATTATTCCTTAGACATATCTCTGTGTGGGTTTAGATGAAAGAGCTTGTTGTATTTTTTTCCCCTCTTTCCCCTTGTGTTTTTCCATTGCTTGTTTATCACCAAACCTTCGTAGCGCACCCCAAGTTGAAGTGGCTGGGTTCAAACAAAATGCCTTCTTGCTAATTATCTGCGATTCCTCATCTTCATAAGACCACTCTCCCCCCACTTGTGCAATTGAATGCATTTGCATAATAATGATTACTTGGCTCGCTGCAGTGTAAATAACTGGCTGATGCCGGCTAGTTGTCCTAATTTCAGTACTTGTTAAGAGACAGGTTAGGCTCCTTAAGGAGTTACTGGTGGAAGTACTCATGCTAGGTGATCTGAAGGAGGTCGATGCAGCTTCAGCTACAGTGATAGTAATAAAGGCTGAATTTGTTTTTGTTTTTTTATTAATTTCAATGAATACTTGATACAGACAAAAAGTACCCATTATGTGCCCCTGAAGCCAAAGAGACATCCAACCAAAAGCAGAAAAATGAGAAAGCACTCCAAGAGGAGAGAGAAGGAAAAACCTTCAGCAGCTTCAGCAAGTGGTACTGAACGGATTAGCCACTAATCTATCTGGAGTGATAGTAAACCAATTTCCTATAACTTCTTAGTTGTCAGAAGTTATTTAGCAATAATAAAAAAAAAAAGTCCAGTTTCTCGAATATGAGGCTTTACTTTGTTTGTCAAATGTCATTTCTACCTGGACACTCTTCTGGTTGGACTTCAGACACCACTTCTGAGTTCTGGAAAGTAATAATATTCATTACTTTCAACAATTTAAAAGGAAAACCTTAGGACTCACCAGTTTCACAACCTTTGTCATAAATCTACTTATCAGGGGGATCGTACAGTGTGTCATAAAAAAAAAAACAAAAAAAAACTGCAACGTTGTCAAAACTTTGCCACTCAGTTACAGTACAACTGTTTATTAGTGTTGTGTTCGTTTCTAGGCTAGTGAGTTTTGCATCTATCCACACTTAAATGTTCAGATTTAGTCCGGATTAACTAGCAGGGTTTGTGTAAAGTGTTTTTTGCAAGAGAGGAAATAATTACAAAGAATTCCCATAAGTCCGTCAGCTACTCCGACAAGTCTGATTTATAAAGTTATGCTGGAGCGTAGAAACATTTCTGACTCATTATACAACTTTGGGGGACAAATTAGTCCATCATTATCTAAGTCAGTGGTCCTCACACAGGACTGGAGAAAAATAAAAATCACAAAAAATCACACACTCACTGGCTATTAGTACAAAGGAGATACAGCAGATTCCCCCATGTCGAAATGCAAGTGGTTGGACTGTTACAGTGTTTCTGAAAGGGGCAGCAGGTGGGAAGTGATGAGGGGAGGGGGCTTTATCTACAGAGTCCTTACACAGGTTTGTCATGTTACTTTTACAATAACACTGATCTAATTAATTGATGAAAAAACTGCAGTTGTATGTAAAAGGAAATGTAGACTTGTGTTTTCTTCATCTAAATACTGTCATTGTTGTAATAATGTTGGTTCAAAATAAAGCAAAGAGAAAAGCAGTCAGATAATGGTGATACAAAGCAATCCCATACAGACTAAACCTTAGAAAACTAGAGCAAAACTGTTTATAGTTTGGTTGTAAATCGCCTACAGTTTACAGAACGTGTGAACATTGTGACTCACATAGTAGATTATGTTTCCACCTCAACAGATCTCATTTGATCTTTTGGCCACATCACCCAGCCCCATAAAAGTTAATCTATGATTTAAAATATTGATATAAACCTTTAAAATAAATTATTAGTGCATTAATTTATAATGGCAATAATTGCTAGCTGCAGTCCTAAGAGCAAACAAATAATCACAATGCCCCAGACATTTCCAGTTAGAGGGAGAGAGCAGTAAATTTACATTAGATCCATCAGTGAGTGCCCATTTCACAAAAGCAACTCCAGCTATTCATCACTAGAAACTCCACACCCAAACAAGTACACAAGCAAGGAATGTAATACAAACAACACATTTGCCTACGCATATTAACCTATTGTTCACAACACAACACTTTTTACTTACTTAACCTTAAACCTCGCACCTGCTATCAAACAAATGTTACACTTTGCTTTCCACCTACTAATCCTGCCTCCTTATTGATAGATCTTCTAATCGTTTTCGGCGTGAAGTGTAGTCACACAAATAAAAACAAACAGGATGTTTTACCAGTTTTAACAGGCGGGTGACATTAGGGTACTAGTGGCATGCAAACACAAGCCCATCACAATCCTGTGATTTATTAACCTGACTCTTATTAATGAGTGCTAAGAAGACTGATGGACTCATTCACCCATGCTCAAACACACCCGAGAAGGAGAGAGAGCACAACACGCAAGATTGATGTATTTACCATTTTGAAAGGTCACCCAAATGTAAATTATGCTAGGTTTTTGGTTTTTTTTTTAGTTTTGGGTTAAATAATGGTTTTCCGTTGTTTGCTTTAATTTTGTTTGTTTTCGTTGTTTTTTCATACTGATTGTCAAAATCAGTGGATGTCAATGGAAGCTTTAAACCTAGCGGGGCATTTTTATGACCTATGACGGCATGAAAAAATACTGAACTCTTCAACTTTGGTTTTTCAGTATATCTTACTATGGTACTTGATTACTATGCTGCAAGCTTTTTTAAAGAGACATTTAAGAAGACACTGACAAGTTTGCAAAACTCCTGACTAACGTATATTGACACGAAGGCAAGTTTTCCTCCACCATGAATGTGGCAGCTTTCAGAGGGAACACATCGCAAATTGGTTGGCTCTGGCATCGGCAGGGACACTACAAACTCTGGAGGCTGCAGCGCTCTCACTCTTCCTTCAAGGGAATCCTTTATTAGCCCCAAAGCTCCATCTCAATGGCAGAAGATTTAAGCCTATCCTTTCTTGGATTTCAAGCCCCACATCTCTGTATTATTCCTCTATCCCTGCTGGCCCTGATGAGAGCTGTCCACCCTCCCCAGGCGCCTGAAGCCCCATCTCACCACTGTATCACCTCCCACCCAGCTCCACTCTGCACAGTCCCTCCTCTGCTCTAATCTGTGATTCAAGCTCCACTGTGGGTTAATGCCATTGGACACACTCCCACCCGATTCCAAATCTCACCTCTGGAAACAGATGAAGAGCATGTAAAATGGGTGGGGTAATGTGCAGGAGAGAGAGGAAGTGTAGGGTGGATCTAGCAGTGTGGTACAACTCTACAGCCGTCGAGGCAGCAGTGTGCAGGGGTCTATGGAGGAGTAAATCTGGATTATTCTGGGTAAAAACACCCTCATGTAGCGATACGGCAGCGCTGAGGATGAACACTTTGCACGGCCCACGCAAGCTTTGTGTCTAGCAGAGAACAGGTGACTGATCACAATGGTGCAGCAGGACGGGAAAAGAAGAAGCTGAAGGAGCTCTCATGAGATTAACTGTTGCAGGCTAGACTGTGATACAGGAAACAGGAAGAAAAAAAAAAAAAAAAAAAGGGTCCAGAAGGAATTCTAGAAGGGACCAAATGATGACACATTTCAAATGCCCCAAATAGAACCGGGCTCAGGTGCTTTTGGCAGAGAGTTTTAACTAACTTCCAACCAACGCTGCAAGTTTAGACTAAAATACCCTAAAAATAGAGTTAAAGTGATAAGACAAAAGTTGGCCAGAAACGCACATAAATCACAGCTGAGCAGAAACCAAAACACAAAA
>JAPTMW010000006.1:30957865-30968886 GCA_029822955.1 Ostorhinchus angustatus
AAGATGATAATCAGATGTTATAAAGGTCAGTATGATTTTTTTAACTATGCAAACCATCATAGAGTCTACTTTCCCATGAATGTTTTTACTGTGACATGAAATTACAGAAGATGATTTTGTCCATATCTTGGCCATCTCCCTGCTCGGTGTTTGCTTTGAATACTAACATGCCTTTGGCAAAAAAAAAAAAGCGTCCACTTCAGTCGCTTCTCTCCTACATCTGTTGCCTTGGTCATGGTTTGTTGACTTCTCAAACCCCTCGCTCAGCAACAACTGTTCTGGTTTTTAAGCAGGCTCTGAACCCGCCATGCTGCTGCTCACCATGCCGTTACTCAAGCTGCACTGTTTATGTGCAAGTCACATTAAGGTAGAATGAGATGCGAGGTGATGTGTTCTGGCAACAAAGCTGTGGACTAGTCTACGGAACCGGGTTTATGGGTTTGTTAACATAATGTGGATCCATGTGTTCTAAGAAGTTGGGACACGAAAGTTAGGTGACATAAAACAACATGATTTTCATAATAGTTTAAGTATCTGCAGATACACTGTATACCAAAGTCTTCTGGGGTTTTGAGATGTGAGCTCAGTTTCTTGGTCTGATCTGGACGAGACTGTTTAATAGGAGCAATTAGCTTAGCAGGAACGAAATGTGAGATCCCACTTCACTTCAAAGTTGGCACTGACAGGTGTGTTTTCACAGCTGATCGAGGTATAAAGCCACAGAGGCAACACACAGAATGACCTGGCAGACTTTCAGAGGACAGACTCCAACCTCCATGATTTTCCCCCCACTGGAGCGGTGAATGACAATTCTGATTGATATTTAGGAGGCGAAAATCGCACAATACTTTGCAGATATATTCGTGGAGATGGTACTGTGTAAAGAAGCTGTTCTATAAGGGCACAGAAAGTAAAAACAGTAAATCAGGCACATTCAGAGTGCTGCTCAACAGACCCTGTCTTCTCATATTTCAAAAAACGTGTTTCCAAAATAGCCAGCTGATACAAAGAACAACCCATAGTGGTAATAGGGGCTGTTAAATAGCCTGAAAGTTTTGATGCCTGCAACAGCTCATCTATCCCCGTTCACTGTCACCGAGCATCAAGCCAGGAATGTTTGCAATCATGTGGCGATGCCCGTCACTGCTCTGTACTCAGGCCAGTGATTGGGACTGAGCCTATCTCTAATTTCCAAACTAGCACCAACATACTGCAGCATCTCAGGGGGAATAACACTTTCCATTTTGGCAATTACAGGAGCTTTGTTCCTCCATCAACGTCAGATCGCGATCAACTCTGTGCACAGAATAGCAAAATATTTTTATGGAATATGCTATGAAAAGTAACCAAGGTAAAATAAGCCAAGAAAGCAAATCTAAATTTTCGTCAGGGACAACATGTTTAAACTGACCACCATCGCACATACACATGGTCACATAATAACATATTTAACGACAAATCTATAACAATGGTGACACATACTTTCCACTCACCAAAAACTCAATGCAAAACATGAAGGCTTTAGTGAATGCAGATCCAGCTCTGAGTTCTGCCCCTGCATCCTACTTTCAACACACTTAAAATGACAAGTACAAAACATCACCACCTCTAAATCAAGACTCTCCAGACAGCCGGTGTGACCTCCGGCAATCGTTCGATCATCTTTACACAACTTAACTGACCTGTGAATGAGGTGAAATCTTGTAAGAATCCTTTAAAGGGAAGAAAGACGACATTGCACACTTAAACGCACATACCAAGCATTCTTTAAAGCATTAACTGGACCAAAATAGCCTGATTTCTCCGCTGCCTTTATTGTTTATCATACTGCTGATTGCTTATATTTTGCTCTTGATAAAAGACCAACTCTTTCAGAACATTTCATCATTAAGGTAGCAACAGCCGAACGCATGTTAGAATCCAATATGTTGCATACGAGGTTGAACAGTGCATGAAACTGGCTCTTCTTATTGTGAAGGTGCATCTATTCATGCATCATGTAAAACTCAGTGTAGTTTAAATGTTTCATGGAAGAAATAGTAAGAGCCAGTATTTAAGATTGGACAAATGCTTTTATCCAAGCATTTGAACTTAAGAGTGAAAGTTATAACAAGATAAAGTCAGAAAAAATCATTAGACCATCAAAAGTCATCAAACACAATGGTTATGCAATCAACTACTAAGTCCTGTGTGGATCATGTGATTAAAACAGACAGAAAAGAACAACATGGAATGAATAAAAGCACTGTTTTTATCAGCACAATACCATAGTTACTGATGTAAGAACTGAAGTGATTTTGGTTATTATCAAGAACACATGGGAAATGGATAGATATCAGCTCTGAAATAAAACTATTATGAGCTATTTTTGTAGTTATTATATTCGTTCAAACAAATGTACCTTTAATTGTACCAGGCACTACAATGAACGAGAAACTGAAGAAAACACGGGTGGTCTAATATTTTTTTCCACAACTGTATAAGCAGGCAAAAAGCACAGATGTTGCTGATAACATTAATTCGGACTCGGTTCAGTTTATTTTCCCTTTGAAACTAGACACTGAAGAAATGAGGGTGGTCTATCATTTTTTCCTTTTTCCTGTTTTTCCTGTATACTGTAATTTCCTTGAACAGCTCATGTGATTAGACTACAAAAATCTTGTCATCAATGCTTTGATGTGATTTAATAAATAATAAATTCAGTGGTTAAATTCAGCCTCTTTTACATGTAACAGTTCTACTTGTCAGTCATTTTTGTCTAATATGTCTGACAAATCACTAACAGTCTCATTACCCAGGACTATTTCACTTCCCACTTTAACAATAATGAGGCTTTATTCATGTAGCACTGAGATATATGATCTATGACTGAAGGATTCTATAGGATTAAGAGCCACTACATGCAAACAGTCCCATACCTTATTTGCACAGTAAGATGTTAAGAATGACAGATTTACTGCATCTATTTCAAGTAGGGACAGGACGTGTCTTTGCAATGCTTAAACACCAGGTGTAGAATTCAGCTTTAACCGTTATGCAAAAAGAACAAGGGTGCTATATCACCTCAAATACTTCACTCATTCTTTCAATAACAGAACTGTTATAGAGGCACACGGTTTGGATGACTTGTTACAATTAGTCCAGGTAAATTTTAAGTAGATAATGGACATTTAAGGTAAAACAGAGTTGTTGTTAAGCACTGAAGTAAAAGTACAGATGCATGTTGTACTGAAAGAAACCCAGCCTCTGAGTTGTACATTGAAATGTAAATTAAATGGAATGTGTGAAACACTTTAGTCATAATGTCAGCGCTATAGAAAAGAGTTTGTTGTGTGGGTGTGTGGGAAAAACCCTCACTTCTGTTGTAAGTCGTGGAGGCTCTGTTCTGCTCTCTGCAGGCCCTCTAGGTCTTTCATCATCTTCTTCATGTGGTCCTTGGAGTAGCGGTTCTGGATGTAGGCAAACCAGCAGCCACCCATGCCGATAACTATTGATACTACCAGCATAAAGTCCTTCAAGTGGTTATGTCTGTTCACTGAAAAAAAGAAAACAAAACAGAAAAAGATTAAGAATGAGTGTCTAAATCTAGTGACAAGGATGTGTATAAAATGATTTATGTTGATCATGTGTGAAACTCAGGCTATCTTAGTCATACTGCAAGTGTTGTGGAGTGACACAAATAGAAATGTTAGTGATTGGTAGTCAGGTTGTGGTGAGAGGGGCCTAGTGCAAAAGACCACAATAAAGCCACCTAAACAGACACTATTTCCGTTTGCTGCATTCTGTTAAACATCAGGCGCAGGAACAAAATAATGGAAACAGATCCGAAAGTAGCTTCAGATTAGATTAAGTCACTATTCAAACAGTGACAGCTTCTACAGCCAGTGTCACAGAATTGAACCTGAAGTCAACCGAGGATACTGTCTATTTGTCCTGCAGCATATTGGCACAGTGTGTGATTACACAGTCGTATACACGCTGCACAATGTGGCAAGTTCTTTCTTGCAAATCCTGCAGAAGGGTGTGCAAGTGAAAGATGTCAAAATATAGCTTCCACTTCCTGGAGTGAAGCAAAAAAGGAAGTAACATTAGGAAAAAAAAGTCTTTACTCTGTGCAATCTTTCTTCACATGAGATCAGGAAGATGAGACATGCCACCCATATATGTAGTTCCTGTAGTAACGGATACTTCTCACAAAAAACCAGGTCCAACTGGCTCATGAACCAAACTATCACTGCCTGCCACACTTCTCTATTCACATGGTTGCTTTGTGTGGTTACAAAATGTCACCACCTTTCTAGTTATTTCTCGTACATAATCATCAGGGAGAACCAGAGTGGTAGAAAAGAACATGTCTCTCTCCACAGCTCTACGTTCAGACTGCAGGCAAATGAGGCCCAAATCCAATTTTTTTACCCATATGTGACCTGTATCCGATCTAAAAGACAGTTTGAACAACACTAATCTGAACCAGGCCAATTTTATATGTGTCCTAAACCCGATATGTGGCTGATATTTTGCAATTTGACTTCAGTATGAACTGCCAGGTTGCATTTATCCGACCTTAATGTCATTAAAATGTGACAAAAGTCACAATTCTACATCCCAGGAGGAGGAGCAGCGGGAAAAATATATTCACTTCTGTAAAAACAGTGTGTACCTGCGTGGTCACGTATTACATCAGGACCTCTTTTGTGCATGAGCGTCACTTCAGGGTCGCAGTCAGTTCATACTCAAAACTGATATAAGTCGCACTTAATGTGTAATATGAACGAGCACAGACACACAAAAAAATCAGATTTCACCAAAAAAAATCCAAATTGTGCATTAAGACCTGCTGTGTGAACGTAGTCTTACAGATCTGTTATATGTTTCTGTGGACTTTATTAGAAAGTCCATGATAAACACAGTTTTATCACAAGCTTTGGACAGTTTGTGCTTCTATTGTGTAACAGAAAAAAGCAAAGCTGCTAGAATCAGCAAAGCAACCAAAGACTGAAAAAAAAAAAAAATCTACAGCGCAGATCCTGCCTGCTCCTAAATCTACTGAATAAGTAAGAAGAGCTGAATAACTAGACTTCAGCTGCATCTTATTGGCAATATATTACCTCTGAACCAGCAAAAGCCAGATCACAGTGTGTGAATGAAAATCATGTGTGCAAGGCAGACTCATCCAGTAATACAGCATTACACAGACACTGTAAAATAATTTCTAGATGCTAGATGATCCTCCCAGTCTATTTCCCAACCTTACAATAGGAAACACATGTGGCCTCTGTCATCCCCCATATCTAGCCCGTCAGCCGTTCCTTACACAAACATGGCATCCTCTGTCTTTCAGGAATACTACCTACAGAGCATGAAGTGACATTTAATTAACCGCTATGCTGGAAATGACTGGACCTCATATGTTTGCTGTATTGTGCTTGTGTCCACGTCTGTAGCAGATTAGAGACGGCTAATTGTTGTCACATGTCTTAATATGCTGCTGGTGTATGTAATGAGTCGGTCTGCATTATGCTGGGACCCCCTGGCTTTGAGAGGCTGTCAAAGCCAGACACTCCTAGCTGACGTCTTCCTTGGGGTGTGACCGGAAAAAAACACATCCACAATGACACATGCCAGGCACAGACCCCTACACAGTGCACCCTCCTGCTGCTTCTTTTCACTGCTAATGCTGCCTTTTATGAAGGCCCCTCACCAATGACCACATTCATCTGTTTCTATCACTACTCCTCAACTCCACTTATACAGTCATGGAAAAAATTATTAGACCACCCTTGTTTTCTTCAATTTCTTGTTCATTTTAATGCCCGGTACAACTAAAGGTACATTTGTTTGGACAAATATAATGATAACAACAAAAATAGCTCATAAGAGTTTCAGTTCAGAGCTAATATCTATCCATTTTCTATGGTTTTCTTGATAGTAACTAAAATCGCTTGAGTTCGTACATCAAATAACTATGGCATTGTACTAACAAAAACAGTGCTTTGACGCATTCCATGTTTTCTTCTGTCTGTTTTAGTCACATGATCCACACAGGAATTAGTACTTGATTGCATACTGCATAGCCATTATTTCTGATGACTTTTGATGGTCTAATAATTTTTTCCACCACTGTAGATGTCTCTAGTAAAGAGAATCGGAAGGTGAAGATGGACACTGAATTATTCATACTTTGTACAAACTTAAATCAACATTTGTCTTTAACATTAGATACCTAGTCATGCAAATCACTGCAATGCAATGTCACACTGCAACTTCAGAACACTAAGCTTTTAACAATGATTTGTTGTTTTTTGTGGGAAAAAATGTATTTCTTGGCAGTCAGTCTGGGAACAAGTCTTCCCAGTTTTCACTGATTAAGTAAAAAAAACAAAGTACAGCAAAGGCGCAGACACACCCATCCTTTGTAAGGCTGAAAAAATGTACAGGACAAAAAAAAAGACAATTACAAAAGACAAAGACGAGTAATGATACTGCAGAATGATGGGTGCTATGATTGTCTCAATATGCAGAGGTGTGTATGGAATACAAAGCAGTAAGGTCTCACCTCATTTCCTCAACCCCTGAAACTGATACCGGTGATAAAACAATGCCCCATTCTTTCAGAGGTAACTGAGTCAATGAGTAAGTTCATTGAGTAGATGAGTGAGTAAATGAAAGACTGAAAAATACAATGAAAAGGGAACAAAATGGGATCATATCACAGAAAATTTTAAAAACAACAGTCAGTATGGTTGATGTTCTAACACAAACTTCTAACGCTGTCCGTTTTCTACTGTGAGGGAGTTGCATAAAGTACTGGGATGTCTAGTGAGGTTTATTTTAGCCTAAATGAAATCAAACAAACTAATGAATGTCCTGGATGAAAAAGTTTTAGTTCAGCCTGTCAACCCTACACCTTTACAGAGCTAAAAGTCACTCTGGAAGCATATAAATGTGTTGAGGCTGTACAATTTTCACAGAAAATGTCCTTCAAAAAACTTCCTACCAACTTCTACTGACTTCAGTTCAAATATTTTTGAGATTCCAAACTCATTAACCGGAATCTTTCCCATTTCCTCCACTTTTCTTTTTAACATCTGTAAAAAAGAAGTGAACAATAAATCTGACTTTCAACAGCAATACCAAAAAGAAAACGTCACATACTCAAGGGAGCTCCAAACAGTACAGTGTCCAAGGATTTGAGCTGTAACTTTTGCACGTGGCTGCGATCCAAAAGCTTCAAAATCGAGAGTGTCAGCGTGGTGTTCTTGATGGCAAGCCTGCGGGAGAACGGACAAACGCTCATTATGTAAAAACAAGGAAGTAAGGGAAAAGGGTGTAATCCACTTAGATATAACAGGCATGTAACCCTTTACAAATATTCTGACATGAACCAATTAGTCTAAAAATGACATTATAAATAAACTGTGCCTCTTGAAACACTGGATTTCTTTAATTCCATTAAAAGAGTCAAAACGAGGTAAAGCAGTGACAATGACTGATGAACTGTAATGGTTTATGTGTCGACTTAAACTGCTGCTAAATAATCAGCATCACATCACATTTGTTCAATTACAAACTAAATGTTATTACCTCTACCAAGAATTCCAATATTATAACAAAAAGTCTTAATGATGTTCTGAAAAATCACAACTGCACGATTAATTCTGGTCAAATTGCAGTTCTTTTCATAGATCCAGTTAAGTACACATTTTCTACGCTTTCGAATATTCCTTACCTTGGCATGCAACTTCCATTAAAATTCATCTTGCGAAAGGCCTCCACGTATTGAGGCAGCTCCACGTAGGTGATGAGCCACTCCACCACCTCATCCACTGTCCAATTATACACTGTCAGGAAAAAGCAAATTAAACACACATTTAACTCCCATTGATACTCAAATGGCAACAAACAGACAGCAACTATGATGGGTTTAATCGTTTCGGTTACAGATGTGAAGGTAAACTCCATCTTGTTTTTAAGCACCAGTGGGAGAAGAACCAGAGGTGACTGTGCATGACCACATAGACACACAACCTTCAGTAAACAGCTGTTATCAGTCAAAGGTACTGAGGTCTGGAATGAGATTCCAGCTGCAATAACACACTGAACCACATTTAACACTTTTAAAGTCAATTTGAAAAAGTGGCTGAAATCAGATTTGTCAGCACTAATTTTACCTTTAAGTTTTTTATGTGTCCTCTCATGTTCTTTGTTAATGTCATTGGTGTGTGTCAGTCTTCCAGTTCTTTTATTGTGCTATTAATTTTTTTTTTTTCTTATGTACTTTATGTTTTTTTTTTGGTATTTTTCTTTTCTATAGTCGTCATTGTAATGTCAATTCTTCTGACCTGCCAGGGACTGCAGATGGAAATTAGCCTGTGGCTAATTCTGGCATATTTACATTTACATGTTCATCAATATGCACTGTCCCTTTTAAATAAATAAAATAAAGAAATAAAAATAAATAAGAGCTTTTTTTTTTTTTTTTTACTTCTATAGCAGGGGAAGAAAATTCTTGCTCAGTGTACACAAAGTTTTACATCTGTGGGCTGAAGAATTCAGACTGAAGGAGAAGTATAACCAGCCATTAATGTCAAGTATAACCTCTGGCTCTGCCTCAGTCAGTCAGCACTAATCTACTGTTAAACATTTGATTTTTAACCCTCTATAAGTGGATACAGGAGAAAAACAGTACGATTATACTCATCCACCACTATGAGTTTTTACACAGTATAACATATATAAAGCTAGTATATGTTTTGCAAGCTTTCCCAAAATCCTGTCTTGTGAGGGGAAATCTGCTCCTCAGCTCCTGGCAGAGAGTCAGCAGTGTGAGCTGTCTGTGGAAATGTGCTGCTCTTCTCAACAAAAACCCTGTTTTTGGCTTAAAACCTCCAGAGCACTGTTGCTGAACTGCAATGCAGACCAAGCCAGTACTTTGAGCAGAACAAGGGGACAGAGGCAGGCTGAAGTAAAAGGTGTGAAAGACACGAGTGTTGGACACAGCACATGAAAAGTGCTCTTAAAACACCACACAATAGTCTGACAGATAAGCAGAAGGACGTGCCTGTGTGGTTGTGAATATTGTGGTGACAGATTCAATGAAGTCCCTTCTGTTACAGCCTGGCACTGATAAGCACACTACACTTTGCTGGACGTACCATCTGATCAAGTGTGTTGCTCTTTTTCTGGGCGAGTAACAAGGTCAGGGGTAAAGTGTGAACACATTCAGTGACTAGGAAACACAAGCTGTAATGTACTGGCCATCTACTGCAGTCCTCTGGGAGTAACACTCTAGTATCAATAACAACACTGAAAGTGGAACAAAGTGTGAAAATAAAGCAGCTGTAGAAATACAAAATAATACAGGGATCTTCCAGATGCTCTAGAATAAAAGGTCTTAGAGTTGTACCTTCTGATCCCTTCCATGCATTCCATAAATCCTCCACACTGATGAACTGGTCATCCCCATGGAAGCTGTTGTGTTTGGCCTTGGGGTCATGGTAGTTTAGATCTTCTCTCAGGAACTGCACAAGGACAAGAATGTTTGAACACTCACAAAGAATACTATTTTGTGCAACCAGACAACAAAGTTATTCCATTTCTAAAGCTGTTCTGTAGTTTAGTATTAGAAGTGATACAACCTGGTCCAAATCTGTACAATAAGTTAGTTTCATTTTTCCTAATTCAGGAAATAAAACATTGTCACACAGTAAGAGAGATGGTATTCCTTAGTTTGGGACTGTTCTATAAAATGTATAAAACTGAAGTAAACAAAGGCTCCATTTGCAGATGGTCCTGGAGGGTTTAGTTCATTATGAGGACTAAACTCTGACCCATTTCACTTGTGTGATCTTTATGACTCCAGGTCCAGTGCATCTTTGCACACTTGCTTAACTGTGAAAGGAACATAAAACACTTTTCCAAATATACTGACTAAAAATGACCAGCCCTTTCCACTGTCAAATGACAGAGTTAATAGAAATCATACCTTATATGTCACTAAAGCAAGACTGATGTAAAAATTTTTTAAAAAAACAACAAAAATGAAAATAATTGACCTGAGTTTTCTGAGACACTGAACCCTTTATTTTAACTGTACTTTAAAAGCCAAACCTTAAAGCAAGATTGGACAATGGGATATTGAATTCATTCTGAAAATCTGCATTTTTGTTGAAACGTGTTACTCAACAAAATCCTAAATCAAACCTGTTTGCTTACTATAATTATAGTGCTGTCAAACGATTAAAGTTTTTAATCAGACTAATCACAGGGTTGCTGTGGATTAATTTTGATTAATCACAATTAAATATCAATATTTTACCTATATTAATTGCATTTCATTTTGCAGGAGTAAACAGACTCAAGAAAGAAGAGAATATATATGCACTTAATGTGTTTGTCGCAAGCTGGGCGATGCGTTAGCTGAAGTGCTAGCAGAATCCCAGACTAACGTATGCTTCGCGTTAATGTGGTATTTGAAGCTGGAGGTGCTTCCTGCAGAGTGTGGCTAATACTTTATGTCATTCGACTGTTAGGTCTTGGGTTTTTTTGTCCTCATATTTCCATCCAGAGGGCCAACGTGCTGTTTAGTGTCTTCCATCTTTATGGGCTGGTTCTGCTGCCCGTCACGACCGGATCAACTGCCCATTTATTCATGCGCAGCAGTAACTCTACTTGGACAAAGTGCCCCAGCTGCGTTGCCAGAGATGTTCAGTCATTCTGCTGCAGATGGGTTAATTGCGTTAAAATTTTTAATTAGATTAATCATGATCATGGATTAATCTACGTTAACTCGTTCATTTTGACAGCCCTAATTAATCGTCAGTGTGTTTCTCCAGTCACATATGACATAGATTTAGTAAAGATAGTGTATTTTACTTTTTTTTTTTTATAAAATTTTGATGTCAGTTCATGTAGCCAGACGTGGGCTGAACGTATAAACTGTCTACAACATTTACCTTTTTGTCCACATCACCAAGCTGTACAGTGAAGTAAATTTCTATCTTCACTACGAGTCAGTCTAT
>JAPTMW010000006.1:31925738-31942596 GCA_029822955.1 Ostorhinchus angustatus
GTTGGTGATTTTGTCAAGGAAAAAAAAGAGAAAATCAGGCCACTTAAGCCTATGAGGATATAGCACCATCTGCTGCTTGAAACAGAAACTCAAACTGAGAACTAAAAATAAATCCACTCAGTAAACATCACCAGTGTTTGTTAGCGTTTCAAACAACCGTGACAGTTCATTTGTGGAGATAATTTCACATCTCACCTTTCCCCTGCATTTATCTTTGCTTATGATCTTCAGAGCGTATTCTCTTGCAGTAGATCTTTCTATACATTCGCGGACCACTGCAAAGTTTCCATCCCCTAAAGTCCGTCCCACTTTGTACCTCTCTGCTATGGAGGGAGGAACTGATGGGTGCTCGTCCATGTGCTCAGCTGCACAGCAATAAAATATTTGTTATTAATGTTGAGCCGCTATCAGCAGTAACTTACAAACTTACTGTGACGTAAGCTCAGAGAATAAACACTGTATATTACCTTCACTGCCGGGTCCGTCTCCTTCATCCATTGAGCTGCATACCTTTGTAGAAGCCAAAGACAGAGATGAACCACTGTGTTGAGATCCCTGGAAAAAAGAAACGATGATGATCTGTCTTTCACAAAGTTCAGCAAAGGCAAAGTTTGTAAAACAAAGGTTATAAAAATGTCATTTCAGCTATTTCACACAAAGCCCACTGCTGCTCCCTGTCAGTATGAGTATGCAGTAAGAGATAAGATAGAAATGAATCAGACCTCGCAAATGGCAAAACTAACCTTTTCAGTATGTACAGACAGGCTTGTGGTTCAAAGACAGATCGAGGAAAAATATCCTCTAACACAGCTACAATACCAACCCCAGTCAGATAAATGATTAATTAATGATGATATCACTGATAATTGGATTTCACCCCAGAGTTGAGGGTTGTGCCATCTCTAAACTTGCTTGTCCTCACCACTTTACAGTGAAAAACTACTGTAGCAGTACACAATATATGATACTTTGTCCATGAAATATTAATAAACCCATAAATGTACAGAGCAAGAAAAGCCTGTTCAATACAAGCTGTTATTTACATCAAACATCTGTTAAGTTTGTTGAAAAGGTTCCTCTGTGATGCTATTGGTTATAGTGTAAGGCATCATTAAAATGACCTTTTCAGGACTCTGTTTGTGTATTCATGAAAACATTGATTTTCCACTACCTGGCGTCTTCGGAGGCTAGCTGGACTAGTTGGAGAAGGGCTTGGAGACTTTCCAGACCTGGGGGTAGACAGTTGACTGCCTGCAGTCCCATTAGCTTTAAAGACAAGATCATAAAAAATATTACATTTTCAATATACATCCTGTGTCAGTTTATGCATTTGCTGATATGTAAAATTGTATAATATACAATATGATGCGCATTAAAAAAAAGCAATGACGTGTATTTATAACTAAAGATCTGTATATACCATCAGTAGCATTATATTGCATTGTCTTTCCTTCTGCTGCTGTAGAACGCTTAAAAAATAATTTGTATGAATAAATAATGTATGAATCTCTTCCTCATCTTCTCCCTCCTGTACATAGGGGATTGCAGGTTGGTTTGCAGACTAATATTACTCTCTGGCACACATACAGTAAAGTTCATATACGCTACCCAGAAGTACTGCATTCATCTTTTCAGTGATAAATATTTTACGTCAGAAAGTTTTACCTGAACCAGCAGATGAGGGAGACTTGCTGCGGCGGGACATCCCACTACTTCTGGGAGAAGAACGACCATGCACGGTGGGGAGTCGGCCATAGGATGCAGACTTGGACACCCTACATTCTGTAGAGAGATGGGGTAAAATGCTATCATAACCATCTCATCAGTTCACTTTGACTCTGTGGGTCTCTCTTTGTGGGTCCTCTAAGCAGCTCTTTGCAAACAGAAAATGTGCTGTTTTGTTGTCATTGTCTGTACTTTTTGATAAAGTTCATCACATACATCTAAAACACATGGAACTACATTTGGGTGTTAACATATGAGTACAACTACAGACGTCAT
Organism: Ostorhinchus angustatus; assembly: GCA_029822955.1. Classification (NCBI taxonomy): domain Eukaryota; kingdom Metazoa; phylum Chordata; class Actinopteri; order Kurtiformes; family Apogonidae; genus Ostorhinchus; species Ostorhinchus angustatus. The sequence continues at coordinate 31,927,740 of JAPTMW010000006.1, forward strand.
TATTTTACTTTTTTTTAATTGATTTATTCCAAATATGAAAATGGTACAAGCTTCTTGATTGCTACTAATTGACTTCTTTGCCCAACATAATATTGAAATGAAAATTCAAGGAAGAAAAAATAATAATACACACAAAAAAAGAAAAAGAAGAATAGTTTATTAGCTCCACATATACATTCATAAACATACACTTACAAATACATACCCTAACCCTACCTTGAGAATATAAACTATACTTACCATTTTCATCCAAGTTGAAGTCATCCTGATAACGAAACTTCTCAGGGCCACATGCAAGGAATATATCATCATCTCCAAAAAAGTCCTGGAGGCAAGTTACCTGGAACAGGATGTAAAAGTCAGTCACAGAAAACCTCCTGTCTTAGAAGCACAAATCAACTCTGTTCTAAATCACTGGTCAAGTATCTTGTCATGATGTTCCATGAGAACTCTGCAGAAACATAATATTAACTTCAAAGACAGCTGTGGCGTTCTGAAATACCTGAGACATAACAATAAAAACGGCTAAAAAGTATGATAAGTGTAGGTCTGCTGCACTGAAGTTGGAGGCTGCCCGTCTACTGGTGTGTCATGAAGGAGAATCACTAACTGTGTCTGTCAAATCATCTACCTATGTATATAAAAGTCCAAATAACTGTCATCACTAAGCCTCAGTTTTTAAAACTAAAGCTAAAGCTTAAATTGTTTAATACTAGTCACATTACTGCAAAGCAAAGGGCTGAACATCCTTTATATAACATCCTTAGTAAGAACCTTTTGGAGATGTAGTGCTTCTCTGGTTAGTGTTATTTTTATCTTAAAACTGAAATACAGAATGTGTTGGTTCTGTGCATCCTGTATGTTTACGTTCCCAATAAATACATCTTTATAAAAATGGCACTGGAGTAAAACTCTACAGTTGCAGTGGAGCAGACACAGTAGAACTGCAAAAAATAAGTCACCAAAGTACAAAAGGAAGATTAATACAACTAATTAGTGTAAATCATATAAGTTATGAAAAGAAAATATCCCTCTAAAATGTTTCTAAAGTAAGAAAAGCTCCTTTTAAACCTTTTGTTTCATGTAATGGTGTCTATAATTATTGTCCATTCCCTTATGGGATACTAGGTTAACTGCCCACTATTGTCTTACATTGTGTTAAAACTGCTGATGATGAGCACCAGAAATCTGTGAAGGGAAACTAAAACACAAAGCTTCCACAGTTTACTAGATCCAGTAGTATTACAGAAGTATTTATAAAAATAGCAAGAGTGAAGGTTAACAGGTAGGACCTTATCTCATTTTATAAGTTAACACTGCATTATGAACTCTGCTTAAAAGATCATTATAAATATTTCAATTTCAATAGAACAAATTTAACAGAGCTGATACGTCTCCTTTCATTAATATACAGGCTCATCATGGTGAATGCAGTCATAAATAAATTAGATCTGCTGATGGACTCCTGACCTTCTCCTCAAAAGGGATACTGATGTACCCGACTAAAGCACCGTGCAAGAAAGCAGATATCCTGTTTTCATTTCCTCTACAAAGGGAAGACTCAGCAAAACCTCTGTCATTTCATAATAATATTAAATACAAAGATAATATGTTAATTTAGCTTGAATTTGGGGTCAAGCTACACGTAAAGATTTTAAATGATTAAGCTCATTTATTATATTTAGCAGTAATGAATAAAAACCAAAAGCATTGATGAAATCTGAAGAAAAAATACGTATTGAAAGGAGACACATTAACTACAAATGTTTGTTTGGTATGATGTTGTCAAGTACCATGGAGCTTTCAGGAAGCTAACAACAGGATGAATCAGAGCAGTGGGGCCAGACTACAACGACACCACAGTCTGTTAACCACTCTGCCCTCAAACCATATATTAAATGTTGGATTATCAATCTCCTTGTATTCCAGTTTTCATTGTACAACCATTATTTTTCAATCAAAGAGAACAGAAAAGACAACCCTCAAGCCAGACACATGTTAATAAAGAAATTCTGCCAACAATTACATAAGAAAGTACAGTCTGTGCAACTCTAGCTTTGTTATTTTTCAGTGAAAGGCTGAATAATCCATCAAACAAAAGGGATTGGTTTATCAGTAACCTGCAGCACAAGCACATCCCAACAGCCAAAAATCATCCAGCCATGAAATCCTAAAATAAACACTGAACGCAGAGGGGGGTCTTAATAAGGCCTTTTGCGGCACAGACTCCCCACTCTGCAGCCCCCCCACACCCACCCACCCATCCTCCACAGAGTGTGATCCCAGAGGGAGGAGACCTGCACAGCTGTTGCCAAGGAAACCAGACAGAATCACAGTCGAGTTTGAGATGATAAAGGAAACACGGCTACTTTAAATATCCACTGTCAGATCCTATCGTGGGCGCTGACCGCTACAAAGTGCAGACAATAGAACAATATGAACATTTTATCAATATGATGTTGTGGGTTCAAATCCTGGACCGTTAAAAACTACATGTCAACCCCTCCTTATCGTAGGATAAAAAACATCAAAAGCCAAGGCATAGATTCTGAGAGCAAAAACCAAAAAAAAAAAACCTGACTGAGGCTGTGGATAGCCATGTTTATTCTTATTTATTTATTGTATTCTTCTTTTACTGTTTTTTAATTGTACATTGTTTTTACTTCTTTTTAATCTATTCTTGTATTTTATTCTTTTTATTTATTCTTCCGTCCAGCACTTTGGTAGAGAGAGAGAGAAAGAGAGAGCTTAACTATTAACTTTCCCCTGTAAGTAAGACATGCATTTCTTAGGTAGTTACAGTTTTCCATATGGACATTGTACATTCATTTGCATTTACATGTGTACTGTAGGCTCGTTTTCACAAGTCTGTATCTAATGGATCCTTTTCTCAACCATCAGTGGGCTACAATAGCATTTTCAATAGCATCATCAGCATCAAACCTATATGGCAGATTCGCTTCATTATAAACACTAGTCAGAGGCGAGAAAGTCTGGTGTTTTTGTCTCCAGAAGAATGGAACGGCTCAAACTTCACAGAACTGCGTAAGTAGGGCAATCATGAATATGCTGCTTCATATTGATTACTAATGCCTGCTGGCTCGGTGACACAGCAGCTCCATCAGGCTACCCTCCCCCTAACAAGCACACGCATCCAGCCACAATCACACACAGTCCTGAAGCATCCTGTGCAAATATTGATCGGCAGGGCTTTAACTGTGCTTTCCACCAGCGCGAGCATTATTTCTGAAACACAATCCAAAAAAGAAAACGCATGGGGAAGGATGCATGTTATAGAAACTAACTATCCAATTCAATTCATGTAATAGACCGTGCGTTACATTACAGAACACAATCACCGGTTTCCCAGCAGACAGGTGGAGCTCTGGTGGAAGAATCTCTGCTTTAAGATAAACAAAGCACCACCATGACTCATCCTCACTTTCAGATTGTTCCAGCTCATTGTGCATGAGCGGCCAATTATGCACACTTCGATTATTTGGCATGAACTAACTGGATTTATAAGAAACAAAAAATCAGTTATTTGCAGCATCCTAATGTTGTTGCACCTCTAATGTGTTCATGCGTGTTTAAAAGAGTTCCCAACCAGTAGGTGATTATAATGTGAGCAGCATATCCATATAATCAGTGTAAAGCTTCTACCTAAGAACAAAGAAAATGGGCCAGATCTGCTCTGTTACCTACCTACAGCTGTTAAAAAGACAGATCTGAGTAATTACTCCATTAGGTGCAAGTCAGCACTATGAACTGAAGAACAGACACACAGAAATCCAACGCACAAAGAAAAAACACAGCTCACACATTTCCAGAACTCATAATCAAACACTTGTCCTAGTCTTATTGGTTTCTATATTTTTCCCTTAGTACTTCTAAGATCTGATGAAAATGCTTGTTTGGTGTTTTAACAGGATACCCTTTGTGTATTATGATCATTTTGTCATACCAATTAGATTATATGCACTAATAGGTTTATTGGTTAATCTACATTGCCCATAGGTGTGAATGTGAGAGTGCCTGATTGTTCGTCTGTATATGTCAGCACTGCGATGGACTGCAGACACGTCCAGGGTGTACCCCACCTTCGGTCATAGGTAGCTGGGATAGGCTCCAGCACCCCCGCAACCCTCTTCAGGATAAAGCGGTTCAGAAGATGGATGGATGGAATTAGATTATAGACTATAAACATACAGACATAGAAAATAGCATCTTCTACTATGGCTAAGGCAACATAATAAGTCTCTGCAGAACAACATAAAGTGAGTTTTTTCCAAATTCAGAGGGACAATGATCAAGTCACAGCTGAGCATTCAACAGCCAAGTCACAGCAGTAGGTGAGAAGAACGCCAGACAGACTGCCTACTCCCCTCATCCTTCTTTTTCCACTTTAGCTACAATGAGAACATCTTTTTATACAATTTATTCCATCTTAGACTCTATTAACAAACAGAAACTAATATTACCATTTTATGAAGAATCCCTTATTCTCCAAGAACCACAGCGCTGTAGGCAAATATGTAGAAGGGGAGACCAACAAACATTCATTATGGGAACATACACCCAGTCAGGAAATTAAAAAGATCAGATGAACATAACGATATAGAAAACATAAGTTTGATTCTTCTGTCTGGCCCATGGGGTGCCATAAATCTCATAACCACTTCCCCGCGATATCAAATTTTCAAAGCATGAATACGCTGTTTATCAGAATCTACTGATACTTCATTTTGTTGTGGAATATTACGCTTTCGTGCTCTGATGTCAATCCAGACTGTCCTCGGGTGAGCGCTGACATCTGTTTAAACAGCAAGTGTTGACTTCTACTCACAGAGAACTTAGTGATGTGCATAATACAATTACAGAGCAGAGCCACATCCATCGTACAGTGGGGACTGGAGTGCCATAGGCCAAGTCTACTCTGACTTCCTCTGTCATGCAAATACTCTACTTCATGGCACATCCTGGTACCTTAACAGGATCACACTGTTTTCTTGATCTGAGGCAGCAGAATCAGTTTCCCTAACATAGCCTCTATACTTTGTGTTTACTACCTTAACCCTATAACGCCAAACGTATCTTATTTGATACATGAGCATTGAAGCCCTCTACCTGATCAGTGTGATATCTAAAACCTGATGTATACAATTAGATACATGCAATACACAGATAATCCACCAGGGGAGGAATTCGTTCACCTGAGGCCTTTCCAGTGACACTACAAGATCATCAGTAATGAGGAAGGAGGCAGAACTTCGCCAATTTAGAAAAGGAATTATCAATATGTCAGACAGATTTGTGTTATATTATGTTTGTGTTTGTTCAAAAACGATAATATTTGAGCATTGAGACCCGATGTATTAAATATGATAGAAAATTGAAACTCATACATGAAATTGATATTTGAAAAAACATTTTCGGGTTGTTCAGAAGGACCAATAAAGGCTCCAGTTTCAAAGAACTGGAATTTTCTGACAATTATTTAATGGTTCAGGCTTTACAGGGTTAAGTGCTGATAATGAAAGTATAAATAAGGCATATGAGTCTAATAGAGAAGCTGGTAACTATCTAGGCAAGTTAATCTCGACTCTTATAGCAGGACTCCATTTGCGTGACTCAGCATATGAACCACAGCCAAAAAGCTGAGCCACCTGCTAAGCAGATCCTCAAATAGATTTATGAATCACAACACCACATAAACCTACATAGACAATTAGACAAATCTCATAGGCATAAGTAGTTGTACAATCAAAAGGGACACATGCATCTTTATGAGAATATCACGCAAAATTGATGTATTACAAATTACACACAAAAAAAATGCTGCGACTATTTATATAACTTTCATGTAAACATTTTTACAGAACTGTTTTTGATAAAATTACAGAGAGCACACTGAACTGAAAGAACTGAAAGGAAACTTCATATTGAGTTTCCACATTTAGTGCATAAGCAGGTCACTTACCAAAAGGGTAAACAGCCATGAAAACAGGCCCTTTGGTGCCAAAGGGTGCTTATTTGGCCATCTGCCGTGACAACATGACAAAAAGCCTGGATATAGCCCAGAACTGCACTACAAAGCACTTACTGGGAAGGCATACAATACAGGACATTCAGCTAAATATGCAGTAATATTAGGCAATTAGTAGATGACTGACAAATATAGGCTAGTGTGAAATTTTCCAATTTTCCGCTCCGATGCTTAAGACGCCTTGAGACTGGACCGCTATCTCTGATCCAATGTTAATTTATTGCCACATTATGTTTTTTTGTTTCCTCTTAAACAACTTCCAAGAAGAGGTTAACATAGCAGATTTGTTTACTGGTATGAAAATCTGGTTCATCTACATATCACAGCTTTTTGTCCCGTCCTGGGATTGTAGCTGAAGACATGTGCTTCATCTTGCTGCCATGTGTATCAGGCTGAGACCAAGCACTGCATCTATGAGCCCTCTCACACTACACCTACAGTCCTGACATCACTACTGCACCGCTCTGCCGCAGAGGCTGTTCCTTAGCAACCGGCTCAGGGAACCATGTCACCATAGTAACCACCGGGGGGGAGGGGGGGGCCTCATATTTGGTGATAAGAATACTATCATAAAGTTAACATAACTATTCATGAATACATTTAGCTAAACAGAGCAGCCAATTTGCATTTTTATGAGCGGTTGTCATTCACATACTTTCCACCAGCCCACAGAACAAAGTAACCGCTTCCTTTAAATGCTGCAACATCTCCAGGAATGTTAATCACTGTAATTTATGAGTGCAGTGTTTGGAAAATTTGAATGATAAAAATCACAGAAGTACAATCATATCAATAATGGCTTTTCAGAAAGTTATATTCAAATGTATAAATAACAAAGAACACTATCTTTAAATATAAGACAATTCGTTATTGTGGAAACAACTTACTAAATCCCATTTCTTGCCAGTTATAACCTCACTAAGTGGATACCAATTTAATAGTGCACTACTGTTGGTAGGAATATGAGACAGAGTCCTGGAAACCTACTTCTCATAATACATTTAGCAAATATTCCCAGTTGACTTTGAGCCTGTTGGGCTTTGGGTAAGGAGGCAATTCTCAGAGACGTGAGTGAATAACCGAGTACGTGCTCACGATTGTCAGCAGTGAAGTTATTTTTCTTCTATAACCCTAAAATTTACCTAGATATCCTAGATGATCCATGGCTGTGTTGGCTGACAAATATACTGTATATCCAGACTCTACTTAATAGAGAGAGAATGGAGAGACTATTGAAACAAACAGCAGAATGCTCTTGTTTTTTCTAATTCAAGGTAATGAAGTCAACCATGCTGTGAACATACACACAAAAGGTCATGCTATTTTCTTGAGTCGAGTCCAGCAAAAGCATCTTACCCTCTTCACTTCCATCTAGTCAATTAATGTAATAATGCAGGTCAAATAATTGCACTCTCACATGTAAAGCACTTTGGGCTCCAGTTGCTTTTTTCAAACACTAAGAGCTGCAGTGCTTTAGTTTTAAAGAAGAGTGCTAAAGGTCTTGTATACGTGGATTTGACTGTCTTACTAAAACAGTTCATAATGAATCAGTATCTTTGAAGAATTATGATTCATTTCAACCTTACAGCATTGAGGGTGAAGTAAGTATACACTTTGTTGTTTATTCGTGAATTTGAACTTGCAGCTTTGAGTGTTTCATGTGAACTTTGTACAACTATGTGCAACTGTGCATTATTCAGCTGGAAAACAGTAGGTTTAGTGCTTGTTCACTAAGTCAAAGACGCACACATAGAATAAGTTATGATTCTGTCTTGTAGTTTAGAGATCTTTGTGTCTAAAACCTATGGTGCATTTGTACAGAAGTGTTAGTGAAAACACCTACCATCTTGCCATCGACAGTGTATAGCCTCTTGACAACTCCACTGTCTAGCTTAATGGCATCTGTGACATCAGTCATGACTTGCTCAAAGGAGTGTGCGGTCTTCTTGTTTAGCAAGATCCGTATGGCCTTCCGGGGCTTTACTCCACTGCGGATAATGGTTACCAGTTTGGGTTTTATGAAGTCCTTGTTCTCCCTTGTTTCTGGGGATCCAGCCTTGGCACTGCCCAGGGACGATGGGTCACGTGTGGACGCAGCAGTTCTAGCACCAACGGACCAATTGGGATTGACATTCTTTGTGTAATCCAGCTTCTTGTAGGGTTCTATGGATGCACAAACATAGCTCTCTCCTGCAGAAAAACCCAGACATGGTAGTTTTCCATTTGTCTGCAAATATTAGCTGAAACACTCTTGAGAGATAACAAGCAAAGAATACATGATAGTGTGAAACAAGCTTTACTGTACTGAGGGAGTCGTGCATTTGGTTTATTTAAATCTGCAGTAGCTGGTCTATTTCAGTGGAAGTAGACAAACTCAACATGTAAAGACATACAGGAACACCTTGACAGAACTTGCTTACCTTCCACCAGCTGGTCCATGCTGGTGATCTTTGTTACCCCATCTATGGTGTATATGGTCCTCACCCCTTGGGGCAAGTTGACATTATCTGACAAACATCGTGTGAGGTCAGCTAGGAGTGCTTCTATAGACCTAAACCTCTCCTGTGAAATGGCATACACAATCCCCTTAAAGTAGCGGTCCCCGTTGCGGTAGAAGCGAATCTTCTTGGCCTTCTTTTCTGAGGTCAGTGCTTGCAGTGTCCTGGTTCTGTACAGGCTACAGTGAGCGCTGTGAGTGGGACTGGGAAGCCCATTCCCTCTTGAACCCCGCCGGGTGTATCTCTGAGCCTTGTCCCGCTCATCAAAGTGCTCCAGCTCCATGGCCATACAATTGTTTCACACCCTAAATCATATGAGAAGGATATCAGCTGTGTGAATACGACGCTCAGCTTTAAAGCAGAACCAGTGGGATTCCAGTCAGTTTATGTGCTAAACAGTGGTGATAGTGCTCATGCTGCTGCTGCTGCTAGTAGACAGATTATGAAGTAACATGTCACACCCATTTTATGCTCCTAGTGTGACTCAACTGAATCTTTACAGTCTTTATAGCTTATAAAAACCACATGCTTTTACTGTCACTAACACACCATCATGTGTTTAATGTAGGTGCACTGGTTAAAATTCAAAGGGTTATCAGTAAAACAGTCCAATCAAACAGCAGGAAAACGGTGAAGAGCATAAGGCTATTTGTGTTCTGGTGCAGTCTGCCTTACCTTTGAAGTGAGGGGAGATGGAAGGAAACGTGAATCTGCAAGAGCAAATGATGCCAGTGAATCCTGTGCTGGTTTAAAGCCTTGGATGAACCATGCGTCCCTTTGTTGCCCTTGTGCTGAGGCTGAGGCTGCGTGCGTGCGTGCGTGTGTCTCCGCGGTGTGCTCACATGCAGAGGAGGCAGAGGAGGCAGAGGAGGCAGGGCTGGAGCCGGTGTCCTCCACCCTCCCCTACTCCTCTGCCATTGCAGTCATTTACACCGGACCGCTCGGGTGTCAGCTCCGCTCGTGCACCATCCAATCAGTGCGCGTTCACGTGAGGGAAACCTGCTACCTGAGGTGTCAAACATCCACCAAAACCAAAAAAAAAAAACACACAGAAGGATATTAAATACTGTTTTCAGCTCCAGATGCCTCTTACTAAACGTTGTGTGCCTTTGTATACCCACTTTGATTTGATAGTTGTAATATATAAGCTAAAATGCACTTATTTTACTATAGAAATGCCAGGATGTTTATGGCTGTTCAGGTTATTCACATTTTATTGTGAAACTATTTTAGAACAAGAGTAATGTAAATATATTGGACTGTATGAAGCCCAGTCCGTTCTGGTACAATTTTCATTCATTTCATTAGTTTATTTGTCTCAATCTGGAATAATTAAAAAAACAAACAAACAAACAAACAAACAATACAATCAAGTCAGTTCCATAAGCAGCCGTCAATGGTCATTAATCACAGCAGTATAAACCTATGGAGCTGTTACTGCTCCAGGACTACTGTAGTTCCTTTTACAGAGGCCTTAAGTGTTGGAATTAGGTCTAATACTCGCACTACTCCAAGAAAATGTATAAAAACGTCACAAAAACGTTTACACACCATAAGAATACCTTTCCTGTCAGGTTCTTTAGCAGGTCCATTAGCCCATGCTAAGGTGTTAGCTAACTCACTGTACCGAAGTTAGCTAGCGGTGTTAGCTCAGGCTAGTTAGTTGTCTGGTGGAACAAGCTCAGACACACACAGACAAAAGGCCGCAGGTTCGATTCCAGCACCAGTCGATGGGGCTGGAACCTTTCAAACATATACACTGATAGGTTCATCTCAAACCACCCATAGGAGTGAGAGCGATCATTTGTCTCGACAGTCCTGGAAAAACATTTTCAGACACCCTTAAAATTTTACACAATCTCAAATATAATCATGAAATATCTATCTTCTGTTTATTGTTTATAAGAAAAAAAAAGAAGAAAACTGACTTATTGACAGTTTCAACATGTCATGTGAATGTTTTTCTGCTGCAACATCCAGTTTTGACCTGGACAGAACAGAGCATGTGCAGAAGGAGCATGTGGCTTTGGAGAAGGAAACAATACTTGACAGATTTCAGTGACGTATAAGAATGATTCTTAATGCAATATATCACAAATCCATGAGGTGTCCAAAAACTTTTTTCCACCACTGTATATGTCAGCCCTGCAATGAACTGAGAATGAATGAATGGATTTGTTAGTTACACAATAAACTTACCGTTAGTAGGCTTCTTGTGACGGGGTGCAAAAACTGGACTCAAATTTAATATCCAACAGCTTTTGTTTAACAAAGCAGATCAAACTGATATCAAAAATCCAAACATGAGGAGTTTCTGTCCAAACACTGACAGCTGACAATCAGGCAGAGGCAAAGATCCAAAACCCATAACCAGATGCACAAGAACAGCCCATACTTCTGTAGACAACTGTGTGTGGAGGTGAAGCTGATAACTGGTTATTAGATGTCCAGAATACACATTCCAAATGTAAATAATATTAATACTAATAACAAGAAACACAATGTCATGTTTCATTTAAAAGACAGCAAAAGATAACACAAGAAAATCTAACATTTATCCATAAAGGGCACATATCAGGTGGGTAAACTGGTTGGTTTCATCTTCCAAGGTCAAACATTTAGTTTATTAATGGGCCTTCATCCAGCTGGCCCACTAAAGCCCAATCCACTTATCCTCAAACTTTGCGAAGGTTCATTTTTAAAATGTCTCTTTTTGCTGATCAGAGTGTTTAAATAAACTGTTTAATCTATTATATAACTTACTTACAAACTTTGAAAAATAATCTTTTGTATATTTGGATAAGGTGAGGACTTAAAGAAAATCAAAGAGAAAGAAAATGTAATAAAAATGAAAAATATCACATAATTTAACAATTTTAATTCAAATTCATCTTCTATGACTAATTTCTTCATTGAAAAATCATCTTTTTTTAAAAATAATTTAATAGGACTTGAATGGACATAACATCTGTGTTTTCCCTTTAGGTTCATGAATAAGCTTAGACATGGATCTAAACTAAAGAGTTGTCCTTCCTCTCAAATTGAAACTCCCATTTTTCAGGCTACAAACACATATATAACCTTTTACTTTTTGTTACTGGTCAGTCACAGCATCCAGTTCCTGAGGAGGAGGTTATCCACTGAAACACCATTAAAGTAGATGTATTGTATTATTTTAGCTGTACAAAAAAGTCTGTTTGGTTCTGTTTTTGCATATTTTTTTAGACAAAAAAAAAGTACAGAACTGAAAAGCAAAACAAAATAACACAAAGTGGTAGAAACTGATGCCACAGAATTATTAAGGACTAGGGAAGTTATTCTTTATAATGTATGATTAATGTAGAAGCAAAACCTCCAGAGAAACTATGACAGAAACTATGACAGTCGCTAGAAAGTGAGCGGAAGGTCTTTTCTTTTTTTTTGTTGTACTGACTACACCCTGCTATCACGAAACAACAATTATCAAATGAATTAAATAATACAAATTAGTGAGAAATTGATTATTATAAATTAAATTTCTGCTTCAATGTGAACAGTAAATAGAAGCGCTCTAAAGTTATTGGAATCCTCAGTCCTCTAATGGATCAACAGTGTCGGTGGAATCAGCTGTTAAAATGCCTTAGAATGGTTTCACTCTGCTGAATGAATCAAACCTCAGGATTAATGGGTCCTACTTCATGTGGCTTTACATCAGCTGTGATTAACTCAGCTGTTCCATCTGTGGTTAGCCTGTCCTCTGAGATGTTTGACCAGTCTACGTCTGCTCAAAACATTTCATCTACCAGTGATTTTCTCATTTGTTTAACCCATAAAGACCCACTGACCCAAATTATTTTTTCTGTCTATTTAACTTGTCTCAAGTGATTTATCACCATTTTTTATATTATCCTCTGTATTCAGTAATTTTTCAGTGTGAATCAGGTATTTTTCCCTGTATTTGTCTGATCATGTAGATCACAGGTGTCAAACATGTGGTCCGGGGGCCAAATCTGGCCCACCAAAGGGTCCAATCTGGGTCGTAGAATGAATTACACCGAAGATATTAACAATCAGTGGAGTAAAAATCCTTTTAATTCAGGTTCCACATACAGAACAATTAGATCAGACCAGTAAAATATGATCATAATAACCTATAAATAATGAAAACTGCAGATTTTATCCTTGTTTTAGTGTAAAAAAAGTGAAATTACATGAAAATCTTTATATTAACAAACTTATCTTTTTGCAAAAAATGTGAGTAACCTGAACAAATATGAACAAGAGAATTAAGTGTAGTTTTACCAATATTCTGCCTGTTACTAAATGTTCTGTGTATTTGTATTTGTAATGCAAGTTGTAATTGAGGCAAAATAATGTTGAAATTGCACTTCTTTTTCTTACGGCACTTCAAGTTGTTCATGTTATTCAGATTTTGTTGGTCACCAATGGCTGTTGGGGTCTTTATGGGTTAAGCAGTTTTTGCAGACCACCTTTGATAATTGAGCTTGAATATGTAAGATTCCACCAAAACTGTAAATGAAAGGCTCAGCTAATAATGTTGTTCATGTCTATTCAACGCTAAACATACAATAAAACCCATTCAGTAAAATGTAAGGAATTCAAAATCTTAATATACTGCTCAACACTTTGTAAAATGCTTTATTTGGTGAGAATTTTTTAGTATTTGAAGTAGGAAAGCATTAATATAGGACTACAGAAGAGCCTGATATTACATTCAACTGCTGCAAACTTAAAGCTGAAGTGTATGAAACAAACCAGATCCCTTCACTGTAAAAGAACAAAACACTGCTGGTCTGAGACAAAGTCAGAATCACACTTCCAAAACTCACATTTCCTCAAGTATTACACATTCAAATGGTGTAATCTAAATATCAGTTATAAATAAAAATCTGCACATTTGGAAAATATATCTATGCCTTTAACAGTAATAGTAATAGACAGCACTGCAGATTGTAGTTGGGTTAACATGATTACAGTTGTTTTTACAGAGTTAGACAAAGCAGAAATGGAGTTAATATTTTAGTAATCATCTCTGATACAAACAACCTCCAAGTATCTGAAAACCCAACAAAAACACAAGAAGGGCAGTGAAAGTATCTTAACATACATTTGATTTTTGCTATAATTTTATATTTATATATAGGCACAGTAGTCAGTCAGTAATTATATTTTAGACACCACAGGAAAACCAGCTGTATATGAATACAGTACAAGTTATATTTATATATTTTACCTTTTATATACATATAATAACACCTTTTTATCAACTGAAGGCAATAAACTGCACTTCCTGTAAAGGACAGGAAATACTAACATACATTCTGTAGATGCTCTATGAAGTTTACCTTAGTCATCGATTGAGTGCTTGTTTTTACACAAGTGGCAGTTTTTAAATAAATTATTATAATTTGGTTGGAAATAATAGACTCACCAACCACTCTACAGGACCACTTTATAACCAAAGTTGGAGTTTTGTTCTATAATCTGATGTTCCTCTGAAACTAGGTCCACTTTCCTTCTTTTTTTGTAAAGCTTAAAGTGCTTGTGAACTGTAAAATATGCATATAACAGTTGTTGTCTTATAAATATATAATGGGCTATAAATAAATAGTAAATATAGATTTATTTGATATAAGAATACCAGTTATTTTTAAGGCGATGCTAAGGTGGACAGGTAGGGCACCATCGGCTATTTTCCAGATTTCTCCACTTGCTTCCCGTTGTCTGGATTGTCTTGGAGCTTGTGTTCTTCCAGGATGGCCTGCGCTGTGTGCCTGCCAGTCCTTTTCACCACAGCTTTAACCCCCAGGTTGTCAATATTGAAGGCAGTGATTCCGACATTAATGGCAGAATTGACGGCGTGGTCCGTGGCTTGTCCTGCTGCAGCCCCATACCTTCATTAGAAGTCAAATTGAGTGAGAGGTCAGAGCGAGAGGCCAGATAAAGTAGATTTAAGAAGAATTAATGTGAAGTGCAAGGATCGTAAAGACGCCATGCTGCATGTGAATTACAAGGAGAGGATTAGGATTATAACATGCAAAGTGCAGACATTTGTGACTGAGAATCCAAATCAGCGGAAGTGGGACCATTTGGATGCAATCCTTCATCACAGTATTTAAATCTCTTTATCCACCCTCATTAACGTCACTTGCGATACTGTAGTTTTTCTGGAATACTCAGAGTTAAAAATAAATTGACAGCACATATTCTTGGCTAATGCGGTGAAATAACTGCCTGGAAGTTTATGATACCTCATCACAAAGATGGAAAATGCTCTCAATCTTACATTGGAATTAAGCAACTGAAGATTTTG
>JAPTMW010000006.1:32182018-32193738 GCA_029822955.1 Ostorhinchus angustatus
TTAACTGAGCATAAACTGACTTGAACTGAGCATAAACTGACTTGAACTGAGCATAAACTGACTTGAACTGAGCATAAACTGACTTGAATTTTGAATAATCATCTTTAAAGATCATTATTTAGATTAATTCCCTTATACTGAGACTTAATCTTGTTAAGATCATTTGACTTGTTCCAAAACTTTTCATCTTGAACCGCCTCACTTAGATATTACAAACCAAGTAAAACAAGCTGCGTTGTTGTGGGATGAGTATGGACACCGTCACGGTTTACGATGCAAAACTCCAAATCTGACCAAGTCTATTTTTCTCATTTCTGCTCCAAACATCTCATCACACTTAAAATAAGGCATAATCACCAAAAGACTAACTGTTCAGTGAGATATAAGAACTTATTTATAGATAATAGATCTGGAAAATCTGATTCCAAGAAATCTTACCAAGATCATTTTCACTTGTTCCATTGGCAGATTTTTTTTTTCTGAATTCAAGAAAAATACACTTCTCCAGTGTACGCTGAAGAAAGTTTTACTTGTTTTATGCAGTTTTACCTATACGTATCTATTGAGTCATAAAAAAATCATATCACAATCATTTTTTTCCCATATCCGACAAAATCAAAATGTATCATGATATAAATCCAATCACTGTTTTTGTCATAAGTGAGTTGTGTCGACATCAGAAGGTTATTTTTAATTTAAATATGATTTAATTTCTGTCAGAGGATGAAGATGACAGATGTGCTGAAGAACATTATACAACTGTTTCAAGGAAATAACACAGGTCCATATATTTCAAACTAAAGCAAAAGTCTGACCAACAGGCAGAAGTTTTCAAAGGGAACACAAACTAAACAGACCATCTTTATGAAATCATACCAGGGGTATATAAGAGGGGGGGGGCAGAACCTGCGTAAACCGATAATGAAAGTTAGCATGCTTTGGACATCGACTCTCGCCTTCTATGCCCTACATGCCCTACATGCCCTACATGCCCTACAACCTGTTGCCAGTTCTTGGCCAGATTTTCTTCTGATGGAACCGTCATTCTCCCGCTGTAGTCCAAACATTAGCACCTGCACCTGCGCCTGCACCTGCGCCTGCGCCTGCACCTGCGCCTGCACCTGCACCTGCACCTGCACCTGCGCTGTGTGCCTCAACCTAACTTGCTGTTGTTGCTACGTGATTGGTTCAGTGCAGCGCTACTTAATTATGATTGGCTGTTCTTTTATCTGTCAAAACATGAATGAATGAATTCTATCGAAATTGTATCGAGCGTGTCTCATATTTCTATCAAAGAAAAGTTATACTGTGATATTTATCGTTTTATCACCCAGCCCTGAGCTGTTACATCTTCATACGACTATATCATAGCCACTGGGTATCCTTGGCGTGAACACGATAACTTGAAAAAATATTTGGTTTAGAAATTCTATATTTTCCGTTTCAATGAACATCATGGAGGGGAAGAACTGATTGGATTTTGGAGCATTTTCCATTTCTAGATCGTCCACAAGGGGCCGCTCAAAAGTTTAAAATCACTAAACACTCTTTTGTTCATATCTCTGGAACTATTTGTCTGATTGACTTCAAATCAAGTGCAAATGAAAGGTCGTGACCTGGGGACGCCTCACGTCATGACATCATGGCTGTCTGGTTAAGGATTGGGGGCATTTGGGGATATACCCCGAGCCGTCGCTTCTGACAGCCTGAGCCTAGTTTTACTTGAAATAAGACATTTTCATCATGCGTCTAAGAAAAATTGATGAAAAAAACTATAGACTATAGAATATGAGCAAAACATCTCCATGCTTCAGATGGTTTTAATATGGAACTTAAAAACAAACCCATATAGTGCAAGAATCTAAAAACTTCAGCTATTACAAACAACACCGTTGCTTTAAACCTTATGAACGGCTCTTGCTTAGAGAACAGACTAGAGGCCTAAATCTCCATTAGACTGTCATGTTGCAGACAGCATGTGACTGAATACCCTCTTCAAAGTTTCATCAGAGGAACTTGCACGGTCAGCACTTTGCACAGATGATGTATTATCCCACTTGGTATAAACAACAATGTTTTTCACTGTCTGTCAAAATGGGCACCTGCAGAATATGAATTTGGCTGTACAGCGCATTTGTCACTCTCACACTGATTTATCCTTAAGTGGCTTAATGTCCTCCTGCAGGGTCAGGCCTCGTCTGCCATCTGGATTACTGCGTCTCCCAGACTGATGACGCCACCGTGCCAAGTCACCTCAAATCTGACTTAAAACACACGGCGCGTAAACTTGACCTAGTGGCGACGGCGGCCATTACTCACCGACAGAAAAGCGTTTTGTAAGAAGTCCATGCTAGAAGTGAGCCGTGTGTTTGTGCGCTAAACAAGGTTCTCCTGAAAGCAGGGACAGTTTATATAAATAATTTAATTGGATTCCAGCGACATGAGCTGACAGTCAGATAAAACATTGCTCTGCGTTTAATCTGCTTGGATTCCTTCTGGTGCATGAGGGCAGGAAGCCATGGCCTGCCTTTCACCTCTTCCACCACAGTTGCCTTTGCGTTTGTTTTTGCAGTAGACAGCTGTCTGAAAACCAACTCTCTAAAGATCGTCTGTGTTCTATGATACAAAAGTAATGACACATCCACTTGTCAAGTACATTCCCTACTTTATTCTTCCTTTTGAAGGAACTGAATTTCACTAAAGGCTGAAAAAGTACAAAACTGGCTGGTATTTATACACTGCTAATACCATTCCACAGATATGACTATTCACAAGTCCAGGATGTTTGCACTTCTATGCCCATAAAAGTATTTTTCTCTTCCTTCCCTCTTACTTTGTTTGAATAAGAGGCAAGCATCAATTCCTTGAACTGCGTCCAGTATTGTACGTGTGTTTCAGTCACTGCTTTTGTACTGCTTTTATAAGAGCATTTCAGTCCACTTTTCTGTTATTCTTGATTATGACTACTGTGTTTTTAAAGCCGAAAGGACTCAACATTAAACAACTTCAGTCTTCTAAGCATTTATTTCAGGAGCTAATTTGATGGGGCTGGTAAACATAGACAAAAGCCTAAATAACCTCAAGTAGGAAGTGTTGGCCCTCAATGATGTGCTGTCAAGATTGTGCTAAAAATAGACAGTAGTTTATATTTCCATCCATATCTGTTGTGTCCCTGCGCATGTGTCATCATTCGGCAATTGTTCGGAGGTACACTTGCTCTACTCTGACTAAACTAAACATTACACATGAAGTATATTATGTTTTAAAGAAGTATAATAAACTAATGTGTGTATAGGTAAAAGCAATAGCATGATAAGATACGGTTCTACACAGGAGGTATCTTACTGTGGCTAAATCTTACCACAGGAAATCATTCTGCCTTTGTGTAAATGATGCATATAATGTGGATGTACTCTCTTAACTGATCAGGATCTAACATAGTTCTGACAGAAACAACCCAAAGAACTCACGTGCTGTTTATAATTGAACAAATGTAAACCTGAGAATGAGACATCCACAGAATCTGATATCTAAAAATACCTGTGACATCTCTGCTGCAGTCTGAGGGCTGTTTTGGAGAAGGAAAGGGGATGTGGTGGGGCCAGAAAGGGCACCTAGCTTTGTGATGACTCATCAGTCATTATTCGTACAACACAGAAATCTCTGCTTCTCAAACTAACAAGCTCCCCTTACAGTTCACTGCATCAGATGAAGGAATCTGTCTCAATGCATCAGTTTCTGTGTGAGGACAAAAGACTTGGCATTCTGTAAATAAAAAACATTCAGTGGACATGACGTATAGATGTAGACAGTATTTGAATATCTGCTGTTCCTTCCATCGTGCATTTTTAAATGGAGCTCACTTTATCCTTTATGTAGGCTCAGCTCATGTGCTTCTACATTATGTATATTTGTGAGTGTGACTACACAGGAATGCATTTGCATATTAAACAAATGTTAAATGAAATGTGTTAGCCTTGTTTGCACTGGTAAGAGAAACAGCAGAAATGGGCTTATTGTGGTGTAATTAATTACTCGACATCAAACAATTAATATCCTCAGTGCTTATTATCTTAATCATCATGTGCACACATTAGGTTGATACGATCGGAGAGCGGTGAGTAAATCACATCACATGTAGTCTTAAGTGGTGTTTTTAATAAACACTCGCACAACAAGAGGGTAGAAGAGACATCTGCCTTTCTCCCTGTGAGTCCAGCTTCACAAAGGCTGGCAGAAAACGATGCGGCATGCAGGCAGAGTGTCTGCAGGCACAACATGCACTGCAGCTTTAGTGAAAGGTCAATCCATGCCTGAACACAGGCCCCTGGCTGCGACCCTTATCCACCTGCAGTAAGAGCAACACTCTGTTTGTGGTGTCAGAAGATGACTCAGATATTCACATACTTGCATGTGTTTTCCCCTGAAAACTGTCCCAGTTTGAGGTAGCTGATGGGGTTGAAAGTGGCTGTGAGGAATTTGTTCTAAACTGTAAACAATGTAAAGCTCAGGATTTTACAATGTGACAAAAGATACTGAGTCTGTAGCTGAGGTTAGCTTGTGTTCATTAGTGCCTTGTTGGGCCAAACCTCTGAAGGCATAAATATGAGCCTTTGAATGCACAGAAGCTGCTCTTCTCTGAAGTTACTGCATCAGGTAGTTTATACTCAACCAAACATCGCTGACTCTTCAAGCATATTTGGACTACGTTATTTGCCAAAAATTAGAATAGCATTTGGGTGTTTTTCAAATAAAAACAGTGATCTATAGCCTATTATGGACATCATCCTGACTGTGTAAAGCAGTTACTGCATCCTTAATTATTAACTGTACTTGTGTGAGACAGTGAGAGTATGAGACACTGAAATGAAAAGGGTCAAACCTGAGAACAATTATAATGCTTTAATAGAACAGTTGTTCAAAATCAGCATGATTGATATTGCAAATATATTTTGCTTGGTCCATCTAACTTTAACACAGTCTGTCAAAGGCTTTATTTAGTATAATATAGAGATCAGGCCTTTAAATCACAGAACACTGAAACAATGCTGTTTTTGGTCACTGCAGAGAGAATTGGAGTTGAGTTGTATCTTTCTTACTCCCACATGTCTGCTGTTGATCGGGGTAGTATGCAAAGGTTGTATCAAGTTTCTTCCAAGCTACAGTTTTAACTCTAGTGTTCATGGGAAATTCCTTTGAATTAGTTCAAGATTTACAAAGATACATGAAACAATTCCTAGTATCCTGAAATACGCAGTGGCCAGATATTCCCCTGCATAAGCTGTTAGCTTTGTCTTCCTGAACACTGGCATAATTTGAGTGCACCGAACTAATGAAAACATAATGAATGCAACTCTGAATCTCAGAGGTACATGTAGCCCTTAGGCACAGCATCCAGGACTGTCTGCAACCTCGCTGTGAACCAGTGCAGAGAGCCAGCAGTCAGACCACACTGATCAAACATGTGCATTTAGAGATTTGCACATAAAAACAAGCCATCCTGAAGAACAAAAGACTAATCAATGTGGCATTACTGAACCGTCTGCTCTCACGCAGTCCAAAGTGGGAAAATGATGCATTGGCTGTTGCTGTTGCTGCATCACAATGCCACACTAGAGTCACACAGTGACATAAGCACACAGCCCGCTGATTCACATGTGTGTCACACAGCTCCCCAGCAGCTTATACCATACACATTCAGATTCAGAAAGCACATGAAAGATCACTAATCCTCTAAACAAAAGAGCATGGATGCTTGATTATAGAACCCAGCCCTCAGACTGCAGCAGAGATGCCCACCTGCTCCAAAGCTGGCAGGCAGGGCCGCCTAGGAGCTAAAATGGAGAAGTGTGTGGGCTGGTGGAGGAAGCCACATAGAATGAAAGCAGTGGAGAGTCAAACACAAAACACATGAGGCACAAATAAAAGCCTTGTATTTTCTGATTTCCATGTCCGTTGAATGTAAATCATGTCAAGAGTGGACATCACAGTAATGGATACAACCCACTGTGATTTCCAAATGCACAGATGCACAGATGCTGGATGGGATGGACACATCAATTATTCATCTGCTGCTATTACAGTCATTAGATTGTTTGGGATTCTATATAACGGAGCAAACAAAATGAGACAGCAGAAACACAATAGCCTGCCTTAAAGGAGTTACCGCCTAGAATGTACTCACATGAATTCCCAGGAAAAGGGAGGGGAGTGTCAGCATCGCAGGCTGAGGAGAAAGCTGCCCATTGTCAGTGTCTCTGTCCTCCACGACAGAAAGAATCCACACAGGCCAGGAGACTGAAAGGAAAGGAAAGGAAAGGGCAGGGTCTGTCTGGGAGAAGAGGGGGACAGTAAGGAAGAACAGAAGGGAAAGGAGGAGATTAGGGGAGTGGTTTACAGGCAGCATTGGTCAGATGGCCTGGTGGGAGGAGCCAGAAAATCCAATAGCATATGGAGGGGGGTGGGGCTATGTGAAAGAGTGGAAAGCTGAAGAAGTGCCTGAGGGGTACAGTGAGTGTCTGGTGCAAAGGGGTTTGGCTTTCTGTTGACGCCGCCTAGTTCCCTTAAAAGGACAAAGGATGCAGTTCAGTACATTTAAAGTGATTCATTACCTTGTAAACAATGACAGGGTTGTAAAGATAAAACATGATTATAGCAATAAGAGAAAGAAATGATAATAATGACTGTCATTTGAGTGGGGGTAGGGCCATTTAAGCATAGGCTTCTTCTGTGGTTAGTATGCTTCTGTTTTTGCATGTCTGAAATCAACAGTAAAGAAAGAATAATCCAAACATTTAGGCACAAACTCCCAAACCTGCAGTGTTTTACCTGTTTCAAATACCTGTTATGTCTTACCAAAGCTGGATTCATGAGGCCAGAATGTCTGCATTCTGAGGTGTAAACAGAACAGTGTTAAGTACTATGTTGTATGTATGACGGGAGGGAAATGTGAGGGTGCAGGGGAGGGGAGAGAACTGGGAATGTGCCGTCAGGGAGTGCCTGTTGTCCAACGGTGGGTGATTTAATCAAATGGGGGGAGTGGGATGGTGGAATCAGGATTGAGGTCACAGCACTTGATGAGTCAGGAATGTGTAATAGCACTTCAGACAGGACATTTCTGCTTAAGAGTCTAAAAAAAGGGCATTTGTTGAAGGAGAATACAAGCTGGTCCAACATTATTCATAACAGAGTGGGGGATGGATGTAAAGATGCTAATGAAAGGGAGGAAGGCACGGACGGACGCCACCGCTGTACTGTGGTTGAATGTGCTGGTGCGGCAGGGTGTTTGTTGGGGGTGGGGTTTGGGGTGCGGGGCAAACACAGTCATCTCTGGGTTTATTCTGCAATGTGGAGTTGCCATGGAGACTGCTTCCATCGTAGTTAAGTCAAGATGGCTGCTGCAGTCTCACAGCAGCAGCAGCAGTGTGCAGCAGTGTGCAGGTCATACAATACATACTGTAACTGCCAAGAGGAACACCGTCTGAGCAGCAGACCAACACCAGCAACCTTCACAAAGTCCCACACATACGATCAAACACATGACTGAACAGGACATTTTCAGTTCAGTAGGCTAGTCTTGATCATGTATTGAACAGATTTAGCTCTTTTTTTCTAAGTAAAAATGCATTCATTCTCCATGACTTAATTCACACTTTGAAAACATTAAACAGTATATTCATACAACAGCGTGTATACATACAGCAGCTGTTGTTCTAATAGTGTGGCATCTTAATGATCTTTGACTCAATCTGTAACACAAATACATAAGAAAAGCGTCTCTTTCCTTTCATATTTCCTCTTTTATTGTCAAACAAAAGAGGCAGTTACATGGCTATGCTGCATGTTCATATAATACGTCATTAAAATACAAATAGCAGTTTGGAGTTTTTATACATCATATTTTGACACAAGAATATTCAACAGTTTTTTGACTCAGACATTTTCGTCCATAATCTGTATAATACATGTTAATGTTATAAATATTCCACACGTGATGATTTAACTGTACAGCACTTCTAATATATACCGATCCATCCATCAGTCCCAGACCTAAAGAAAAGTCACATTAATTACTGTCATTTTTCTACTCTTTATATAAAGACAATTACAAACTGGACATGATTTTACTTGTAATATTTCAGTCGTACAACAGGACGTGGTCAGTTGAAGCAGTGCAAGCGTCCTGTTTCTGCTCCAGGTTTGTAGCCTGTCATTAATGCAGGAGCGAGCCCTGAAACCTGGTACTTTCCATGATAATAGGCAACCAGGCACTGACTGTTCTACCACACTAAGTTCTTCTCAAGTTTATTTGAGATCACTTTGCTACCAACTGTCTGTGGTGCAGCTTCGACACAAGCTGCCTTTGTAACACTGACCCATTTAGATCCAAAACAATGGCTGGATTGAGTAAGAGCCTGAAAGCCTTGGTAACCTGCATTTGTGATGTGCTTCACTGACAACAAAGGAGAAACACAAAGATGCAGAAAACACAATATCAGCCTTTTAAAATCAGATATGCAATAATACTGTGTCCAAGTCCAGAAGCATCTAAGTATCAAAAATAACATTCAGACCCATCCTGTTATCACTGACGTTTCCTCTCATCTCTCAGACTTTCTATCAACTTCCATCCTTCATTCTACAGCTAAAATACGTCTTTCTGCATTTTCCTCCAGATAAAAATTACACACAGTAGGAGTATTAACCCAGTTGTGTGAGGACAACGCTCAAACCCTCATGTGAATAGTTTTTTTTGTAATTTTCATCTATTTTAGCAGAGATAGATATCAACATAAAACTGTTCACAATGAGTGCGACCCTCCTTCTTTTGTTTTCATAGCTGTGCACATATGAAAAACAGCCATACCTTCAACTTGCCATGTCATTGTCATATGCTGCCATCTAGTGGCACAAACTTACAAAAAGGCCTTCCTCAACAATAAAACACATCCTTAAAACATTCTCGTAGTCGTCTCTTTCACAGCCTCATCATCATTTACACAAACAGGACAGCTTCACCATGTTGGCACCTTGTATGAGTAAAATAAGATCAACTCCTTGGTTTTATCTCTATCCTCGACCTGATGTTGGTGATCTTTGAAGGTCTACACACCAGTGCCCTTTTGGACGGGGTCCTTGCTACTCGAAAATTTGCTCATATCTCCAAGACGTTTAAAAAAGTTTAAAAAGCCAGAGGTTTCAGTCTTATTCCACAAACTCTTAGGAGGGATATTTTCGCTGTATCTCCGGGCATCTGCAGATGTGCTTGCTTGGTTTTGCTCCATGGGCTCATCTTCAACATGAGCAATGTTGGGAGTGATTTTCTTCTCTGCTGTTTTTACTGCATGTTCACCTGATTTTGCTAAATAGTCAGATATGTCAGTGAAGTCAAACACCTGTTTTGAAGAACTGCGTCGGTCATCCTCCGTCGGCGTCCTCCCTGTGTCACCTGTTGCATTTCTAGGAGTTCTGATTGGAGATGGAGCCCATACTTTATCTTCCTCCTCCTCGGTTTTAGGAACTTTAGTAGGTAAAGTATGGCGGCGACCGAGGTTGCGTTTTGAGGGAGACTGAGGACTAAGCAAAAATCGAACCAAGTCCTCGTTGGTTGGGTCTCCAGGATACCTCTGCGTCTCCTCATCAAAGGTGTGCTGACGACGAACACATCGACCCGCATTAGGAGATTTCTGGTTTTCCAGAGATTGGTCCACAGATGAGGCACTGCTGCGGCTGTTCTGGAAACGTAAAACCTTTTTAGATGCTTCACGCAACTTCCGTGCCTCTTCCTCATTATTATCCTTCACATCTTCCTCGATATCCTCAGTGGCTGAGACTGCTCTGCCTGTCGAGGAAACGCTAGTGGTCCTGTTGGCTGGGCCTGAGAATCCATTCAAATCCTCTTTCCTGGGAGGTTTCCTCTCCTCTTCATGTAGATCACTAACTGCTGCATTGTTGTCCTCATTATTGTTCTGGGTTTTCTCAGGGGTGGAGCTGTTAGTGAGTTCAACGGCTGAATTCCATTCTTTCATAGCCAACTCCCTCGCCCTAAAAGAGCCTCCTCGACTTTGATCGCCGCTGGGGAGGTTTACCTGAGAGGTAATTTCTACCAGGCTCCCGTTGTTGGGGGTGCCACCTGGTGGGCTCCCTTGAGTCGATGAGGGCCTTCCGAGCCTCCTCCTGGAACCCCGTCTGGTGACAAAGTTCTGCAGAATAGACTCTAATGCAATCCCCTCCATTTCTTTGTCTCTGCTAGAACAGGTAGCGGTGGATCTGCGCTTGGCAGCATTCTGCAGTCTCTCAGCGTGTCTTCGCTTGACCTCTGCCATCTCTCGAGCTTTGTTTTCCTGCAGAAAATCACACAATTCATGACTCAAGAAGCATATTACAACCCATTTGGAGAAAACATGCAGGTCATGCCTTTACTCTACCTGTATCGCTCGCATAAACTTCTCACAGAAGGAGCTGAAAATGGAGCAACACTCCTGCAGCTTGAACTTCTCTGGGTTTTCACAGAAGTACTCTGCCACAGCATCACTTACTGCATGCAGCTCTAGGAGATCCGTTTCAACCTCTGTCAAGCAGACATCGGCCTCCTGAACGGAGCCAGAATCAGAACATTAGGAAACATATTCAAAACACACACTAACACAAACCAGGCTGAGATGGAACAGCAGAAGGCTTCCTCACCTTCAGAAAATCCTCCATCTGTGTCTTTAGGTCGTCCTGTTTCAAAGAGTCTTTTTTGGCATCTTCTACTTTCGTTACCTGTCTTTGAAACTCTGCCTCAATTTCGTCTTTATTTACTCTGAAACCATGTGGGAAAAGATCAATTACAGTGGCACAAGTAAATGAAAAGAGGACAAAAACAGACGGAGGATGGTTACCTCGCTGCAGCTTCGATGTGTTGGAGTCGTTTTGGAAATTGAAGAAGGGCCTCATCAGCCCTCTGTGCTTGCTGTGGTGAACAGATGGAATATGTTTAGAACTGAGGCATTGAATGTACATGCTGACATTAAAGGTAAAAAGCTGCTTACCATCACGACATAATGCATGAGATTCATTCCAGGTTTGTTTGCTTTTGTATCTGCTAGTTTCAACAGAGAACTCATGCGGAAGCCAATTGCACTGCCAGCGTAGCCACCCTGAAGTTAGATGAAATAAAATGAGACTTCCTGATACACAAAACCCACGGTCATTTAATAGTCCATTATCACGTTAGACACTCACAGCATTCATGTAATTTCCGGTCTTTAGCACCAGACGAATGACAGAATGGAGATGATCACACTCCAACAGCTCTGTAAAAACACACACATGATAAATTGTACACCATATTTGCTCGTTCTGTTACACATTATTGTTTTTGAGAATTCAAGAAATCAAGCGTCACCTTTGCCAGCCGCCATCAAAGTGCCAATGAATTCTTTGATTTCATCCATGAGGGGGAAAAATTCTTCTTTGAGCATCAAACAGCTGAGGCGCTCCTCATAACTGGAATAAACAAAGTATTCATTATACAGTTGCAGAAAAAAATATTAGACCATCAAAATTAGTCAAAAACATTGGTTATTCAATCCAGTCCTAACTCCTGTGTGGATCATGTGACTAGAACAGACAGAAAAGAAAACATGGAATGAATCAAAGCACTGTTTTTATCAGAACAATGACAGAAGAACTGAAGTAACAACTGAAGGGATTTTACTTTTTATAAAGAAAACCAT
>JAPTMW010000006.1:32498656-32537404 GCA_029822955.1 Ostorhinchus angustatus
ACAATCAATTTCTCAGCTTTTTTTTTTTTTCATGTTTCTATTTCGGAAAGATTTACAGAAAAAAGGGAACAGGAAATTTTTATTTCTTATGGTTAAGTTTTTATCGACCCAATATTCTGTTTAATTGAGAGCAGAGATGTTCACAAAGCATTGGTCAAGTCTGTGTAACTTAAGTGTGACTGGAGTCTCCATGTCTGATTGACAGGGTACTTATGTGTAAAGTATTTACTTCATTCAGTGGAAATACGCTGCTCAATGTTTGGGGTTTCCGTTCGCAGCATCTCTGTAAAGGCATAGGACCGAACTCTTCATGTAGAATAGATCATCAGAAGTTCGTTTGACAGGACTCTCATCATTTGCTTTTCCCAAACACTAACCTAACTTGTTTTGCGTGACTGTTAGTGCGATCTCATCTTGACTGACTTTATTTTCCCTCCAGAAAGTTGCACCTTTATTGTAACTTGAAGGTTGAGACTCAAGTCTTGCTTGTCCCTTGCACAAACATGAAACACTCTCACCTCTAACCCTAATATTTACTTCTCACCAGTCATATGATCATTGCACATAACAGACTTTCCACATATTTTGCAGATCCACTAAACCTTCTCATGCTGTTACATAGAGAACAGACTCCTTAGTAACCAGAGACAAACAACTAAATTTAACCTCAAAAAACAGTCGGCGCAGCTGAGTATATTTAGAGACCCTCCTGGAATTGATTCAAGAAAGTAAAATGTGAAGTGTCGAATGATATTTTCCAAGATGACTGCTATTTTGGCGCCTGGGGTTTCACACAGGGCATTTGTTTGGCTGGATTCGGTGAAGTTTGAGCCTCCCACTGCTTCATTGACGTTATTCATCTCTACAGCTAAAAGCACTTGTAGTACAGGAAAACATCTATTTGATTTTCAAGAGTTTTTTTTTTTTTTAGATATATATATATATTATTGATGCACTGTTTCCCCACACCACCAACGCAGGGCAGGTGGGTGTTTGAGCTGCTGTAGTAGATAGCAGGGTGGGATGTCTAACAAAAGAAGCTCTTTTAAACAGCTCACTCCTCCACTCTATCACCCGTACTCCATTTGTATCAGTACTACTATGTCCAAAAAGGGGGAAAGGTGACCGATAAAAGCAGGTGTGCCTAGGTTAGAGTTTTTGCACAGCGCTATTTTAACAAATAATTCAACATATTTATACAGTAAAACCCTAACACCTGATATTTTTGAGCAAAAACAGATGTGGGTTAAAATAAACAGAGCACATCATATTTTTGCTGGGTACTCCGTTAAACAGGCTCTTACTCACAGCAGCGTACTCTTGCAAAAATTGATGTGATATGAGATGAAACGGAGTGCCGTCGCCCATGTTTCGTTTGGTGCGTTTGAGCACTGACGTGGTGTTATACTTTTGCAGGTGGCGGCTCGCACAGAAACTGGAGTACGGCGGAGAACACAGGCCATGTCCCGTTCCTGCAGCAAACGCAAGAGCAGGTTCTCCTCCCTCTGGGGTCTAGATACTACCTCAAAGAAAAAAACTAAAGCTCATCCCAGTATCAACCAGGTCTGCTTTTCTTTCCAATAGCAGCACAAAGACTTTTTTTTCCCCTCAGGCATGTATTCTCTACAATTCTGTTGGAGCTTTGATGATTCTGAGCACTGTTTGTCACTGCAGGTCTTTGCTGATGGCGAAGAGATGGTGAAAACACCTGGAGATGGCATATACACTGATCCTACAAAGGAGCACACAGTAAGGAAAAGTATTAACTTTCTGCCTGCATGAATCTGACGAGAAACATAAGGATCCTGCAACTCAGAGTGTAGTCATGTGCATCCTGACTAAGAAGCATAAGCCTAGAGGTTTGAACTAATATGGACATTTTCTTTCTTCATTTTGCTCCAATAATGAGCTATTCTCACTGGAAAATGCAGCTATTAGTTTTATTACTGGTAGAAATTCAGGTGGATTACTGGATTAGATTGCATTAAAGAGGCTAGATATGTCATATTTTTACTTAGAAATATTAAAAAATGACGAATGTTTAAAATAAAGACGTCATAAAATGTCAACGTATTGGAATGTAGAGATAGGAACTGAATTTATTTAAATGCCGTTGACCAAAGTGTCAGAACGTGACCAGATGGGATGAGAACTGCTAAGAAACAACTTTTAGAGTTAAAAGACACTTTTACACAGAGATCCCAGAGAAAAGGCGAGATGGTGATCCCACCTTTTTTCCACCAATGACTGATTTCCACAGTCAAGCCAAAGGAGTAACAGAGGTGGGACAGGCTGGACTTTAACACAGCGCTCATTTTTAAATCCTCCCAGCGCTGGAGAGACCGTGGGCACATATGGAGGCGCCAGCATGGATTCTGCGGCTGCCGCTGCCAGCTTCGTGCCCGCCGTGACCAGCTTCGTGCCCCTGGTGAAAATGGCACGTAGCCGCAGAATCACGGCAGTGCCTCCGTATCCTCCGTCATCAAAACACCACACCTTGGTTGCAGAACGAGAGGTGTTCCTTTTACATAGCATCCTGGATTCCACCTTCATCACGGCTCTGTTACTACCTCCAGAGGCGTTACAGAGCTGCGATGAAGGTGAGACCAAATGATCCCAACATTTCATTTTCACAGACGTCGTTCCGCAATAAAGGCGATATATTCCCACAACAGAAGTGCTGTGTAAAAGGTGCTGAAGCAAGTAACAAAGTGATAAAAGCTTGAAGCACTGCTGTTGTTTTAACAACTGGACCCAGTTTAAAGTAAAAGAATGGAGTTGGATGCTGTAATGGCAGTGTTTTTGCTACAAGGATGAGTGTGATTAAGAGATTTATGAAGGTATGAAATTATTATGTGGTTTTACTATCTTTGCTTAGTTGTTTGTTGATTCTCAGTTCAGTTCAGACTAAACAGTGACAGTTCTGACCTTGTTTGGATGATTCAGAACAGATCTTTAGTGCAGCTATTGACAACACAAACTACAGAAAATGAAGGTGGTTTACCGTTTTACTATGTTTTACGTCTTAAAAATACAGCTAAGCTAACAGTCGTAATGTAAATAAACTATCAGCGGTCAGTATAATTTAGACTGATTGTCAAAATAAGGGGCTCTGAGCTTTAGTTTGAAGAACAAAACTTGATGATACCATAATACAGATGTGTGTGTGTTGTATCACTCACTCATGCAATAAACTACAGTCTGTGAATACGTAGCATTCACTGGTTGTTCAGGAAGTCCCGAGTGCGTTTTGGTATGAGCACCTTTCCAGTTGTTTTACATAGAAGCCTTTCTTATGTCCATTCATAGAAAAGTGAAGATGGAACTGTGAAAAGTCTTCCCCGACCCAGCACTGAAAGTGACATCTGGGTGCCTGATCACCTCACCCCTTCTTGGGTCTGTCTGCCAAATGACCAGCCAGTGCTAACTATTATCCAACCAGGGGAGTCTGCACTGTGTGTCCTGGAAACCATCTGCAAGGTAACAGCACCTGGCCTCCAAAAGCTGCACAGACCGCTGACGCACACTGTACTCCAGTGATGTTTACATAGAACCTCCCAAAACTGAGTGGAAGGGCTGTGATGTAATGTAACTGGATATAATGTGTGTGTGTTTACCACCCATTCTTATTTGGTCCATAGATCAGGTTCTCCTTAGCTGTACCTGCGCTGTCAAAAAGACAAACCCAACTTTGACTTTAAGACAAGAGCAAACATCTCTTTTTAACACAACCGTTGCTGGATAAAATGCTGAAACATCTGCAAATGTGCGCTGTTAAACTACCAGTAATTTGTGTCTTTGCCGTCCTCTGACAGGCTCATCAGCTCGATCCCACCAAGCACTATTTGAGACTAAAATTCTTAATCGAAAACCAAGTGCAATTCTACATTCCGAAGCCGGAGGAAGATGTGTGTGACTTGGTAAGTGAATCCTTTTCCTCTTTGTCAGTCACTGTTTCCGAGCTAAATGACAAAAAGAATAAAACAAGCCAGTATACAAGTAACTGCACTGGAATACGTAAGACTGACACTACACAGATTGTAAGAGCATCCTCTGTTATCAATTATTGATAGGTTGATATTTTTATCTCTGATACTCCTCATGTTTTCACTGGGGAACATCTTGCGTTGGTGGGCAATGCACCAAGTGTGCACTGATCCTTAATAACTAATATCTGCAGTGCATGTATTTTTATCTCCTCATCAGACTAGATAAAACCAAAGAATACAGAAAATGAACGCTCTTCCCATGTTGTCAATAACCCACCCACAGCTGTATGAATCAGACAGCCCCTTGTACTGTATAATAACTTTCTTTTGTTCTTCACAGCTTTACAAAGAAATTGAACTCTGCTCCAAAATAACAAAAGTAATACAGTTTGACAGAGACGAATCCTGTATGATTGGCTACGGTAAGGACCAGTTTGAATGATTCTGTGCCGTTTGTTTTCAAGTAAAGCCGCCATGTTCCGTATTTCATATGTGGTGGAACGTTACTGCTGTTGTTTGACCTACGCCTGACCTGAAGTTCTCCGGCTGTATTCTCATTTGTACTTCACGACTCCTTTTGACGTGTTTTATATAAGCGCCCCCCCCTCTCTTTCTATTTCCTCCTTCTTTTCTCGCCTCTCCTTTCCCTCCTCCAGGTTTCTCCATTTCGGTGGTGGAGGAGGACGGAGTACAACAGCTCTACATCACTGATGTGAAGGCGGGTGGATTAGCCTTTGCTAAAGGTTCATTTCCCTTCATTTCCATCAAATGAACTACCTCAAAAGACATTCAGTCTGCGCCTGAACGGATCGTGACCAATCTAGAATGCTTTAGCCGCTTTTCAATTCTTACTTTTGTTTTCAACAGAGTATTTCTGACACACTGAGGTCGAAATACATTTGTTTCTGCTGTGTTTATGAAAAACGCAGGCATAAGATTCAAGTCAATGATTATTCAGTAGGCAGGAAGGTTTTAGAGAACACAGCAGATCTCAAGGGCAGTGATTACTATAATCAAAACCCCACTGCGTCTCTCTGGTCTGTGCAAAGGACGGTGCTGAATAGGACACTTTACTGCAGCTGCTTCACATCAGTACCTGTGTTACTAAGTGAGGCTGCAAGGTTAAGTGATGTCAGAATAACAGGCAGGACTTTGATATCATGCAAAGGCCTTGATTTGATGGTATTGAAAGCATGCACCATGCTCTCATGTGCAGATTCTGATATTTTTTCAGTGGCTGGTAATTTCTGGGGGTCACACCATCTCGGATTATAAAACAAAGAAACAGTGGTGTCTGGAAGAAAAATACAGTTTTGTAAAGCATGAAACCTTAGCAAAGACTACAGCTAAAACAAAACTGCAAGTAAACCAGTTTACGCCTTCGTCGCACAGGACCAGAACCTGCAGAAACCTGTAGATTTCTGGTCATGTGTGGTCATCAGTGATCTTAATCCTGTGTGACATGTGACATATGGGCCATGTCTGCAGTTTAAAAGTACAAATAAATAGAGAATTACCAAACCCTATTTCAGTAAATGCAGATATCCTGTGATATTAGTCCCAAATCAGTATACTCTATCTCTGTCATTTATTAGGATATGCAAGTTTTTACCCCTCGGGCCGGGGGGTATTGTAATCGTTTTGTCGTCTCTGTCCATTCAACAACATAATCACATTATCTGAAGAATGCATTGAGATATCTGCACCAAACTTATACTGTGGGTACATCTTGGCATGGAGCAGAAGCCTATTGAAAATATGTAATAATAATAATAGTGTGTCCACCACCTGACATCAATACGATAAGAGAATTCCTCCCAGACACGTATCAGCACATCACGATCCGCTGAGTTGATCGTTGTTGTTATTGGATTTTAAGCGCCCCGTGGCATCCTTTCAAAACTGAGAAAAGTCCAGTTCAAATGGACTCATTCTGAACTGAAGCAATGCCTCATGAATCAGTTCATTCTTTTTGAATAACCCTGTATAATATCTGAGTAGTTTGTGTAAAACTTATTACAGACATTTATATTTCAAAGACAATCTAATCTAAATTACAGGGCAGTAACTTTCAACAGAATCCTACACTACATTCAGCTGAGGGGTATTAAAAGTGTGCAGCAGGTTGTTGGTTTCCTCCACACATTTCTTCAACCCATTTCCTGGTTGAGGATGATGCAGGCTGCACAAAGTTTTAAAAAAAAGTGTTTTTAGATGGAAATTCAGCAAAAACATTCACTGAAAGAACAAACTTGAATCTCTCAGAAAAGATGGATGATATGCATGACCGATTGAGTAAGGAACAATTCTGTCTGCAGTTTTCAGTTTGTGGTGAACTGGCCCTTGACATCAGAAAACAGATTCGGCGTATTCTGTACAAATGCTTCCAATGAAATGCAGACGTAGAGGTTAATTTCCAAATCACAAGAGGTCCACAGGTTATACTAATCCCATACGAATAGAGCTTTAGTTGTTGTTTTCTTCCAGTGGTTCCTGGTCAACACAATCGAGGACATTTATGAATCTGCGGTGGAAGTTTTCACTCCATCATTTTAGCTTCCTTAAAGAAAGACTTTCCTTATACCTGGAAATACGAAATAAAAATGATGCTAAAACTAGACAGTTCCTCAAATGACATAACTCATAAGCACATGTCCAACTAACAAAAAATGTAATAATTAACCAAAACTGAGAAAGAAAAAAAAAACGGACTATGGAAACTTCATAAAACAACAAAACCTCAAAAGTCTGAAGTATTTTTACCTCAAGTCATTAGTTAAATGTGTGAATTAAAGCTGGATTAGTTTGTTCGGACTCTTTAGTACCCGAGAACGTTAAGTGGAATCAGAGCTGTTGATCCTCCTCTTCTGTAGGTCTGAATGCAGGGGATGAGATCCTTCAGCTGAACGGAAAAGACTCTCACAGTCTGAACTTTTCCGATATGAAGGCGGCTTTCTCCCAGGCTTCACTGGCGTTGACCGTCAACACACTGCCTTCGGTGGACCGCCGCCAGCTCTGCTACCTACCGCCACGGCGCTCAGATGCAGAGGAAGATCTTTATACAGACATCTTCTCCCAGAGTCAAGGTGACTAACGCCGACTAATACAGCGTGATTAGTTAGATGATTACTTACTCAGACTGTCGCACTCATTTAAAACTACATTAGAAAAACTTTCACGACTCCAATTAGGCAGACGTTATTATACGCTGTGATTTATCCTTTTTGTGATGAAGATTTGCCAGTGTCCTCAGTGACATTAGGTCAACATTAGTCTGTTAATTATTGAGGATAGAAGGCTTGCAGCGGTATATTGCAGCTCCACTTTTAGTTTGATAAGGTCGGCATGTTTTACAAAAAGCCATAAATCTTCATAAAAACAGCCGACATATCTATTATTTTGGCTTTAACTCCCCAGGTGTCTTATATTTCACTGTGCTTGTTAAAAATACATGCATCTCGTTTAAGGGCAAAAAAGCAACACGTTTTTTTCTTTTTTTTTTTTTTTCGTCTCAGAGGAGATCTTGGATGATGGCGTGGGACTGTTTCTGGAAAGTTCAGGAGACAGTTTGGATGACGACTCGGAAATCTTCAGCGAGGTTGACGAGTGCAGAAAGGTAAGAGCACCCCCATTTCTCTGTTTTCTTCCTTTTTTTGGTGGCGTCTGCAGAAACATGCCATGGCACATTTTTTCTCAGCCTCTTCCTTGATTCCCTCCTGCGACCTTGTCCTGCACAGCTTCTCCCTCAACACTTAACAGCATTTTGTTTTGCCACAGTTTGAAGCGCCATCTGTTACGGCCTTGTTTTATGTTGTTTAAGAAAACAGAGCGGTGTCCGTATTTACATAATCCAGTTGTTAACCACATGCTCCTTGTAATAAATATGCATCAGTTTTCATGTCATGACACCCAGCTGTTTTGATTGTCTTCCAACATCATGAAAATCAAAGCGATGTAAATATTCATACAACCCTACGTAGCTGAGAGATGTGCGTCTTATGCAATAAAACTCAAGTGTTGTCTTTGAATGTGAAAGGCGTGTGATGGACGGGTCTTTGATCAGGCTTGCTTTCTAATTTCTTGATTATTGTCTTTGAATGGAGGTGTTTTTATAGCCCTTTAAAAAGAACATACATCGAAACCAGGACCTCATGGATTCAAAAAGTTTGGGATATTTGTCAAATGGAGCACATCACATTCTCACTCATGCTTCAGAAAGCCACCTTTACTAAAAGATGGGAACCTATGCTACCTTTATTGCTGCAATAATAACATTTATTAGTGACACAAAACGTCCTGTTGTATATCAAAATGCTGTCATCCTGCTTCTGACTAGGAATTATACCTATAACCTTATATTCTGGAGTGGACATTATCTATTTATTTGCTGTGATTGTTATTATTTTCGCTCATTTCCATCCTATATTGCCTATGGAGGGTTGAAAGAAATAAACATACAGCTGAAAAAAGTGAAAAGAAACTTCCTGAACTGTATTTAAATCAGGGTTCCTACACATTTGAAATTTGTAAATTCTATACTTTTCCTGACCCTAATTTCCAGATGTCTCGGTAACAAAATTCCAATCAGCCAACCAGTCTATATTTGGGATTTATGATCCAGTCGTCATATGATCATTGGCAGAACTCAGAATGGGTAGATGCCAATTCTCTAAGGCACGCTCACGAACAGTGTGTGGACGTCACCTGTCCATCGAAGCAGCAGTGAAACTTAACGACACCTGGGCGGGACTTAAAATTGGTTAGAGGAGGATAAGAGCAGAAGGCTGGGCATTCAACTTGTCAATCTGCCCAAATATTTTCTGGGACACGTAGGCTACTGTATGTGCTCTCACGCTAACATTTTAGCTGCGCTAGCAAGCGCCTTAAAGAAACACATGGATCCATTTCTTTTTTTAGATATTCATAATTTTATGCTTTAGAAAATAGAACAGTGGAAACAGTCTTGGAAACGTGAATATTTTTCCGTACATTTGTTTTCATTTTCCATACTTTTCCAGACCTGCAAATGTATAAAATCAAATTCCATTCTTTCCATACTTGTGTAGGAACCCTGTTAAATGTATACATTGTATTATACTGATAAAAAAAGAAAATCTAACAAAAACTAAGTTTAAAAAAAAAAATTACAAAAGAATGTACAGAGCAAAGTTGGCAGGAAATGAAAAACAACACAGATTTGGACACAACTGAAGATATTTGGCTACTTTGATATCACGCTGATGCAACTCCAAAGATGACTAATTTCTTGTAATGTCGAGTACAAAGGGAGCTTCAGATTGAATAATAAATAAATTAGATGAAAGTAGAAATACCCTCAACTTCTACAACTGCCTTCAAAGTCCGACAGACTCTTGTCCATGAAATGCTGAATCAAAGGATGATATCTTGTTGGAGGACGATCTAAACGGATGCTCAGTCCTGCCACATGCACTAATCTGTGCACTGGTCACACCATGGCTCTTTCATGTCTTATCTTTTAATCCTACCATTTAAGTCCTCATTATTATTGAGCCGCAATTACTCAAGCCTAACAGTAAAACCGAAAAAGAAATGTGGAGCATTTAATTGTGGTTTTTGTGGTGTTTCCTCGTACTTACTGCTCTCTGAAGAGACGTCATTAAGTTACAGGCTTCTGTTGACAGCAGCCCAGACATGAATAAAGATGTGACTTTTTGTATTTTTAATGATCTGGGTGTGTACCATTTGGATATTCATGACAAAACAAAGTGAGAAGAGGCTTCATCTTTAGCTTTTTTTGTTTTTGAAATCATCCTTCATTATACTGTATTTTGTGATTACAGCACTAACAAATCCTATTACAGTTACAATGTCTGTGTACCTACAATGTTTATGAACCTTGGAACTCCACAAGTAACGTTCCTGAAATTGGATCCAACTTAGATACAAGCCATGCATATGCCATCTAGTACCATATCTCTCCAGTTTATTCATTAGTAAGCCATGTTCAGTACCATTAAATGCTTTTTTTTTTTTTTTAAATCTGTAGATAGATGCACAGTTTATTTGTTGTTGTACTTTCCGTTTTTCCTGGCAGTTCCATTACCACTACTGAGTTGGACCGACTTGCTCTAAAGCCATATTGGTGATGACTCTATAAACTATATTTGCCAATGAAACTTTGAAATGAATTTACAAGCCTTAACCCCAGACATTCAGAGCATGGATGTTAGTCCATGACTTTGACAATGAGTGCAACACTTTGTTTTCTTGATGGTACAAACTCCTGTTAGTGCCTTGCTAACGTTGCGATCTCAACTCATTTGAGAGGAAAAAATGCCTACTTTTGACAGAGTTGCACATTTTTCTTTAGCAGCACTCTGCTCTTGGTCCAAATACTAAGACTAAAAATACACGTATGAATGAGAAGCTCCTGTTATGAGACACAGTAGAGCAGGTGAATTGCATCCAGGTCACATGTGACAGAATCTGATCAGCGACCTATGATTACAGCTGTCAATCAACCTGACTGGAAATGTCTGTGATTAGCTGGAAACCTACACCAGTACAGTCTGCAAACAGAGGGAAGGAGTAGATACAGATCTGTCATGTTCTCTTAGACCGCTTCATTTACAATATGCTGAAAGGCAGTTATGGATTTTTGTGCCCTGTAATGCACTGCAGCTTTAATCCCAGGCTCTGAGCTTGCACCCTTTTAAGATTTGGTGCTGCATAAAAGTATAACATCTAGTTTCTTTTAGGACAGCTGTGCTGTCCTGTTCTACAACTTAATCTTGCATGTGTCCTTCCCCTATCACTCAACCTGAAATTCTTGAAATGTTGCATTTATATTCTACCATGGCATCGCTTTCTCACCAGCCCTGTTCGATCACAACCTTGAGGATATTCGTCCCTTTCTTCCCTGGTCGGTCTGGAGAATCACCAAGAAGCATTTACAGTGCTGCCAGAGTTTGGCCAGATCTTCACACTCACTCTGTGTGCCTGAGTTTTGCCAGCCTGTAGAGAGAGAGGGAGGGAGAGACAAGAGCAGAATATCAGTGACAGAACTACAGCAGAGTCTGAAGGCGAAAAGAAGGGGAGCAGGGAGGCTGTGAGCACTGGTGGGCGGAGAGAAGGAGGGTGAGCAGCTTCACTCATCCTTCATCACAAGAACCACACCACACTTAGTTCTCTTCTAAAAAGAGACGAAGACAAAAAAGGCTGGGAAGTGTGTTGGAAGACGCAGTGTTGGCTTGATTCTGTGCAAAGCCTGGAGTCTCTGTCTATGGCACCTTGACTTGTGCTGGCCGACGTTCCACCTGCACCCAGCCATGTCCATCCTGAAGGGGAGCAAAAACAGGCAGCGTTCCACAGACTCTATCTATGACATGCTTCATCTGGTGAGATTTCTTCCTCCTTTAAATCGTGCTTCACGGGCTTAGTTCTTAGCTGCAGCTGTGATCAATATCCAGGTGTTGTGGTATTCCAGTGAGAGTAAAGCACCTTTGGTTTACTGTGTTGTGTTTCACACCTCTTCTTGGCTGCTACAGACAGACAACAGGAAGCTGTGACTCACCACTGTGTCGCAGAGTTACCCCATAGTCAGCACAGTGCTCAGTAGTATACCAAAATACAATCCTTTATTGGAGGACTTTACATGAACCACACTGACAGCTGTTTCTGAAAGTGGCAGTTGTCTCTATTTACATGTCAAACTGGGATTTTCGTCTTCCTGTTTACGTGTGGACATGCGGTCTTCCCGCTACTCTAACATGCCTGCTTTCTTCATGTGAAAACTGTTTTAATCTTGATTTTATTAGCAAAGTAAATGCTCTTCTCTGGCATCTCACTAGTTTACCCATGACAGGCTCTCTTGTCTAGATAATTGTTCTTTTATTGTGATATGAAAGGCTTTGGATGTTCTTTCAACCCTTCTGTTCTTCCCGTTCTCTCTCTGTCATGATTACCCATACACCCAAAGTTGCCACAGTGTTAATTAGCCTAGACTGTGAATCTAGGCTCTGTGAAGTCTCAGCAACTCAGAAACTGTCTTACAAGGGACAGAGTGGTTTAGCACAGTTGATGCACATAATTGGCAGGAAATGCATTAATTAATCAGTCTGTCAGTGATGAAAACTTTTAAACTACTTTCTACGTCAAAAAGGCTTTTATTTTTTTGAAAGATTAAATATGCACATCTTTTATTTGTCACATTTACACGAGCAAAAATAACACTGATAAATTTGCTCGCATTCCTCTCTCATCAGTTTAGAAAAACGACATCAGTGAAATTACATTCACAGACATTCTAGCACTCCCTATTCATCTGTTGATCTGAGAACTGCCTGGTTTTTAGGAACATTGTCAAGCGGGACAAATGGCTGTCACGCCTCACATATAAATGCATCTGTCTGATTAGATAATCATTTCCCTTTTCACGTCTACATGAGACACACAACACCCAAATCTTGGTTTCTTTCGTTAGTCTCCTGCACTTGTAGTTTTCTTTTTTGCATCTTGACAAACTGGAAACAAATGGTCCGTTTGATTACTTCTGCACGCTTAAATATCTTGCATCAAAAACGAAACTCTTCGGTGCAGTCAGATGTGTAGACTGATGATAAAAGCCAGTAATTCAGTGCTTAATGAAATGATTTCATCTGAGAAGGATAACTTTTCTTTTTCTTCTCTGCAGTTGTGACATTTATTTGTCGTCGTTTCCCAGAGGAGCTTGTAGGTGCAGCAAGATAAATTGCTTCTGTCTGGCCTATAAAAATCCGTATATTGCCAACTAGAAACCTCTCTGGTGCATCATGCGCTCAGTGGTGTCTTCGTTTGCTAGTATGATGTTGGAATATACAGTTTGCTCCCTGTGACATCTCCATTTAATCTTTTAATGTATCATCTACTGTGGCGTGGAAAAAACATTGTATAATGTTTTGTCTATTAAATGCTGCCCTCATAAAATGAAAATGAGGGCACTATGGGTGAAAATAGGCCGATATGTGCTGTCGTTCAAGTGTTTGTGCTGATGCGAAAAGCAAGAATGCCATTTGTTGTAAAGGCTGTTGAAGCTGTAGCCTGTTGCAAAAAAGGACCTGTATTAGTTCTGACATGTAGATTGTTGCTGAGCGCAGACTATTTTTGTCCAAAATGATAGTCTAATGCACATCAGGACTGGTCTCCACGGCAACCCGTACAGTATGTGGACAGACACTGTTGTGTGTATATTTTGATTCTGTGAAAGAGATGAATCATTACACCACTGAGCTGCCGGTAGGAAGAAAACATTAGGGAATAGAGGGATGTGAGTGAAAGTGAGGGAGGTAGAGAGCCATTGTTATGACAGACTGAAAATAGACCAAATTAGTGCAAATGATTTTTTTTAATAGCTCTCTCTGCCTCTTTCTAGGCTCATTCTCTGCACAGTCATGAATTGGTGCGCAGCAGTAGATGGAAAGTGACACTTCAGATTTAGTTTTAATGGTGCTGATTTATCATTAGCCTATTGGGACCGCACCTCTGGAGTCGCATACTTATTTTCCACCATGTTTTATTCTCGCTCTCCTTTTGTTTTTGCAGAGTACGGAGCAGGTCGCTGCTTTCTGCCGCAGTCTCCATGACATGAATCCCACGGAGTGTGTGTCCTCTTCGCCGAGCCCGGACTCGCCCTTCCCACCTCCCACAACTCCCCGACAGCTTTCTGATGCCGACAAGCTTCGCAAAGTCATCTGTGAACTTGTGGAGACCGAACGCACCTATGTCAAAGTCAGTATCGCTCTTCTTACTCGTAAGAGGCAGATGGTCTTTGTGCTTGTGTGTGTTCCACCTGTCCATTGATCTGTGTTTGTCTGCCGGAGCTTGTGGTAGCCATACACATTACCTATTCTACAGGACCGATCCATATTTATCTGTGTCCCAGGAGATCTAAGGGGACACAGCTGTGCCCTTGCCTGGATATTGCCTAATCTTCTTCTGCCCAGTATAAATGTGGCTCAGTGGAATAACTGGGTTAGAGACCGTATATAACAGGATAACGTCAGGGTGATCCAAGATGTTATGCTACATTTTCAGGGTGCCTACAATGTATACAGTCGTTGTAGAAATCACATTGGACATGATAGACGATACGCAGAAGGAACATTTTAAAGGGACCGTTTGTTTTTTTTTGCGGGTGGACATGACTGTTTGTCCTTATTTGTCTGACAATCTAGTGGACATATAGATGCATTTTTTTAAGTGGGATTCATAGCTCATGTGCTGGTGTGATACAAGGATCTGACAATTATTTGTTCTTACATCTTCTGTACCCCTTAAACACTGTGGACAACAAGCCTGTAACATCCATGTCCGTCCAGTTTTAGCTTACAACTGCTGCTGCAAGATTTAGTGAACATACAACTGGTATTTCTGTTTTCATCATGTATAATCAGTTGCAGAGTTCCTTCATATTTTCCATTTGCAAAATCTCATGTTTAAGATTTTATCCTCATACGGGTTTACAACATGAATATAAGCACCAAGACATATATGAGGCTGATGAATGGTTTTAAAATGCAAATCCTGTGTTTACTGTTAGCCTACTATGCTAAATAATTGCTCGAAGGTTGTAGTTATGTACTGTAGCTCATACAAACTAATTAACACCAAACCCCAGATGATGTTCAAGGTGTAGAGTGGAGGTGTGAATCTTCAGTGGCACATTCTCAGGATTTGATACAAGCAGTCAAATATATCTGAGCTCACTTTTATGTAGAGTGCTTTCAAACTACACCAGACTGGATCTTTTCAGTAGTAGCATCTTTTACACTACAAAAAAACAAAACGTAAATCCATCTTTTGTGGCCTCACAGTGAGGATTATGTCTGTCATGATGATGCAATGTTCAA
This sequence comes from Ostorhinchus angustatus, assembly GCA_029822955.1. Classification (NCBI taxonomy): domain Eukaryota; kingdom Metazoa; phylum Chordata; class Actinopteri; order Kurtiformes; family Apogonidae; genus Ostorhinchus; species Ostorhinchus angustatus. The sequence continues at coordinate 32,513,514 of JAPTMW010000006.1, forward strand.
TCTAGAATTTTCCACATTTCTAGAGGCAGAATAAATATGATATACGATAAATATACGATAGGTTTTTATTATTATTTTTAGAAATCCTGACTTTTATTATTAAATGTTAGCAGAATAAGGCTAATGGTCTGAAAACACAAATATCCCCGTACTCGTCCAGACCTGGAAATAACTCAAATGAATTCCATACTCTGTAGGGAACCTGCAGCTTTAACTATGAATTGTAATGTTTTTTGTAGCTTACATTGAGCCTTTTCTTTACAGAGGGAGCAGTCCTCTTTCAGTAAGCTCTCCACATTTCTACAGTGGCCAAGAGGTCATTCCATTTCAGTTTTGTGGTGAAGTGACAGCAATTGCAGGCTCTATAAGGTGCTAGATGCCAATAAATCCCACACAACTCCTCTAGAAAGCTGAAATCTTTTCTATTCAATTGTTCCAAGACCGTTAGGTATTATTGGGGTTGAAACAAGCGTCTCTTATTGCAGAGTTTGTGTTAAATTATAGTTTACATCACTTATTTACATTATTTTGTCTAGTCTTATGATTCTTTACTAAGATAACACACAATTGTTAAATCAACAAGATTACACTAACAATCAGTTTTTATTGACGTAGGTCAGTTTCTGTACTCTTGAATTATTCATTCTTCTTGTAGGTTTTCTCCAGTTCAGCTAAGGTCTCTGTCATTGCATTTAATTGGATTCCACCTCCCCTTGTAAATGCATGCAGAGGCATCCACCCGCTGCTGTGTTTGATCTTCCACATTCTATTTTTCCTCCGTCTCTGATTATCTCTACACCTTAATCACTACTTTAAGGACAATGCAAACCTTATGTAAGGCAGTGTGCTTTTCTTCTACTCAATACCTTGAAAACCCCCCAAATCAAACACAATTCATTCTTGTTTTGCAGGATCTCAATTGTCTCATTGGGAGATATTTAACCCCGCTGCAGAAAGAGACCTTCCTAACACAGGATGAGGTATGTCAAATGTTCCCTGTGAGCCTCTGAGGGCTGGTTTCATTTTTTTCTTTAAATGTCAATGCTGTTGAAATGTTCTTAGACAAGTGGGTTACATAAGCATGTGGAGAATAGCTGTGTACAAGGACAGGGGGGCTGATGAGAGCAATTCACAAAAGGGAAGATAATTTACCTTCATGCATTACAAAACACCTTTGGTTATATGACATTTTGATGACTAGCATTTAACACATTATATTAAGATACTGAGAAATATTACAGACAGTTGTAAGCTAATGAGAGAAGAGCTTCTGAGACTGATTTCATGTTGATGTGCTTTCCAGCTGGATGTGCTGTTTGGGAACTTGCCTGAAATGGTGGAGTTTCAGGTTGAGTTTCTCAAAACCTTGGAAGATGGGACCAGGCTAGTTCCAGATCTGGAGAAGCTGGAGAGAGTCGATCAGTTCAAGGTAATCCCTCTCTCTGTAGAATATAAACCAACAGATTTGATCAGCAACAGGCACTTAAAACACCCATAAAGTCTTTAAAACCACTGGTTGAGTAACCTCTCTTCCTCTTTTCTCAGAAAATCCTTTTTTCTCTGGGAGGCTCTTTCCTTTACTATGCAGACCGTTTTAAGATCTACAGCGCTTTCTGTGCCAGCCACACCAAAGTCCCTAAGGTCCTCGTAAAGGGTGAGTAAATGTGCTTTTCGTTTGATATTCTTCTTTGGCACAAAGCAGAGGATGTGTTTATCCATCAACCATCTGCCATATCCTGGATGGTCCCATAAATCTGCTCTGCTGAGTTGTCAGCCAGAGACTTGTCCATTTGACCTCTGCATACTTTCAAGCTGGTAGCTCCCAGGGCTAAAAAGCCTTCCAATATTGTGTGATATATAATGAGCTGTGCAGAACAGTCTGTTCTCATGTCAGTAGCTACACCCACTCCCTGAAGCACTGAAGTGGATGGCCTTGTTTGTTGCACTTGAATTCAATGAGTGAAGAAGCTGTCGGACAGAGGTTTTGTTTTGTTGAGATGTAACTCCTAGAAAGTCATTTTGAAGCCGTTTGAAAATGGTATGACCAGACCAAAATTTCAGTTGTACATAAAAGATCAAACATCATGACATTGCAACCTGACTGTAAATTCAATGAGTAAGTTATTAATATAAAATGAACACACTGAAAAGCCTATTTCTTATAACACACACTCAACAAAATCAACATCTATCTCTCCTGTTTGAACCTTTTGTGCAAGTTCTGTAAAATCTTTATGTATAAAATATAAAAAAACCAACATAAATATAGGTCTTACATGTGACTTGCTGTACTGTTTAATGTGATTCTTGTGTAGGCGGGAAAAGGAGCTGATAGAGTTTGAGTCTATTGTGGGGACCGGTCTGCAGCATAAATTGCAGAGTCCTCTTTTCATCCATGCCAGATTTTCCATATCCAACCCACATCCATGTGACAGACACAGCTCCTCTTTCAGATACAAGCCCTACAGAGTCCACCTCCTATCCATGTTTGTTTTCGCTCATGTGAATTTCTTGCCTACAGAACATAAAGCCTTGATTAACAATATCACTGTCTAGAGCCTGATTTGCACAGAACGAAACGAACAATTGAGCATAATGAAACAACCAACGCTTTTCTCTCATTGCACAAAATTACAGTGTCACCTAGAAACTAAGAGACTTTTTAGATAAAGTTTCAACTGTTAACTTATAATGCTATTTGTGGGTGTGTAATTGTTATCTCGAGCGAACACACTGCATTATGTAAATGACTATATGTAATTATGTTGTACTGGGGTCTTTCTTATAAATGAGATCTTGCTTGCAGTGACTTACTGATTAAATTGATGATTAAAAAAAGGACAGTTAACAAGGTACCAATTTGCACAAACAGGTTAAAAAAAAGTGCTGCTGTAAAATGAAATGATTCGGAGATAAAAATGCGTTTTCTTTCTGGAACAGCCAAAACAGATCCAGATTTCAAGGCCTTCCTGGATGAGCGCAACCCCAAGCAGCAGCACTCCTCCACCCTGGAGTCTTACCTGATCAAACCGATCCAGAGGGTGCTGAAATATCCCCTCCTGCTGAAGGAGCTCTACTCGCTCACAGACCCTGACAGTGAGGAACACTACCACCTGGATGGTGAGATTTGGCCGCCTGTCTGATTTAACAGTTAATCATTCTGACAGGAGGGAGCTGAGGTAAATGCAAGTTCACAATTAAAATTCTCACCACATGATTTTCTGCTTGTCTGCAGTTGCCATGAAAGCCATGAACAAAGTGGCGAGCCATATTAATGAGATGCAGAAGATCCACGAGGAGTTTGGGGCCGTGTTTGATCAGCTTATCACTGAGCAAATTGGCGAAAAGAAAGAGGTAGGATGAAGGAAAGCAACTTGGCTCTGTTTTGTTGACTACAGTATGCAGATGAAATGACTTTGGCTGGTGCTTTTGCAAGGTTGCCGATCTGTCCATGGGCGACCTGCTTCTTCACACCAGCGTGACCTGGCTGAACCCTCCTGCCTCCTTAGGAAAGTGGAAGAAAGAACCCCAGATGGCTACATTTGGTATGTCAAGGATCACTTTCCTCCCACGATGAGGATGACAGCTGTGATGTACTTGCACATTTGTTTTGTCGCTGTTATTAACTAACCCTGCTGTTATCCCATTCAGTCTGGGTTTTTTCCACTGACAGGACTTCAGATGCATTCTCTGATGATTGTTTTTCTTTGTCTTATTTCTTTTAGTGTTTAAAACAGCAGTGGTCTTCGTGTGCAAGGATGGGTCCAAACAGAAAAAGAAAATGGTATGTTCTCGCACATCCTTCACAGCACTGGCAATTGTTTTTGTGCAAATCTCACTTTGCTTATTTGCCATTTCCAGAAGCAGCCCAGTGACTCACTTGCAAATACATCTTTAAAACCAAGATTTAGGTCGCAGCAGGCTCAAAAAAAGAAACTAACATCATTTGTCTGTGTTGACTGAAGGGTGGCTCCCATCGAGCGTCTGTGTCTTCAGAAGAAAAAGACCCTTTCAGATTTCGTCACATGATTCCAACAGACGCCCTTCAAGTCAGATCTTTGGCAAATGCAGGTAGGGAATTTAATCAGTACTGTACTAAAATGAAATACTGGTGATGAGGTCTTCTTAAAGTAGCGCTTTTTGGGATTAAAAATCACACTGTATTTAATGTTTCAATCAGATGGTGAGGGCTCTGCTGTGTGTGAAATTGTCCACACAAAGTCAGAGTCAGAAGGAAGACCAGAAAGGACATTTCAGTTGTGCTGTAGGTAAGGATCTCTTCTGAAGGAGGCTGAATTTCATCCTAGATTGAAGCTTGTGTGCCACTGATACAGTTCTGTCTGCTGCTATCTACAGAGTGACAAACTGATAATGCAGCTTTCTATCTCCTCTTAGCTCACCAGAGAGCAGAAAAGACTTTGTGAAGACAGTCCATTCCATCTTGAGGGAAAAGCACCGCCGGCAGCTCCTGAAAACAGAGAGTTTACCCCTCAACCAGCAGTATGTGCCCTTTGGAGGAAAGCGTCTTTGTGCCCTGAAGGGGGCCCGTCCCGCCATAAATAGAGCAGGTAAATGTGAGTTTATGTCCGTGTTCACCCTGCAGCGCCGTGTCCCAATTCGGAATGTGCTCCTTCTTACTTGACACAGATAAGACTCTTTACAAGTGGAATATGATTAAAAACTCACAATGCATCTGTGCTTTACATGTAAGATTTCAACTTCCATCATACATGTAGTTTTATACAAACATGCAGGTATCAACTGAGCAGCTTACAACTGATTCTGAGCTTTAATCATCTTCAATCACCAGACTGGATTCAATTACTGGGTAGTGACATTTAGCACAATAAATGTCAATTTGTTATTTCTTCTAACTTTAAAGCCTTATTTGTGGCCCTGATTGAAGAGTCCAGATGTTTAATTGTGGCTTGAAACTACTCATTGTCAGACAGAAAAAGTTCTTATCAAGCAATATAACATTCCTTGATCTTAGAACAAGGACCAAAAGTTGGCTGCTGTGATACAGTACAAGTAAAGACAGGGACCACTTGCAGATCGGGTTCTAGGCAGTTTGCACTTGAATTACATCACATGTTTACCAAACTTCTGCAGAAAATTAAATGTCCAATAAATTAACCTTGTTTCTAAAGGACTCAAATTTAAGTCCTAAATTTCTAAGTGATTAAAAGTGGTTTTCTTGCACATTTGTGTGAATGTTGGGGTGAATGGTGGTTTGTCTGTATGCCAGCCCTGTGAGGAAATGACATGTCCAGGACGTACCCTACTTTCACTCATGGGCAGATGGGATAGGCTCTGGCATCCTTGCCTAGGATTAAGTGGTTCAGTAAAATGAATAAATGAATGTCCAAAATATCTTGACTCATAACGATCTTCTTTTTATCTGCAGTATCTGCACCAACCAGGACTCTTGGCAGAAGAAAGCTAGTGCGCAACCGTTTTACTATCGACACAGACATTGTTTTTGACGGCGAACCCGAACACGACCTCGGGTCCCCTCAGGAGTGCGACTTGAATCAGCTTCAGCAGGAAAACGAACCAGACCGCCAGCAGCAGCAACAGCCTGAATTAGCAGGTGACACAGATCGCTGGGTGGAAGAACAGTTCGACCTAGAGGAATACGAAGACCGGGAAGAGTTGAAAGAGACTGACATCCTTAGCGACGAAGATGATGAATTCTGCCGGACACCCAGAATGCCGTCCACCGAGGCCGACCTAGAGGCTCCTGTCATGGCTTTGTCTTTAGAGAGTGAGGAAACCGAGGAAAGTGAGGACCTCATGTCCCCAATCGCTGGTGAAACTCCTGAAGATCCGAAGCAGACTGGCACGATCGATGACAATGGGGAGGGCCAAAACCAGACAGAGGAGGGTGAGATTTGGGTACGAAGAGAGCAATCGGGTTTATCCTCAGACTGCGGCACGTAAAGCGGAGCAGAACAAGCGTCCAACAAGTGTCTTTGACAACTTTCCATGGGCTCCATAAGGGTCAGTCATCAGTCTTCACTACCAATGCATGGGCATTGATGTATAATCGCACAGCTAGTAGAACATATATCCTTCCTTACCTTACTTATGCTGAATGCTTTTTGTACAGGTAAGACAACTAATGGAGCAATACAGGAATACAGAATGAGGGAGCTTAATCCCAAATCAAATGCTGTTAGATACAAGTCAAGTGTAAGCTTTGAGAAAGGAAGTGTAATGGTACAATCATGGAAATCTAATCAGTTGCTTTGATTGGCATGGTTTGCACATTTAGGCAGTGTTGTATATTCCTGCCTGCTGTTACCAAATTTGGGTATTGTGAGAACATTTATTTGTTTTGTCCGTGTTACTCAGAGATATTATCTTAGTGAAGGGCTGTATATTATTTGTCCTTACAAAATTAGAATAAATAAATGCAAAGGACAGACCTGTCTTGCATAGTTTACTGTACTTGTACATTTTCACGTAAATATACACTGACATGTTTGGGGCCAGTTTCCTGGTTATTATATATTATATGATTTTGATCTTGTTTTACACTTAGAGCTATGTTTTTATCCTGGAAAATATTGTGTTGTTTTCTTATTGCGTTTATTAGTTCAATTATGTCACAGAGGCAGATGGGATTTTAATAACTTAACATAATCCTGTTTTACTTGAATTTGCTGGTTTCATCTTGTGTTTACTGTGAAATCATATATTGTTTTCCTTTTTATATCTTCAGTATTGGAGGTCAAAGACAAACATTTCATTTTTATCACTTCATGTGCATTTTTTTTGTAGAGAATTTGCACATCAGCTATTCTAAAAAAGGTCTTGTGTGTTTTAAGATTGTTCACTGGAAAATGGATAACAAAGCAATGGTTTTATTTATTTCATTATGTAAATTAATTTGTTAGCAGAACTGCATTAGTAATCATTTTTCAGAAATTAAAGTCCAAATTTGCTTAAGCAATCAAGGGGAAAGACTTGCAGGATGCCTGAACAGTGAAAGCCGTCATACTTGTAAACAACTCATAGTGCTACTAAGACTGCATTTTTATTACTGTGTGTATATAGAAAAATGTATTGATATCATAATAAATATGGTTGTTTCCTACTTATAACTCAAAGTGTTGCTTCATTGTGATTGATTGTTTATGGTTCGATCAAACTGCCAAACATTATTCTGTGCCTGCATCCTCAACACGAACTCTGCAAAACCACTGGGATGTGAGAAAAACTTAAAAATGCTCTTTATGTTCAGACATGTCAGAGAATGACAGGATCCGGCAGCTAATCGATGTTCTGTCATCGCAAGACAGACAACAGTATTCCACCACAGACCGTGGAACCTCGAAGATGAACAAATCAGAAAATAGTGTAACTGAAAGCCAGAATAGATTCATTTTGAGTGATACTGAAGGAACTAAAACCTCGACCAGATAAAGACTATATTCTCCATTTGTTAGTACTGCAGGAACAACACCACAAAAACAAAGACGTTCAAACATTGGCAGCAACGGAAAATAAGTGAATAATCCTAAGTGCAGTATTTCATTCATACGTCAATTACACCACAAAAACCAGCAAAGCAAGATGTTCAAGCATTTGAGTATTGGCCTTCACCAATAATAAACTAACATAAGAGTGAACTACTTAGTTCATTCACAGTTTATAGTATCACATTAAAACAAGCCTAACAGCTTCATGAAAATAAATAATTGGTAGATATTAAAACCTCTTTTCCATCGCGATAGTATTTAGCCTGAACGTCTGTCCCTCTGATTCTTTTGGAGAATGCTCTCACTGTTAATCTGAGTTAACAATAGTTCCAACGTAGCACGGCTCTGTATGCTACTATTGTCTTTAAAGCAGTGGTTTTTGGTAAATGTTAACATGACGTGTGCCATAAAAGCATATCTCATCATCATAACTGTCTGTCCTATGTGAGTTACCTGAGAATGGAAGTATGTTGGAGATGGCCTCATCTCAGTAAAGTTATGCCTCATTTTGAAGTTTTTGGAGCTTTTTTTTTGGGCATTTATTGACAACTGTGTTGTCTTTCAGTGAGTATTGGTGACAGTGTTCACAAGTCCACCCTCATGAGCACTGACTAAAAGGCAGCGCCTCAACAGCATCAGAGATGACCTATAATAGATATTTGTGTTGACCTCTCTACAATTAACCTTTCCTATGTGATTTATCACCACTTATCATATTATCCTCTGCACTTTGCATTTTTCACTGTAAATCAGGCACTTTCAATATTTAATTTACTAATTATGTAAGTATTAAGAAAAACTCAAAGGTGGGCCCAATCCCAAGTCACCCCTTGGCCCTCCAACTCCATTTTGTCCGTTTATGTGAAGGGGTAGGGGTGTCCCGATTCTCGATGAGTCTGAGGGGAAGGGCTAACGGGGAGGGCTGTTTGGCCTCCAAACTGAGACTTTTAGGACCACACTACAAACAAAGGGGTATGAGAAATCTCCCATAACTCTGTTCGAATCATCGGCAAGATGGAGGTAAACACAGCAGCAGTGTGATGAAAGAAACACAAATGTATGCGTTTTCTACGTAAACAACGTACGGTCATCATTTGAACGACTGTTTAATGCCGTTTTAATGCATTTTACAACATATTTCTGTGGATTGCAGTGATGCAACAGAGATGGTCACAGCTGCTGATGGCATGGGGAAATCTTTTACAAAGTTGTCACATTTGTTTATAGCAACATCGATGACTGCTAATGACGTTAACAGGTTGTCTCATTTCATAGGAGAATGTTCCAACCCCTACCCTTTGTAACTCTGTTTCAAGGTGTACTAGAAAGTGCACGGGCCATGGGGTAGGGGTAAGGGGGAGGGCCAAGGGGTGGACTGAGACTGGGCCTAGAAGAAAACATCAGTATATCAAAATAGAAAAAGTGGCCTTTTCAGCCAAGTATATCATCCACTGTATGTAAAAACAAATATCTATGACCACTGTCATTTTCTCAAACTACATGTGTTTTACTGGTGAATCCATTTGGCACAAAAGGACAGAGTTTGCACATTCTCTACGGAACCTCTGAACATCCAAATTGGTCATATCTGATGACGATGAAAAACCAAGAAACTGCCTTCTACCTCCATTATTTACATGTATTGATAAGGTTAGTGGTTCAAAAGTTATTAAACATTTAAGATCAGCGACCGTTTAGGTCTTTTAGGAATAAAATGTCCATCAGCCTTAACATCCCTGTCAATTACAACACAAAGCCAGTCATGAACTGAACCTGTCTTTACTGCAGGGTTAGTCTCTTGTAAAGGGATATGTGATTCCAAAGATAGACGATTTAAAGCCAACACTGAAAAGCACACAAAAGCACCACAAGTAGTCTTTTTCTTCTATGCCTCTGATCTTTGTGGTCACTCTCTCTTTCATTACCCTCCACCAACTCCCCCGCTCATCCTTGACATTTACCATCCCCCTACATAAAAGCTCTGGTTCTATCAAGCAGATGGATCTCTTCAGGTGCCATTTTACCATCCCCTCTACTCATTTTCCCATTTCTACCTCCTTTAGCCTTAGAGCGTCTTAATCCCACCCACCACCACATGAAAAAAGCCATAACATTAATAAGTATTTAACAAAGACATCCTTGCTTCAGGGCTGTCATTTGAAGTTAATATTGGTTTGGAACAGCTGCATGGTTGGGTGAACTACTGTATTTTATGACGTGATGATGGGGCTCATGTTAACTTCTAATCACCTTTAAATCCAATTCAACACAGTGTAGCATATTGAGTACTAAGGTAAGCTTTTTTAAGGATTTAAAAAAAATATATACACAAGTTTGATTCCACAATTGATCAGTTTCAATAAATAATACAACTGAATGAGGAAAGCTTGAATTTTTAAAGCCCTGCTCCTGCTGTGTTGTATAATCCAAACCTGGGTCACATCTTTTATACATCACAGGAACCGATCGCCTTAGGCAAAGGATACACCTCTGAATCTTTGGTCAGGGCTTTTCTACAGAAAGCCTCATCGATCCTCACTCTTCAATGTGCATTTTAGAAATTGAGACGTCCTCCAGTCAGATCACAAGGAGAACAATGGAGGATTCAGGAGGAAGATATGGAAATTTGAAATGAGATAGATCATATGGGGAGACCGAGAACGCTGCTATTATCAACAGAAAATGGCACACTGATGGATGTTTTTTAATCAAATCCAAAGAAAAGCACATAGCAGTTAGGATGGATACGTAAATGGAGTATATGGGTAATTATTAAAACATTAAAAGTCTGATAACGAGCTGAAATAAGAAATGTTCTGGATGTTGCTGCTGTCATCTTCACCTACAGCAGGTGGCACACTGACACTGCTCATGTTCATTTACCTCCTTTGTGTTCACTGCTGAACTAACTCACCTGAGGCAAAGATACACAAAGCACTTGACGTGGACTTTGATGCTGCTTAATTTTTTGTTGCTGTTCAGTTATTCTGGGTTTTCCTTAGGTTTTCAGAGGGATTAGATGCACAGGTGGGGGATTTGAGGGGGCTTTTCTGCTATTATTACAATAACATAAAAGCTGGAAAAACAAGAGCAGACAATAAAACAATATCGAAGCCCACAGGACAACTCGAAATCAGACGATTTTATTTATTTTGATGCTCTTCACATTGATCTTACATCAAGCTTCTGGTCAAATGAATTTCCCTGAGGGATGAATCAAAAAAGTTGATCTTATGCTACATTATTATTAACCATTCAGACAGTTTCCAGCTCACCAGGCTACAGAAATGTCTTCACACCAGAGGTTATGTTTTTGAGTGTGCAGTTAAATATTGCCCGGTCGACTGTTTACATTTGAAGCAGGTGAGGATGTGACGTTGGTATCACTCAGCGAACCTGCTCAACTGGTTTCCCAGTTTCTGTTCCTGTTCAATGACCTCTCCTTCTACATCTCTCTCTCTCTCTTTATCTGTTGTTCCATTTCCTTTTCTGACTCTCCTACTTCTGAGAAACAGCCAGACCAACAGGGTGTTACCATTTCTTAACTCAGTTTTAGCCTAAATAAAGGAGTGGCTTGTGCACTGAAGCACTGAAACGTGCCATATCTGTATTGAAACATTTCCTTGTTTGTAAAAAGAGCGTCTTTCTGGCCGTTTCAGAAGCATTGTGCAGTGCAGTTTATAAAGGAGACATGGGCTGACTCAATCTGAGGGGAGTTGTTTTTCTTGAGTAAGAAACACTGTGCTCCATCCTTAATGGAGATAGTTAATGAGCCTTACAATTAAGTCTGTTGCAGGGAACAAACTCTCATTGACGCTGCTGCAAAAAAGCAAACTGCAACAAACCACGACTTGTCACTACACCTTTGTGTCAGATACATCACTTTCATCGCCGTTTATTTAAAATGCCTAACACCTATTCAGGTTTCAAAGAAAACAAAAGACGACAGCAGATTCTTGTTTGTTTGAGTTGTTCCTAAACCGCTTAATCAAGGTCAAGCCAATGAAACCAGTACGATTACATAGCAAGCATACATGGTGATACTATCGCAGACTTCGAGCCCTCTAAGGCACACTGGTCGAGTTTGTGCATTAGACAACAGAAGAGTGACGAGACTGGATATCCCTCAGAACCATGAGAGCAAAGTTGGAAGTGTTGGCTTTGGTCTTGAGCGGCATCGCCTTAATTGGGACCATAGTGGCCACTGCACTTCCCACATGGAAGGTCTCAGCCTTCATCGGTGCCAACCTCATCGTGATGGAGGACCGCTGGGAGGGCTTATGGATGAACTGCTACAAACAAATCGACAGGATGCAGTGCAAGGTGTACGACTCCCTGCTAATCCTCCCATCTGAGCTGCAGGCGGCGAGGGGGCTCATGTGCGTCTCCATAATCCTGGTCGTCATCGCCTTGTTCATCACGGCGTGTGGAACCAAGAAGAGCAGCTGCTGTGACGACAACGTAAAGGGCAAAAACATCACCCTGGCCTTAGCGGGGAGTTTGTTTCTGCTTTCCTGTTTGACCACACTTATCCCCGTCAGCTGGGTGGGCCACACCATCATCAGAAACTTCCAGAACCCAACGCTGGTGGATGCTCAGAAACACGAACTGGGGTCTGCTCTCTATATTGGGTGGGCCACGTCCGCTATCTTGCTCATCACTGGGATCATTCTTTTGGTCAGTTTCAGTCACCGTAGGACGAAGGAGGAAGAGCCCTACACCGACGCCTACCACATGGCAGCGAGGAGTGTACCAAAGGAGGACAGTGTGAACTTAGAGAGGACACCGTCCAGCTTCCACAAGCATCACGAATATGTGTGAACAGCTGCAACGTGCTACGCCTCATGTCAAAACTGTCTACTCTTCTACTGTCCATGTACAATGACGTGTTTCATTACTATAGCTGCTGATTTACATAAAAAAGGCACTTTTGGTTCTTTATGCACTAGATATAGTCCATGTCTCTTCTGTTTGCAGCTTTCTGTCTTTGGTAATAAGATCTACCTATTTTTTATTTTTTCTGATTTGCATTCTGTCTCTAAAAACTGTGACTCAAACCACCAACCATAAATTTTAATTGCTCGTCCTTGATCTTTTTTTATTTTATAATGAATCACAGGAAATGCTACTGTGCTTGCATTTTTTACTCAAATTTGATTTGTGTCGCCTATTTACCTCCTTTTTTTGTAACCAGTTACTTCCATATATTAGCTCTACAAGTTTTGATACAAGACACATAATTAGATTGTAATATAAATTAAATAGATTCTGTTAGAGTTCCTGTGAAAAAAACATATTTATACATACTAATCAACATTTACTGATACAATTAATCCAAATGCACTATTTTTGGTACAAAGCTTGTATTTAGAAAGTAATTTATTCTTAATATAACTTAATGAATAACTAAAGAGTTTGATGTTTGTGAGCTATATGCCTGTGATTTGTCATGGTGTGTGTTTTTTAACCAAGATCAAAATTAAATTAAACATTACAATTTAATGCATGCCTTAATTCCAATGAAATTGAGCAACATTTAATAAAAAAGTGTCACAAGTGTTGAGTGGTTTCTTGACGGTTGCACTGCTTTACTGTCCAGTTTTCTCTACGGCTGGGTAAGACATTGAATTAATTTGATTAGTTGAGGTTTTGCTTCCTGAAGATCATGAACTGTGCTTCACTGCTGGATAGACTTTCTACTACTATGATTACTCTGATTCACTACTACAAATATGTGCTTGTAAATGATCAGTTTATTACAAAACAGATTATAGGCTATTCTGGATTTCCTTAGGGCATCCTACCATTTTAGACTGTTATCATTACCACAATAAAATAATAAAAAAAAGAAAACAGAAAAAAGAAGGAAATAAAACAATTCAATTTGGACTGAAGGCACACACACGGCATAAAGAAAGATGAAAACAACCAATTAACAACAGAAATCGACCATAATACATAAATACATTTCTGGCCATATCACCTAGCTTTTGTCTAGTACTCATTAAAAAGATAGATTACTTTGTTGAGCTAAGCACATTACCAATACATTTAATAGGTAACTAGTAGTTGATAACCACAACTTGACGTGCCTTCCTCATTAACAAATACAACGAATCATACAAGGACAATCAACACTGGCAGAAATAACATAAGAAGGCATCTTTATTTTTTTAAGTTAAAAAAAGCATAAATATATTTCCTGATTTTCCCTTAGATTCAGAACATCCTGTGCCAGGCATTGACACACTGAAAGCTCACATGACTGGTAGAAAAGAAGAAGTTGAACTCCAGTGAATAACAATGTAACTTAGTATCAACAGTGATAGATGTATTTCAGCATTATGAGGAATGACTGTCTTGTCGATATGGACCAAACAAGGCAAGAATTTGTTGAGAATAATCATGTATTAACAGAGATAAAATACCAAACGAAGCAAAGGTAAAAACTACTTACAACTCATTTGCTTCTTACATCACCCATTATATGAGCAATTCTAAACTTTTTGGCAGAAAAGTGCCTATTACTGGATGAACATGAAAACGTTCCAACATTGGCATCGGTTTCTTGTGTTTTACAAATGCCACAACAGACAGTACTGTTGTGTAATTCAGTATATTTTATCTGCATTTAGCGTAAATGCAGCTGTGCAGTAAAAGTATGAGTGTAAGCAGGGCAGTTTTAGACTTCTGTGTGACAGTGAGGAGGTGAGACGACGGTACTGTGTTACAGTGAAACCAATCCCTCTTGAGTTTCTATGCTCCACACCTTTTCATCAGCTCAGTTTACATGTGACGAACAGACTGTTTCACACCTGTGATCATTCCTACCAGCTTTCTGTTTCAAACAGACAGCAGAGGCAGAATGTTCAGAGATTACAGCAGCGGCACTTCTTGGAATTACAGAAATAAATCTAATTAAATTTAAGAATGTCTGTTTTAAAGTATCTTAAGTGCACAACATTAGGCTTCACATAATTTCTACAATTCACATTTGCTGCTTTAATTATGTTATCATTTAACCCATAAAGACCCAGTGCTACTTTTGTACCAGTTCCCAAATGAATTTTCTCTTAATTTTAACCATTCTTAAGTGATTTATCACCATTTATTATAGTATTATGCTCTGTATTTTGTGCTTCTTTGTGATAATCATGTATTTTCCTAAGTTTAATTGACTGATCATGTAGAGGTTCATAAAAGCTCAGAGTAAAGTTGAGGGTCATTATATCAACACAGAGAAAACTGAGGAAAAAGTGACTTTTCAACAAATCTCTCATTAACTGAAAACAAACCAAGTGTTTCCATCCACTGTCATTGATTCAACTAAGTTTAGTGGTGAATTAATGCTGTAGAAAATGACAGTGTTCCCGGAGCCTTTGAACGTCCAAATGGGTCATATCTGATGATCATTTAGATTTATTGACAGGGTTAGTGGATCAGCAGGTATTAAACAGTTTAGATCAGTAGATGGTTTGTGTCACTTTTTGGGTCTTTATGGGTTAATACTGAAAATGGTATGAAACATATTCTAACAGCCTTTAAAGAAAAACTGAAATTTCAAACTTTAAATTTACAGTGATTTCATTTGTTCCTATCTGTTCTTAAGAACAAAACCAACTGATTTTTTGTTAGTGGAAGTGCCGTTGCATTTGCATTCCAAACGACCAGTGCTCACTGGTGTGGCTCCATTTATCTGATGGCTCTAAAGCAGTTCAACCAGTACGTTTGCATTGCATCACTAGCATTTTTTGGTGGGTGTATAAGTTCCATGACTTGCTTTTCTACTCAGATCTGTTTTTGCGCTGTGAGAGCACAGCCCTAGTTCAATCTTGACAGCATCACAGCCACCATGGCCTCTTACACCGCTTACAGTGGCTACACCAAGCCACCTCAATCCTATGCAGGCTCTTACTACGATGAAAAGCAAGCCCAGACCTACGCTGACTACCAAGACTCTGTGTACGAGGAAAAAAAGAGGATTGAGAAGAAGGACCGACGGGAGGCCATCTGCTGTGAGGTGGTGGCCCTCATCATTGGCTTCATCGGACTAATCGGGGTGGCAGCCGTGACTGGGCTGCCGATGTGGAAGGTGACGGCTTTCATCGAGGAGAACATCATTGTCATGGAGACCCGCTGGGAGGGGCTGTGGATGAACTGCTACAGACAGGCCAACATCAGAATGCAGTGTAAGGTGTACGATTCCCTGCTGTTTCTGCCTCCAGATCTCCAGGCTGCGAGGGGTCTGATGTGCGCCTCCGTGGCCCTGACCTCCTTCGCCCTGATCGTTTCTGCTGTGGGGATGAAATGTACCAAAGTGGTGGACCATCGGGCTCGCACCAAGCATATTGTTCTCGTGGCTGGAGGTTGTCTGTTCCTCATGGGCTGCGTCACCACTCTGATTCCCGTGTCCTGGACCGGCCACGTCATCATTAGAGATTTCTACAACCCTCTGCTGATCGATGCCCAGCGCAGGGAGCTGGGGGAGGCTCTTTACATCGGCTGGGTGACAGGAGCTATACTTTTCACAGCGGGAGTAATCCTGCTGTGCCGTCACGCTCCCCGCACCCAGGACCCAGATGAGAGGATTGTATATAACCCCGGGCAAAATATCTACCAACCTGGATACTCATACCAGCCCAATACATACCAGCCCTACACGTACCAGCCAGCGTACTCCTACCAACCACCCTACTCTGCACCCCCCCCTGGATCTGTGGCGTACACCCCGAGTCAGTACTAGGAACAACAACCAGAGACAATTTTGGACTCTTTGTTTTCCTTGTTTGTTTTTTTTTTACATGCAAAGATTTGGAGAATTGGAATGAGGACAATCAGATGACTTGTACTTCCAAAGACGGTCTGAAACTGGCCAAACTTTCATTACTTTTCTCAAAGAGGGCCAGGTTACTTGGAGATAAATATGATTTTGCCATAAACTGTGCTAAATTCACTGTATATTCTTTATTCATTTCCATACATTCCATTTAACAGGAGTATTTGTGATACATAATACTACAACTGTCAATCATTACAGCCTCTGTTGACATACTCTTTGAGAATTCATTTTGTGCACTGGGCCTTTTTCAGATAACATACCTCTGGATGATTTGTGTTTACTGCTGAATTTTTGTTGTATATAGATACATACTTTCCCCATTTTCTCAGATTAAAGATTAAGTTAAATGTATATTCCAATAAAGGCATAAAGTTACCAAAAGTCCTCAGAATTCTATTTGTGATTTGTCTCAGAGGCAAAAACTGTCTAGGCCTACTGAAACTCTCCGTTTCGCTCACTAGTGTTGACTTTTTTTCTGTTGTCTCTATTGTTGTCGGTGTCAGTGTGCCTAAACTGGTAAAACCAGACTGTTGAAACAGGTACGCCCACAATGCATAACTGGGAAGCAATTTCATCTCAACTGAGTCAGAGAGTAGACAGCTTTTTTTTCCTGAGAACAGACATAACATCGAGGCCACTGCCCTTGCACTGACAGTGA
Organism: Ostorhinchus angustatus; assembly: GCA_029822955.1. Classification (NCBI taxonomy): domain Eukaryota; kingdom Metazoa; phylum Chordata; class Actinopteri; order Kurtiformes; family Apogonidae; genus Ostorhinchus; species Ostorhinchus angustatus. The sequence goes on from JAPTMW010000006.1 coordinate 32,530,498, forward strand.
TAAATGGCACAAGTATGTTTTGTGTCCAAAATCTCATTACTGTGATAAGTTTTAGTAATGCCCTTTAACATATGGGACCCAACAGTGCCCCACAATGCTCTTGAGCTTTAATAGAGCAGTGACTAGGTAAAGGCCGCCAGCTGATTGATGTCTTTGATAACTCTAGTCATAAGTGGTAAAATATTAACGAAAAGCGGTTACATTATATTCACTGCCACTGAGTTTTAAATAAGTTTGGATCTTTATTCTCATTTTTAAGTTTCCTTGTAAGATGTTGTATTCTGAGGATGTAAACTGAGACTTCTGAATAAACAAAGCAACTGGTAACAGCAGGATGTGTGTACAGACACAGAAAACAGCCTGGGGATTATGTTCCCTGGCAACAGGTTGCATTTCCCACTCCTCCCACTCCACTATCCTGTCCACAGGGAGGAGGCAGTGCAGATGTACATCAGCCTGCACCTCCTCCTCCACTGGGATGCAAAACCACTCCATACATGGATAGGAGCGCTTCCTACTATTGTCACACATTGCACATATTTCATGGTTCCATGACGCTTGAGAAATAAGAGGAAGACAGGATGGCCAACTCAGCACTGGAGATAGTGGGTCTTTTACTGACCCTCGTGGGGCTGATTGGAGCAGCAGCAAGCACTGGGATGCCGATGTGGAGAGTCACCGCCTTCATTGGGGAAAACATCATTGTATTCGAGACCCGCTACGAGGGTCTGTGGATGAACTGCTTTCGGCAGGCCGACATCAGGATGCAGTGTAAGGTGTACGACTCTCTCTTGGCCCTGCCTCCTGACCTGCAGGCAGCTCGGGGGCTTATGTGTTGCGCTCTGGCGCTGGGTGGCCTCGGTTTACTGATCAGTTTGGTGGGAATGCAGTGCACGGCCTGCATTCAAAACAACGACCGAGCTAAGCGAATGGTCCTCATCATTGCAGGAAGCATGATCATAATGGCTTGCATCTGTGTCCTCATCCCTGTCTCCTGGACGGGTCACGTCATTATCAGGGACTTCTACAATCCTCTGCTCATCGACGCACAGCGCAGGGAGCTCGGAGAGGCCCTGTACATCGGCTGGGTGGCCTCTGCTTTCTTGCTGGCTGGAGGGTGCATGTTTATTTGCTGCAATATACAGTCTGATGGAAAAGGTTCAGAGAGGTACATATACTCCAGGAACTCCGACTACATAGCGTACCCTCCACAGCCTCTCCAGCCTCAACAGCTGGTCCTGCTTCCCCAGCCACAGCCTCAATATTACCCTCAACCTCAGCCAGTGCTATCCAGACACCCATCAACTATCCACAGCTACCACTCCAGGCACCCCTCAGTCCGCAGTGGAGTGGCTTACCTCTGAACTCTTTAAATGACTTCAAATGAGGTAACGACAATCAGTTACAGTCATAAGGAAATAATATAGGCAGTGTAATGCATTTCAAACGTCCAAAGCTGTTTCATATAACCAATATTTCAAGGAATTTACCACATGTGAATGAATTTTAATTGCTGTTCATAAACAATGCCTATATCTTGCAGACACCCTGCATTCAGATGACAGATGGTCTGTAATGTGATTATAACCTCCGCTTGTAAATCAAGTCATCATTTCTGAAACTTTTATGCTAACTGTATCATTTCATTTTATATTTGGAGTCTTCTTATGTACGTTAACTTGAGAGAATGTGTCAGTAATTAAGGCTGGACAATATGCAAAGTGTTTACACTAATGATTTGGAGTAATATTTTCTCTAAATCATGTTTTGAGTAACAATAGTCATTTTCTAATTTTTGGGAAAATAGGATTTTGGCTCAAGTCTGTATGTAACAAGGACATTCCCTTTATGTTTTTGGTAGGCTGAACCAACAACGCTGAGGTATTGTGCTTCAAAATGTTAAACAGTGACACATAAAAAAAAAATGTAGCTCCTGCGATTTGGACATTACACTTGTCCACATTATGATTTCCATACTGTTTCAATTAACTGCTTAGACCTGGTCTGTATATGCTGTACATAGATATTCATTTAATCTTAACCACCAGTGTGCATTTGTTTTTATAGTCAAATGCCATTAGTTGTATGCATTAATATCAGAGGTGGAGTAATGTGTTATAGACTTAAGAGTTCATGTTTCACAGATATTTCAACCCAATTTCCAAACAGCTTCACTGACCTCTTCGTTTTACCTCACCCCACCCATCCACACACAAAAACAAGAGCATTACTGTGCACAAATATGTCTGTAGGGTACAAATAACCTGTCAGACATCACTCTCCATCTCTTGCTCATATGAACACTAATACTTTCCTGCTTCACTACCAGTGTGAAATTCCTGATCGAAGTAACACAAAGCCATCACTACAGTAACAGTGTGTGTCTGTGATCAGAAACCAAATGTGAGTGTGTTAAACTTCTCTAGAGCTCTTGGAAACAGATAAACCTGAGTTAAGAGCCAAGTAAACATGAAATTGAGGTTTAAGACTGCTTGTTAAGGTGTGCGCATGGAGGAAACTTAACAAGATACCATACTGTTTGTACAGAGAGCTGAGGGAGCAGCCCTGAGGCACAGTCAAATGGTTAGAATTTGCAAGTGTCTTTGCATGAAGACACAGATAACTTTGGGTTGAAACCTGTGTTGTTTCTTTCCATGTTGATCCACCAGCCTCTGTTTAACCATTGTAAGTGTGTAAGTCCATCACCTGTCCTTTCAGTTCAGTGAGCTCAAAAGCAAGAGTGAAATTTCTATTCACAGTAAAAATTAATGAGCACATGTGATCAAACAAGTAGGGCTAGGCAATCAAGGTTTTGCTTTCTGAGAATTGTGAAAAATGTTTACCTCGCAAAATTGAGATTCTTCCTCTCAAAACCTTTCTTGCTCCAATATATATCCAAAAATGAAACCTGTTTACTTCTTGAAATATATTCATTGTGAATGTGTTTCTTCAGCTGTATAATTAAAAAAAAAAAAAAACATTTTTACATTCAAACTGTTTTCACCTCATGTAACCAGAAAACAGTCAAAACCAAAATCAGAAATCATTCAAAACACTGAAAAAAAACCCTTGGATTTTTGTCAGTATCACCCAGCCATATATACAAGTGTAAGAAAGAGTAAATGTTTAGTGCTTTAAATCTATGACTATAGGATGCATATCTGGTGTATCTTTTTAGAGTCAACAAATACTGGTTATTTTACATGTAAAAACATGCAACGTAAAAAAAAAAAAAAAGTGTTTTTTTTGTTTTTATGGTGACATAAGGTCTGTATTTGTTTCATTATCACATAGATCATCTCTGCTCCCCTGTGGCTAACAGAAGTACTGCACTTCATTTCAATGTCTTCAGTGCACTTGAATTTTTAATTAAAATAATTATGGAGAATAAAAAAAAAAAAAAAAACTTTTTGAAGTTCTGAGATGTTTGTTGCATTGTCTTGTTGGTATTTTATGCAGATGAAGCTGATCACACAGATAAACCACTACAGCCTAAGAACCATAAACACAAAATAAGCACAGGTCATCTTCACCCCCATCGCTTCGAGCCAACCAGAAGCCTGCAATGCACTTTTCCCATAACAACACACCTCTCACAACTGGAAACACCATCAGTGGAGCACAAGATCCTCATTGCCTCAGACGTATCTAAGAAGTTTGAATTTATTCTTCAACCTGCACAATGGTTCAAGGAATTTCAGAGATAGCTGCGATGTGCGTTGGCTTTGTTGGACTGATCGGGGCAGCGGCGACTACGGGGATGCCAATGTGGAAGGTGACGGCTTTCATTGGGGAGAACATAATAGTAATGGAGACTCGATGGGAGGGTTTATGGATGAACTGCTACCGGCAGGCCAACATCAGGATGCAGTGTAAGGTGTACGACTCCCTGCTCTTTCTGCCCTCGGAGCTGCAGGCCGCCAGAGGCCTCATGTGCTGCTCTCTCGCTTTGTCCGGACTGGGGCTCCTTGTGGCCCTGGCAGGTATGAAATGCATCTCCTGCTTCCGGAGTAATGACAGGGCTAAGACTATTATCCTGATGGTTGCCGGTGGTATGCAGTTCATGGCCTGTATCTGCGTGTTTATCCCAGTTTCATGGACGGGCCACGTCATCATCAGGGACTTCTACAACCCTTTGCTGATCGATGCCCAGAGGAGGGAGCTGGGGGAGGCGCTCTACATCGGCTGGGTGACCGGTGCTTTCCTTTTTGCCTCTGCGATGTTATTTCTCTGTCGCCGTATGCCTTCAGACAAAGGTTCGTTTGACGTGTACCACCCTGGAAATCTGTTCGGTTACAAACCAGCATCAAACAAACCAACGCTGACCAGGTTCCATCCCATTTCAAGTCTCTCCAGCCTTGGACCGAATCCACACCGACCTTCTCTACCGAACAGCGTTTCTATTGGACAACAACTGGCAACAACGCCGCAAAACATCACCCAAGTAGTTGCAAGAGATGGCTCACTATTCAACACCCCTGTTGTCTATAACCCTGGTCTGCCTGAAAATGTGTCATTGTTATATCAAAGTAACCTGGCGCATCGTTCTTCAGTGCAGAGCTCTAACCACACAGGAGGAATATACACGCCAGGGAACTCTGTGTACATCAGCCAGAATTCAATGCCGTATTCAATGATGTCTACTGCCAATCCCACCATGTCCTACCAATCTGGTTTCCATCCAGCTCCACAAACGCCTATTTTCATTGGATATAAAACATCAAGAATTGAACAAGCCTCTACTCCTAGTGTGAGCAGTGCTGGTGTATACATATGAGGAAACATCAAACTGGACTCTTTGTTACAGATGAATCTTTTCCTTCAATACTTGTATTTGTCTGTTAGGGAACTAAAACTGCTTATCACAGTAACAAGCTTTTCTTGAATTAGGTAGAAGCCCATATTTCCTGCAGTTGTATTGTCCATAAATGATTCTGCAGTCAGCTTAAACGGACCTACTCTTGTTTTTAGTATCAACACAGTTTAAAGTATGTCTTTTCCAAGAGCTCTGGTGTGGAGCTCCTTTTAAAAGACATTTATGACAAATAAGTAAAAAAAAAAAAAAGTCATAGCTTAATGTTTTGGTTTCTTCAGTACGTTGATTGCCATCTGTACTCTAACAGAGGATAATTATGTTTTAGTGTGTTTAGTTTTTAAATCTTCTACTCTGTTAAGATGACTTTGGAAATGCTTACACTGGAGCCACATCAGAGCAGTCATTAGCCTTTTAATAGAAAATAAATAACTCACTAAATCATAAGTTACTCAACAAATGCATTTTATATCAGCTAGTTATAATAATTAGACTAAATGGGAAACGTATATTACGTTACATTTTACCCTGCATTTTGCCCAATAGATGGTTTCTGCTGAAATCAAAGCAAAGGGTGATCTAAAATATAAAACATGTTTGTGGACTTATGTCACAATTTATTTTAACTGCATACTTACTACTATACTACATAATTACGTATGTGTTCATTTATAGTTTTGATGCCTTCAGTGAAAATCTACAATGTAAATAGTCATGAAAATAATGAAAACCAGAAGAGTCCAAACTTTTGGCTGGTGGTGTATTACAAAAATAAACACACCAAATGAAACTAAGTTTGTCTGAACTATAGTGTCAAACAAGTGTATGTGTTATTAATTGGCTAAGTGATACAGTGCACCTCAGATTGAATTTCTTGGTGTGGTAACTGAAATTGTTCTAGTTTATTGTAAAAAGGACCTTATCGCTCATGACTTTCACAGAGACAAGGTTGAGTAAAGGGAACTAGATTACATTTGTCATAACAGTACTAAGTAATATCCTCATTCACCACTAGATGACAGCAGAGGACATGATCAGATATCCCAGTTTCTCACTGTGCAGAAACATTCCATTCTTACACTGCATTTCATTAGCTTTTAAGTTCAAATGGAAAACATTTCAAATGAATAAGATGAAAACAAAAATCCTAATAGGAGATAAAGCCATTCTGGATTGAGTTACAGCACTCTATCTTTATGCAGTTTACTTTTATGTGGTTTAATTGCACAGCATGTTCTGATAGAAGTATTTTATCCCAAGAATAACTTGTGTTTTATGCCAGTGTGTAAGTGGAAGTAACATTTAAAACTACTTTTGCTAATTATGGGAGACTTAAATAATAGTGAGATTATATTAATCCCAAGAAAAATAAATAAATACAGGACCAACCCCTGAAGTTTCCTCCCTCTCCACATCACTAGTTGCTGATAAATATAACTGAAAACCTCAACTTCAATCTCAAACTTCTTGAAACAAAACCAAAAAAGAAAAGGTGGGTTAAGGTACGTGGACACATTTTATTTTACTCTGAGACTGTGTCAGATAAACAGTTTGAGGTAGTTAATCTTCAAGAGAGCGTCACAGACCAGTTTGAAGATTAGATTTGCATTTCCATCAGGACTGGAGCAAAGATTTAATCATTCCTCGGTGTACCAAAGCAAAGACGTTGTCGAGGTCGAATGTTGCCAGATTTGAAGTTAATCTTCAGGACGTATCCATGTTTGCGGATCAGCGGCTTGGCTATGCCCTCAATTGAGCGCCTGCACGGGAGCATCACTCAGCTGTGTCAAATCAGCCACAGCCAGTCGGAGCCAAACTGGAAGCGAGGCAGGCTTAATTTCATAATAAAAGCATCGACTGGTGCTGGAAGATGATATAAACATTTAAAAAGGAGCTCCATATAAGACTGAACTTTGGGAGACAGGATAGTATAATCCTGAATGACGAGTACATATGAGAACTATGGAAGATAAATGTGAAATAAGGAGCTTTGAAAATGGTATCAATTGTAAATACACACATTAGATATATCATGTTATTAAAGTACAATTAGAATAAATACATCAACTAAATCTATGGATATAACCTGATGTA
>JAPTMW010000006.1:32875388-32889830 GCA_029822955.1 Ostorhinchus angustatus
GGGGGGGGATTAAAAACTTTGACCTACTTTTACCAAAGATGTAATCACATCTATTCTGGGTCATTGGCAATCTATAAACCCAATTTGGTATGAATTCAACTAATAATTTTGCTAACAAACAAAAAAACCAAACCAAAAACAATCACCACTTGGCTTTATAGTTTTCTTTTTTCTTTTGTTCAGACAAGATACATACCTTGTCTGAACAAAAGAAAAAAGAAAAGTATAATTACATTAACAGAAGACAAAATGAAATGAACGTCATTAGCAATACCACTTGCCTCCCATGGGGGGGGGGGTTCTTTTCTCTATATTATTATGTTATTATATTATTTGAAAAAGTGTGGGATGAAATTCAACATATCTACTCCCGCCCTCCCTTCGACTGACCATAAATTCCCATGTCAGCCCCCATAAGTACGCTTAACAAATCTCATACATATCAAACGAAATTCTGACTAAGCCTGCACAAAACACAAAAATGCTATACATATAAAAAAAAAACCTCTATCCATGTCATAACAGTATTACACATCAAAATAAACTGTCCTTTTCATAGCAATAATGCACATATTGTATCTATTGTTGATAAAGTGTAACTGGGATTCCATATGTAATCATTGCACACTGGAGAAGGTGATACCTGATATAGGAATAAAAAGAGGAATGTGTCTGAAAACCAAAATATTCCGACTGTATAGGCAACAGTGTATTTTGTCACGTCTCCTTTATCCACCACTACAGTGGATTTGTATTGAAACAAATGTGATTCAAGTGTGGACTTTCACCTTTAACAAAACTATTCCCTTAACTGTTTGGGAATCACAACCTTTTTAACTTTAGTTCAAAAATGTAATTGGAACGTCTGCGTGACAGTCAGCTTCAGACGTGTCCTTTTCCCCTGGTTATTCTGTGACAAATGAAGCTGATTCAAGGTCTGGAGTTGATTCCAAATGTTGATTTTTGCATTTGCTCCTGGGATTTTCAACAGGCAAAATGTGCATCCTGTGACACTGATGTGTGCAGAAAAGGAGGACCCTTAAATCTAGCAATGCTGGTTTCATGTTTCTGTCATGACCATGAACCCTGGTCGGCTTGTTTAGTCAGATCCAAAGAGGTGTCAATGCAAGTGAAGGAGGCTGTAAAAACAGAATCAATCTAGCAGAGGATGGTCCAAAGGCTTGTTGACCTGACTTTATAATCTGGATCTATATATTAACCCATAAAGACCCAGTGGGACTTTTGTAGTCATTCTCAAATTAATTTTTCCCTCTAACCTTTCTCAAGTGATTTTTCCCCATTTATTGTAATATTATCCTCTGTATTTTGCAAATTTTCAGTGAATATCAAGTATTTTCTTACACGTGGTTTACTGATCATGTAGGTGTTCATAAAAGCTCAGATTAGAGTTGAGGGTTATTATATCCGTAACAGAGAAAACTAAAGGAAAACGGACTTTTTCAGCAAATATATCAATAACTGAGCATAAACAAACATTTCCACCCACTGTCATTGATCCATTTTTTCCCCATATCACCCAGCCCTAGTGATTATTGTTGATTTGTATTCTATTATAATACACAGTATATTAGCAGACAGTTTTATGCAGGACTTGCTGAATAGGCCAGGGCACCTTCTTAGTCCAGCTCTTTCTTTATTTTAATCTCAAACTACCTGTTATAATTAGAATTGGTCAACGTTTGATGTACCTCCTTTGAAGGCAGATTAGCCGTCACTTTTTTTTCTGTCAACTTGCTGGAGGCTTTTTGGGGAGTTTTAGTTTTTCATCAATCAGCTTCTCTCCAAATGTTCAGCACCTCTTTAGCCTCATTAATGCACTTAGTCAAAAAAGCAAATTAACAAAATGATGTGAAAATCACCTTGCCGATGGCCTGTAATGGAAGGCCTTAAGGCTAGCGGGGAAGCAGACTAGTCTTCCCCGGTTTGTGTTTTTTGCAGGCTGGTGCAGACCGTCCTGACACGTCTGTGCTTCAGCTGTCACCATCAGTCATACACAACACAACAGACCTGAACACTCACTCTAAATTTAGATACCCCATTGTCTAACAGTGAGGGTATGGGAAGGTTACTGAGTTGAGGTGTCCCATGAGGGGAAAAAAACTGCACTATTTTCTGTAAAGCTGCAGTGCTCAGTCATTTAATGCATTTGGTGACAACTATATAATAATTAATCATTTTTGTCAATCAACTAATCAGTTTCAGTAATTTCTCCTACCAAAAAACCCCAAAACATTAATAATAGTAATATAATAATAATAATTTCCCAGCTTCTTAACCTTGTAAAGCCTGAACCATTAAATCATTGACAGAAAATTAAAGTTCCTTGAAACTCGAGCCTTTATTGGTCCTTCTAAACAACCCAAAAAAAAAAAAGGTTTTTCAAATATCAATTTTCATGTATGAGTTTAAATTTTGTATCATATTTGATACATCGGGTCTCAGTGCTCAAATATTATTATTTTTGAACAAACAAAAACATTATATAACTCAAACATGTCTAACAAATTGGTAATTCCTTTTCTAAATTGTCAAAGTTGTACCTTCTTCATTAATGCCGGTCTTGTATTGTCACTGGAAAAAACTCTGGTGAATGAATTCCTCCCCCTGGTGGATGTATCTATTTGTATACATCAGGTTTTTCAAGAAAAAACTGATCATGTAGAGGGCTTCAAAACTTAAAGGGTTTAAGTATGTCTACTTTCTGATGTCCTCACTGCTATATCACAGTTAATTGAACATGTTTGGGTTGTGGAGAAAGTTGTGGCCTTTGGGAATGAATGGTTTACTTTTCACCTTTTTTTTGATAGTGTAAAACACCAAAAAACCCCACCTCAAATTAATTGGAAAAAAAATCATCAGTTTAATTGGCAATGGGAACAATCATTAGTTGCAGGCCTAAGTATAATCATTAACTGAATATTTTACACTGTAGCCACAATTTAGGGAAGATATTACATTAAAATAGCGTGTACATTTTATTTAATTTTATTTTTTTACCAGGGAATAGATTAAAATGAAAGTCCTTCATTGGAAACATGAATAAACCTGGTTTCTGGCCTTAGGTGTGTTGAAAAACAGAGTAAGAACTACAGGGGCGCCGGTGGCCACTCGACTCAAATGAACACTCCTCTGTGAAATATTGTGAGTTCCTTAATTATTGACAATATGGTATTTTACTATGTATTACTATCGATCTGTTTTTCTATAAGGTCGTCATTGCTAATCATATGTAAATTTAGGCTGATATGTTTGATGCATGTGGGTGATTCATCACTTTAAGTCAGTTTAAATCAAAAAAATGTAATAAATAATGCTAATAATAATTATAATAGTAAGAGCTCTTCTCATCCCTGTAAAAACACAAAAAAATAGAAGTACGACAAAGTCACCACTCGGTCTGGCCATTACTTATGACTTTATTTTATTCTCACATCTGTATTAATACAGTATGTTGAAAAGAAATCAAGGCAAATTACCCACAAATTTTAGATTTAACAAAAAATCTGAAAGAATCAGTGCTCCTCTGTTTCAGCAGAGTCTACTTTTTTTTAAATTAGGTACTAATAAAACATAATGATAAAATAACAGCTGAATCAAGTGCTGATGTGCTGTTGTATCTAACATCACAAAAGTGGAAGCAATATAACAATATAATATGTTATTATCCCTGTAGGGAAATTCAGTCCATGCATTCTACCCATCCGAATAAACACAGCACATAGCATTAGCCTTAGCAATTAGCAGTTAGCATTAGCATTTAGGATTAGCACTTAGCATACAGTCTCAGAAAAAATTATTAGACCACCAAAAGTCATCAAAAACAATGGCTGTGCAATCCAGTCCTAACTCCTGTGTGGATCATGTGACTAAAACAGACAGAAAAGAAAGCATGAAATGAATCAAAGCACTGTTTTTGTCAGAACAATGACAGAAGAACTGAAGTGATTGGGGTTATTATCAAGAAAACATGGAAAATGGATAGAAATCAGCTCTGAAATTCAACTACTATGAGCTGTTTTTACCTTTAGTTGAACCAGGCATTAAAATGAACAAGAAAATGAAGAAAACAAGGGTGGTCTAATAATTTTTTCCATGACTGTATTAGGAGCCGTTAGCTGCCACTGAAGGCGCTCAGGACCCAAAACCAGATAGTCATCAATACCGTGGTCAAGGGTATGGACAGGAGCATTAGCCTTTTTATTGATGATGAGGAAACTGGAGGATGTGGAGGAAACGCAGACAGCAGAGAGAAAAAAACACAGATACTCAGCGTAGAACATGGTGGAAGTGCTAATTACACCACCCAAGTTAGTAGTAGTAGTAGGGAGTTCATTCATTCATTCATTCATTCATTATCTGAACCCACTTTATCCTCACTAGAGTCACGGGGGTGGAGCCTATCCCAGCTACATATGGGTGAAGGCGGGGTTCACCCTGGACATGTGACCAGTTCATCGCAGGGCTGAACATATAGAGACAATCACTCTCACACCTATGGGCAACTTAGATGAACCAATTACCCTATCAGTGCATGTGTTTGGAATGTGGGAGGAGCCAGAGTACCCAGAGAGAACCCACGCAGACACGAGGAGAACATGCAAACTCCACACAGATAGGCCCCGCCCCCATCGACTGGGGTTGGAATCCAACCCAGGACCTTCTGTCTGTGAGGCACCAGTGCTATCACTGCACCACCGTGTCGCCCTAGTAGAGAGTTTGAAGTTGCAATTGTCATTTTAATATTTGTGATGAATGACTGGTCATCTATTTCAGTTTCATTTTTTGGCACACTGTAAAAAATGACCATAGAATTAGCACCAAAAAGTAGTAAAATTGCAACATAAAAAAACCTGTGAGTGAAAATACAATACAAAGTTGTTTATTTGACAAGATTTTTGTGTTAACGATTAAATCAAGTATAGCTGTAGTTTGTACAGGAAACGTATGTGAACAAAACCAGATTTATATGTAGAAATTACGTGTTTCTATTCTTCTGAAAATAAAACTGTAAATTGAAAAACAATGCGGTGTCATTTAAATAATGTTGAAATAACAGCCTATTCTCATAGTTTATCACCAAAATCTAATGTTAAATCTACATATTTAAAATGATAAATCTACATGTTACTCCATAAATATCTTTACAGTTTGTGTTTTTTACAGTATTGTTCTGGTAACCACAGCTACCAGTTTTTTCAGTGAAAACAACAGGATTTATTCATTCATTCATGTATTTATTTTACAATGCCGTTACAGGATAAAGAGTATAGTGTATATATAGTATATATATTTATTATAGAGTAATAAATCAGTTACTCATTTTATTTATTGCCATTTATTAATGTATTTATGATACTTTATTTATTCACATTTACCTCAGTGTGAAGAAGTTATGTTAGTCAGTTATGCAAAATAATTGTATAGCTCAAAGACTTTGTTGATTATGTATAAGTGTGAGATCTAATAGTTGGCACACTATTTAATAATATGTGATTTGTACACAGTATCACTGTCTGGGATATTGGGACTAGTCTACTCCTTGATTCTATAGAAGTAGAACCAGACAGAACTGCAGTTGCCTCCTACTTATGCTCTTAGATGTTCTGAATAAGAAAAACAGGCAGAACCACCTGGAGGTTCATGACTCTTGTTCTGAATCGCAGTGAGGAGCAGATGAAGTTTGATCTTCTGCAGTGGAAGGAGGAGAAGATCTCCCTTCTCAACTCCACAGAGGTCAAAGAGGCAGCGCAGCATGACGTCCAGGTTAGACGACCTGAAGACTAAGTCCGAGAAGAAAACAGGAGCCAATCGAGCACTTTCCACAGCTGTAAAAGTAGAAGCAGCCTCCGAGTCCAGTGGTCTTGTCCTTAAGCCCGTAGGATTACCATGAGTCTCCTCTCCAGGCAGATTCAGGACAGGTTCCCACTAACTAAACTTCAGAGCTTCTCACTGATGGATCCACCTTTTACTGACACTGTTCTTAGGCACCGCTTGAGACTCTGCTTTGATTCGAGGAGGACTTTTCCTTTTTGAACCGGTTCTATCTTATATCTTCTGACTCATGTTGTTCTGTTTTCAAACTTTTCTCCATTACTTTGATATTTGCTGCAATAATTACATGTGTATATATATTTTTTTTATCAGACCTTCACACAGTAGGGAGATCAAATCAAATCCTATTTTATTTATATAGCACCACATCAAAACAAAAGTTATCCCATCATGACACGTTACATATACAGTAGAGCCGGTGGAAACCACACTCTGATGCACATATATTATAGCTGCACATGTAATGGAATTACAGTCATGACTGGAACATGGAATATCATTCAGTGGCAGCTCACTACGCTAATGTTAATTGCTAATGCTGGGTACTGTATGTATTAGGATGAGAATAATGCAGAAACTTAATATGACTACAGTGATATTAATGTGAGGTGACCTTCAATCTGGCATTTCCAAGTATATGTAGCAAAAACAAAAAGCTGCGTGGTCCTCGTTTTGAAGATTTTTGTATTTTTTGTCTGACACTTCTACATAAGTAATCTGTATATTATCCTTGATGTCCAAGTAAGTAGATTCACATAAAGTCTCAATAGTGCTGATAAAGGTTTTCCCCCTCCTTGGCCACTCGCACTGGTGTATGAATGTTCGGTGGCTTCCTGTTCAGTTGACAGGCTTCCGGGCAGCTGTGGATACATTTGTAGTGTGAGTGAATGAATAATGGATCCACTGTACACGCTTTGAGTGTGCGTTCATAGAAAAGTGCTATATAAATCTAATTATTAAAGAGCACCAGATTTAGCTACAAGCTAATTTCCATCTGCTGGCTCCAGGCAGGTGCGCACACATATAGAACATTTACATTTCATACAATTTATGCTTAGCTCATAATAATAATAATAATACAATCGTTAAAAACATATGAATTTATTTCAATTTCATGTTTCCTAAAATGCAATTTTAAAATCATGCTTAAAAAGTCCATTTGTCCTCATTCATCAACCATTAAACGCACATTAAAAATATTTACCAGTGAGTATATGTAACAATACTCGGTGTTAAAAAAATGTTAGTGCATCACATGTTGGCACAGTTGGGAATTGAAGATATGTTTTGGGTGATATGGGCAAAAATGTTGTTTTTTTTTTTTTGTTTTTTTTACAGTTTTACTCAACTGATATGTGGCTACCTGAACTGAAGATGGAGGATGATTTTAAAAAAAAGATTAAAAAAAGAAGTAAAGATATAAGAAAAAGCACTCACTCCAGAGTAAAACCACAAATCATCTTTTTTCTGTATTTTCTGTACGGCTTGTGTTATCAGTAGCTGCACTAAAGATTTGTTTGGAATCATCCTAACAAGGTCGGAACTGTCTGTTTAGTCTGACCTGTGGATCAACAAACGGCAACTTGGCGGATGTAATAACGTTATACCTTCATAAGCCTCATAATCAAACTCATCCGTGTAGAAGAAATGCTGCCGTTTCACTTTAATGATGATTATAGGTCATTTTTTATGTATTTGAAAGCAGAAATATGATATATAGCCCCTTTAATCGAATTAATTTGATATACTGCCCAGCCCTAAACCTAATAATAAGAGTAAAATTATACAAAAAATACAAAAAACATGCATTATTTGTGCAACATTTTAAATAGTGGTTGAATGAGGTTTTCGTGGAAGCAAAACCCAGATTGTAGTGAAACCATGATCTATGCAGAGGCTGGTGTGTGTAACTTATAAGGTTGGTGTAGTATAATTCCTGTAAGGAAGGTAGAAATCTCTGTTGTATTATATGATATTTTCTTCAGTATTTTTGTAGATAAGAAACAGTTACCCAAACCACAAGATAAGAGAGCCAGGACGGTAATCTTTGACTCACATCTATAATCTCCTGCAGCTCTATTACCATGAATACCATGAATAAGGGACAGGGACAAAACTCCTTTGTAATTTCTGGCTAAAGGGATTAGAAGTGTTTCTCATCATGTTACCTGACAAAGAGATGCACTAAATAGAAGCGTGTCTCAGTGAAACTGCAGTTTTCTTTTGTTCTGTTGAGAGGACTGATCAAGCAAGTGAGATCAGTCTGTGCTTTTTAGAATCTCAGCCATGTAAAAAAAAAAAAAAAAAAAAAAAAACGTTTTTAAGTTTCATATTTCCTCACTATTAAATATTAACAGAAAATGGAAAATGCTATCGCTGATTCCTCTCGGTATTGAACTAACCCAAATGCTGGTGCCAGAGGTATGCTGGTGTAATCAGGTAGAAATCCTATTTTAGACTTTAAATCGTGCCCAAAAATAGCTGCATTTCACCATGAAGGAGTTGCATGTTACACTATGTTATTCTCCTCCCATTATCATATTGTGTTGTTTTTAGGTGTGTCGTTAAAAAATACATTTTCACCTTTAGGCATTTAGTTGTTTCAATACATGATCTAGCAGAATTTCACACGTTCAACATCAAGCATAACCTTAAGAAATCTGTGTGTTGTGGACAGGAAAAGTTATGAACTGCACCCCAGTTCTGCTAAACTGACACTGACTGGCCTCTTTAGGAATTCAGGACCAGCTCTGGAAAAAGAAAGGCCTCCATATATGATGAAATGGTCACACTCCGAGGCTCCGTTCTTTGCAGCTTGATGGGAGAGTGTTTTGCGGCCAAATGTTGCCCATGGATACCAGTGCTGAATATTAGAGTTAACTGAACAATTTATAACTTCCAGAGGAGAGGACGAGGTATAGAGCTGTGGCAGCGGTGCCAGGATGAAGGAGAGGAAGAGTGACATATTCATCAAATAATAGGAGGGCACAGAGGACAACGAAGATGTTTGCAGACAGTTTCCATTTGATTATCAGTAATAGGCCAAGATTTTATGTATAGGCATCAATTGTGTTAGGCACTTTGAGCGTTTGATTGTGATGTGTGGTCGGATCTTGCCTCCTCGCTGTAATCTCAAGTGGGACCAGGCACAAGAGATGTGCAATGAATACTGCATCTATAAAGGATTTGCCTCTCTATTCCCTCTGGTCCAACCCCCTGGAACTCATTTGTTATAATCATAAGCATGACTTTCATGCCTATTAATACAGTGGCGGTGGAGCTCTGCCCTTATGTGAATCCTTCCTTTGTCCTTCCTTTCAGCATTTTCTTGAAATGGTGACAAAGTGGCAAAGGAGGCATGTGGCACCATTGGTTGGAGTTTAAAGGTTCACATTTGGCAAGCGCTGTCTGGTTCCACTATGCTCAACACAGGGAGCAGCTGCTGAGAAATCACACTGTTACTTCAGCCCATCATCACTAGCCCCAGGGCATTCACAGGCCAGTCTGAGCTTGGCTTCAGGGCTATATGGGAGAGAGTGCACTTAACTCAGCTGGCTGAAAGAGACTTTCTCTACCAGGGGGAATCTGATATGGACACCATCTGGCTGCAGGAACTTAAGTGAGATAAATTGCAAAGTAGTTAGTCCATCCTTCCCAGTTGAAGGCAACAGACAGAGGTTTATCTCTCAGGATATGCCTCTAGTCACACATTCTTGAGGGAATGTGGCAGGTTTACATCTTCAGGTAGAACCTCAAAGAGATTAACTTTAGTCAGGAAATGCTAAGATGAAGCTCTGTGCGCTACCATTCTGTTATGGACTGCCGTATCTTAGAAAATGCTCCATGCCGCTAAACTCCTCCCTCTTTAGGTGGGCATTAGGAGTCTTTGATAGGTTTGTAGAAAATGGACTGAACTCTGAATTTGAATTCATCATCCTAGTTCCCATACCTACCCGCTCCATTATCTCGGTTGTCATTCTTATTCCTCCACCCACACGTGTAACACCCATATCTGAAAGCATTGGCTGTTTTCGGGAGGTTGTCAAAAGCAATCTAGCCCCTAGAATAAATGTTGTCATTGTACGTACATTTCTGCAAACCACAGGTACATGTAATCTCAATGTAATTTATCACTGAAGCATCTGCTACTTTTTTTTTAACCTTCCTCAGTAGTCAGGTGGTGGTTGGGGTGGGTAATGGATTCAGAAAATCCAAGATTTTACCACCGAGGGAGGGGGATTTGCATCTCAGCACCTGTAAGTGTGTAGGTTTAGGCATTAAAAGTGCTTTAATTAGAGTTGGGAAGAGACAGTGGTTCTTTTTTAAAATATTGATGAATACATGGGAGGTCATTTTACTACATCTTTCCTCTAAGCCTAACTAAGTACTAGGAACCATAAAGGATTCTCCTAAAACCAAACTGGTTGTTTTTAGTGTTTTAAACAGCGTGACACCTGCACCAGTATCTGGCCTAACTATGACAATAGGTTGTCATTTCCTGAGGGACAATAAATAAAGGAAGGAGTCTGCCTCCATTGCTGGTTTTACAGGAAATTGCTAAATATGCAAAAGCAAAAGCACTCCTGTCGCCTTTTCATGGGGAAATGGTGCAATAGCCATGGTTTGCAGAAAAATTCAATGGCAGCATTTTATTAATGGATTGCAAAAAGAATCCCAGGGAACTGAGAAAAATGCCATTTGAAATACAAGCCGCGGAAACACTTTGATGAAATGCAAGCACACACGAACCAAAAATACGACCACCGAAATGTATTCAACATCATAGAGGGACGATTTTTTTATGGCAGTACATGTATCGAGGAGAATCCATCAGTGGCCTTTTCATCAAATTCATGCTGTGTGCCTATTTTCCTGTGGTTTGTAGGTATGAGCTGCTGCAAAAGCAGCTTTTCCAGCTGGAAGAGGCAGAGGGAGGTTTCGACCAGTTCACGCGCAGCTACAAGACCTTCGGTGTGCAGCGACTGCCCGACAACAGCCTGTTCTTCAAAGAGTGGGCTCCGGCTGCAGAGGCCCTGTTTCTCACTGGTGACTTCAGTAAGTAGACTGTTCACAGCCTGAGGAGAACTGTCAGCTCTTGAACAGCATGTCAGCAGCGTAATGTCCAGGTTCAGGTTGTTTCCCCAAAGCCTATTGACTTTTAGTAGCCCAGACTCATGTGATGTCAATATAGAGATGAGATGTTTGAAAATCTACTTCTGGCACATGTTCACACTGACTATATTTAAATGCACAAAACATTCCAGTTTTTTTCTGTTATTCCAAATAGTATACCTACTAAGTTCTGTACTTGGCTACAGAAAGTGAGAACTCCATTTTATTTTAGAGATTTGGTTCCATTGACTGTACATAGAATTTTTGCACACACATCAGCAACAAATAGAAAAGAAAAACATGCAGAAGAGGCAGGCATATCACAAATACACTTAGTTGTGGCGGACATGGCGACAAATACGGCAGCACATATAAGAAGGGGGAGAATGGTGGTGCAGTGGATAGCACTCATACCTCACAGCAAGAAGGTCCTGGATTCGATTCCAACGCCACAGTCGATGGGGGCGGGACCTTTCTGTGTGGAGTTGCATGTTCTCCCCGTGTCTGCGTGGGTTCTCTCCGGGTACTCCGGCTTCTTCCCACCATCCAAACACATGCACTGATATGGTAATCGGTTAATCTAAATTGCCCACAGGTGTGAATGTGAGAGTGATTGTTTGTCTCTATATGACATGTCCAGGGTAGTAGCTGGGAGAGGCTCCAGCGACCCCCGTGGCCCTAGTGAGGATAAAGTGGGTTCAAATCATGAATGAATGAAATATTTCAAAAGGTGTGGCAGCATCAGGCAGACGCAATCAAATCCAAATGTTTTTTTTTTTCTTGAACTGCATGTTTGACTCCTCCTCAAAGTGGATCCATGATCCTGAGGTCAGGAAACTCAGATGGACACTCCTTCAGCTTCACTTTTTTCTGCTGTTCCAATGACAGCTGGACTTTCCTTATGTTTAGGGTCACTGTCATGTTGGAACATTCTAGACCGTCCCATGTGCATTCAGTCAGGGTATGTAAACTTATGAGCACAAGTGTATATCAGCCCTGCGATCAAGTGATGACACATCCAGGTGGTAGCCCACCTTCACCCATCGTTTTCCAGAAAATAGGCTCCAGGAATCCACTTGACTCTTTCCACGATGGAGGATGAATGAATGAGGGAATGAATAAAAGCATGGGTGTTCCACCTTATAATCAGAAATCTAGGCTTTTCTTTTGTTTATCTATCTCTTCTCATCTCTGCCCACTATAAACTAGGGGCTGTCTGTTATAACCTGCCAATAAAAACCCCAACTGAATGTTAATATCGGACTGTGCAGCGTACATGTCCAAAGCGTGGCCCTAATCTGGAGTATGCATAAGCAACGGGCTGGTTTGCATGATTTCTGTCGAATTCAGATTGTCACATGACTTGCAAATACTCACGTACATGTAAACATAGCAATCGAGACACATAGTAGGTCTGTAAAACAACTGAACAAATCAGAAGGGTAAAAAGGAAATAACTGACTAAAATGGAGGAGAGATTTCAGTGCAAGCGGAAAGGTTGCATATCTTCATGGTGCATTAAATAAGATATTGGATGTTTCTGCTCTTTTCAACACAAAAGGGCCAAAAATTAAGCAAAAAGATGCAGGGTGGACAGCAGTACGAGGGTATCAGACCTTTTGATCAATCGACCTGGGAGTATGCAATGTGGAAAATATTGATTACACAGGATAAACTTGCATACTGAGGGGGGCTCCCTTGAATGTGGGAATGTTTGTTAATATTTTAGTAGGCTGGTATTTCATCATTGCCTGCAAAGTTGTTGAGAGAGTGCAACCTCTGTGTTTGCACTGAAATCTCTTTTCCCTCCGGTCCCAACTTTGAAAGTAATTTCAGGTTAATAGTCTTTTGAGTGTTATTTTCAGTTAATGTGGGCTGGTGGAATTGCAGGGGAAAAAAGGGAAAAAAATCATATATTTTTATCATCATTTACAAGATTAAATGATACTTGCTGTCACCTATCAAATAGATATACAAGGTAATACTTTCTCTTTTTGGCATTTTCTTTCTCTTTCTTCTTCCCTTTATTGAATACCATAGTGTGGTGATATCTATTACACATGTCAGTAATAATATAGTGCTTTCACCAGACAAACAACTGCAACAACCATAATAAGAAAGAGAAAAAGGATTAAAGAAAAGATAGTGAAATATTTCAGACATCTGCTCATACCTCAAATACAATCTGCTAAAGCACAGCACAAAAAAATGTACTTCTGCTCTGACAGCCTGCAGGTAACGATAAAGGAAAGCAAATGCTAATGGTAATACCCTCAGATTGATACTGTGTGCAAAAGCTGAGATTTGTCAATTTGTTTATTGTCCCTACACATTTTTTGCGGTAGTTAGTTCTGTTGCTGCCATTTGCTCTTTCCGTATTTCTCTTTTCCTTTTCCTTTTTAATTATCTTCCCAGGACCTTGGGCAGCAGCTCAATTCCAACATTCAATTCTGTGAGAGATTACATTTTGACACGGCTCAGTCATATTATTTGATTTCAATTTCATAGCAAATGTGGAAACAGCCCAGCAGCCCTAGTCATGAATATAGTGCAGGTTGGATGCATAATGCACTTTTTTTTTTTTTCAGAGGAGTTTAAGCAAGGGGAGATAAATAAATTGTGAAAAAAATATGACTTGGCCTGGTTGTGAAAAGTGTTGGTGTTGTGCCAGGTCACTTCTGGAGCATCTTGTGTGATTCGTTTTCTATCCCGCTGTTGTTTTCGCTCATGAATAGCAAGCAGATATGGATTCTCAAATAAAAACAACATCCTAAATTGACGCGCCAAGGTCGTCACTTAATAATAAAATGATTTGTATCCTAATATATTCCTGTCAGTCAGTGACAATTGGTAATGTTATATCAACAGATCATGGATGTAACGCCTCTGTGTTGTTCTCCCAGTGAAATAATTAAATAAGACATGAAGTGGTATTTATCGGTTTTCCCTTTACTTCAGTCAGCCTGCTGGTTTACTCACTGTTGCAAAAGTCACAGGATAAAAGAATTATGTTAGAGGTTTTAGTGGAAAGGGAAAGAGGGACAATCTGTGTAAAAGCTCTTAGTGCAGAAAAATAAAGAGTCACTGTGATCACATGATGATACTGAAATGGAATGAAAGTGCCATACCGGTAAGTGTCTGTCAGCGCCATTTTTTTTTTTATTATTTGCAACAAAAACTGTGCTTTGGACGAACAAGAACAAAAATGTTCTGAACTTGAGGGTTCAGACTCAACCAGGGTTTCTGACTTTTCCCCAGTCTCTGATTTTTAGGTTGAACTGATGGGTTGTTTTTCTCTCGCAGTTGTTCAGATGAATTAGTATATTGTTCTGTAGATGTAAGGACATGTTCTGGTATTCTATCTGTTTTGTCCACTTTGGATATATTTTAAAAAAAAAACATGTGTCTGGCTCAGTAAAATGCATAATTATGTCTAGAAAATCATTTTGGACCATGTTCAGTGATGCATGACTCAGT
>JAPTMW010000006.1:32947138-32958415 GCA_029822955.1 Ostorhinchus angustatus
TGTTCTGTTGTGTTCTATTCTATTCTGTTGTGTTCTGTTGTGTTCTTGTTGTTGGGTAACTAGCCTTTCTAATACACTCACTGGTTGGACAAAACACACAAAAGATTGGAAGTAGCATGAAAAACAATCTTTTGGTTTGACATAATATTCTGTAAATCTACCCCTAGGACATACAATTCAGACTGAATGATAAATGTGATGGAGAGTTTATTTAAAAGACTCCATTTGAGGAAATAATATCACAAAAGAAAAAGCGTCTGGATCAGACCACGTAGTGTGTAATAGTGGTATGTGCAAATTGGAGATGTACAGTTAGAAATCTAAAAGTAGTATTAAAACAAAGACGATGTGTAACAATGTAAACATGCATGAGGTAAACGTTCTGAGAGTAAAGTTAAAATACTCATTCTACGGCAATTTATATGCAAATTTTCCCATAATTTACCTTGAAATCTTCTAGTCATTTTTAATAAATAGGTGTATTGACAGAAACAGTCCTCTTCTTGAAGTAATAATAGTACCTCTGTCGGTAATCACCGCTGGCGAGCGTAGTAACATGGAGGGATGAGCTACCAGCCAGCGATGCTTCAGTCTGGATGGGAAAAGCACCAAATATTCTCCGCCCTTCCACAATAACTGTTGAAGCATCCTTTAGTTCGGCACTTCAGCTCAAACTGCCACTGTGAAAGTACTTAATGGCCCACAATGGGAAAACATTGTTTATGTCTGTGCAGCCATCAGATATGAAAGTCAGTAACTGTGTGATGTTGAAGTAGCACAGAGAAGTCTATGCATACCCGTACAATATGTCCAGAGAAAAATATAGGGTATTAGATTTTCTTTTTCTGCTCATATTTTTACAGCTCTGTTTTTGAAGCGATGTTTGTGTCTTTTGAAGAACTTTGGTACATTTACTCTATTGGGATCACTACATAACTCATAATTTATTTTCTCGGCCCCTTTGGTGTTTTCTTCAAAGCCAGTATTAATAACAATGCCACCCATTCGGTGTCAGTATGTGACAGTGTTTTTTTATGAAATCAGCAAATATTACTCAGAAAGTGCATTTCTAGGGAGGCAGACGGGCACCAGGGGATGTCTGTCTGTTTGGTCGGCCACTGGATGAATGTAGATTGTTCTCTGCGCTGTGTTTTTGTGTGTGTTTTCTTTTTTATATGTGAGGAAAACCTATTGTTTGCAGAATGCCTAAAGAGGTTATCTCTTCTAAGATTCATGTACTGTAAAGCTATGTCTTTTTTTTTTTTTGTATTCACTAGACCACACCGAAAGTTATATTTACTCATATTTTGGTGCGAAAAGCAAAGCAGAGTGTGTGACCTCGGCACCACATGCATCGTCTAATACTCCAGTTTCTTGTTTTTCTCGATGGGGGAAGTCTACGCAACGTTAATCAAGTCTGTCTCTCGCAGCGGTGGGTTTCACGCAGTGGCGGGGCGGAGGGAGGTGAAGAAACGGGGGAGGGGGGAGGGGGGAATGAGATAGTCCCAGACTTGACCTTCCTCGGCGATGCTCGCAGTAGCGGCGTGGCAAACGACGTTGCACCGCTGAGACGCCGCCTGCTCCACGGTACCCAGAGGTTTCACAGGATTATCCTCAGGACGCCTCTGGAGAGGTTGTTGCTGCTTTACTTTGCGAACAATATTGCTTGCGATGCAATATTTTGTTTAGTTTCTTCTTCTGGTTGCAGTTTTTGTTTTTGGTTGCAGTAGATTTGTTGCCTCCCTGTGGAGACGTGAGTGATGCCATGTGAATCATAACATTAAAGCAACAAAATCCACGTATTTCGGTTGCAGGGACGGTACGACCACGCCTCGGTGTAGCACTTGAGGCTATCCTCGGCTCTTTTTTACAGTGTATCGTTCAGGAAAAGGGATGAGAATGGACTCAGTTGGAGCCTGCAGTGAGGTGTGCATTGTAAAGAAGGAATCACTGAACGGGGAGGGGAAGCTTTTAGGACAGACAGACGGAAAAAACAGACGGAACGAGAGACAAAGAGCAACCTAGCTGTGTGCTTTTTATTTATAGATTCACATGTGTGCATGGATGAGTCTCTCTCGGTTCCTCGAGCAGGGCCGCACGCTGTGTTTTGTCCTCAGCATGACTGATTGATATGACTCATTTACTGGCTGCAGAAAGCTGTTAGGACCAACAGGCTGTGAAAAATTAAGATATCCTAATGAGACGACCAGATAAGGCGCACAGCACAAGTTTGGATGATTCGATCTGATTATGACCATAAAATGCTGTCAGTCCTAATGGATAATGTTACAAAAGCCCTCTAATTTAACAAGCACCCTTCCCTCCAGCTACAATAGATTGAGATGTAATTGAAACAATTAGAGGCAGAGGAGGTAGAGGGCTCAACGGTTACAGCGAGGATAAGAGAAGGCGATGCGAAGACTCCACTGGCATCCCTTTGCTCCCCTCAGCTCTTAAACTTGAATGACCTTTGAGTCGTCTGTCCCGATTTTCGAATCTGTTCCTCCATTTATTTTAATTGAATGAAAATATCAGCCTGCACAGCTCTCATCCCTTCCTGGTCCACATGTTGTGCTCTGTCCATCATATTGGGAGCCCTTTCAATTAACCAGATTGAATAAAAATCATGTTGCTGGCAAACGATGACACACTCCCTCTTGCTTATGTAAACATGACGCCGGCATCATGGCCAGCCTGGAAAGGGCGCCCACTCGCTTTGACCCCCTTTGCTCAGAACCACCTTAGGCTTGCCCCCCTTTAGCTCAATCCTGCTTTATTTTTTAATTGCACTCCGAGGCGTCCGTCATGTTTGGTGTAGGATTTTAGACTGAGTGGCCTTCTTCATCTAGCCTTATTACAGCCAAACTTTGAGGTGGGCTAAGCAGTACCTTTCAGCTGAGCGAAGCCTCGGGCAAAGACATTTACGTAGGCAGAATCTTCATTAGTTTTCCAAAACTGTGAAAATGTAAAGATATTGCGGCATTAGTTCGATCCATGGGACTGAGCGCCGTACACCTTTGCACTCCGCTCACCTCTGGGCTGGAAGGGAAGTGAGCGTGTCCCCATAGCAACACAAACCCACGAAAAGCACAGTTCTGGTGGATATGTTTGTGAAGAGGGGAGGGGGAGATACTCAGGCCAGCCACCACATGTTAAACAAGAGCTTTACACTGAACCCATCTCTGCCTCTGAGTCCTTCCCAGCGCCGTGCGACGGCGGTAAAGAGGCTGTTGAATGAGTCACAGCGTGTCAGTGCCACTAAGATGACCTCATCCTGCACTACTTCTTCTTCTTCTTCTCTTTTTTTATTTTTATATTTTATTTTATTTCTGGCTGTGCCTAATTAATCTGGGCACTGCGCTTGGCTCCTGACAGCAGGCTTGTAAAGTAAGATTTGTGCACTGCTCATTATCATTGATGAAGTGGAGTGTCAGTGGTGCCAGGAAGCTTGGCTGGTCGGGGCTGATGTGGGTGAGCTGGTGGTGGGGAAGTCGTCAACCCAGTCACTCTCGTCTCCGCTCCGACAGTCCCACTCGCAGATTAATTGCTCCCAGAACACTTTTGCGGTTGAATTGAATTGTAATGATTCATAAGGAAGTGTAAAGTGTCTGATTGTACGTGGATGTGGAGGCGGTCTGGATTATCTCAGGGGTATATCCTGCACATTCAGTTGTTTTGCTTTCATATTAAAGCTGGTGAAGGGGAAAAAACACTGACGCCTGTATTGACCGAGCCACTACAGTGTTGCAGTCAGTGTTTAGCTGCAGGCATGAATTTCCTTTTGATTATTATTACACTTAAATGCATTCATATATGAACTACATTTTTTATTCAGAGGAAGGTCAAGAGAAAATTAACCGTCGTCTGCCTGCTGGTTATACGGACATTTAATTTATCACATTAATTCTGTGATACATAGCCTATCTAATAATGTTAATGTTTTATATTCAATCTTTTTTTTTGGCCAATTCTAATTAAAAGTACATTGTACCATTAAGAATATGTATAAACATCTTTTCAATTTGTCGTGTGTCTTTAAAAGTTCAATATATAAGACTTTCAAGTCACATGCTTTGTGTTGTTGATTTCATTGCTAAGCTAATGGTAGCTAGTTTGGATATATGTCTGCTTTGTAGCCTATTTGTCCACATCTGAAATTAGCCTTTAGTTAAATTTGGTGCAACACATCTTTTCTTTCAATTTCTCTCAGAGATTGATGTGTTTTTGTACCTGTTGGTACCCCCACCTGTTACACCTGAAGTTAACTGAACTGAACTAAACTGAACTGAACTAGCTTTGCACAATGTGGTCACTGTAGAAGAGCAGAAGGCAGAGGCACTGAACATGTCAGGGTCCTCTGTGAAAAACATACTTGAGTTCTTTAAAATGAAATACCACACCACAACACACCACAACACAACACACAACACAACACACCACACACCACAACACAACACACCACAACACACCACAACACAACACACCACAACACACCACAACACACCACAACACAACACACCACAACACACCACAACACAACACACCACAACACACCACAACACAACACACAACACAACACACAACACACCCCCTCGAGGTTGTTGGCTGTGCTGCTCTGTCCCATTCAACCAGTAACTGAACATTTCAGGTAATCGGCTTGAAGTTTGGACATATTTTCAGTTTTTATTACAACTGCTGTTGCTGATAAACAGTTATGTCGTACTCAGAGAAATGTTCGTCAGAAGTCTTGACCTTATATGTGCAAATGTCATGACATAAGTAGTTATGAAATGTAACAAATTAAGAAGGGATTAAAAGAGGTTGTAGAAATCCACTCGATTTTTGCCGGAATGAATACAGATAGCTTTGCAGCACCTGGAGGGTTCAAATTCAAACTTTATGAACTATTAGGGTCCAAATACACAAAGAAATTAACCAAAGACTAATAAAAGCACGTTTAGCAAAATATGACCACTTTAATACAAAGTGGACTAGTTTAACCCTGTAAAACCTGAACCAGTTCTTTGAAACTGGAGTTTTTATTGGTCCTTCTGAACCACCAAATTTTATTTTATTTTAAAAAAATTTTTCAAATATCAATTTCCATGTAGGATTTTACAATTTTGTATCCTATTTGATACGGTGGGTCTCAATGCTCAAATATTATTATTTTTGGACAAGCAAAAACATCGTAACACAAACATGTCTAACAAATTGGTAATTCCTTTTCAAAATGTTCACACTTCTTCCTCCTTCCTCATTAATGTTAATCTTGTAGTGCCACTGGAAAGGCCTCTGGTGAATGAATTCCTCCCCCCTGGTGGATTATCTGTGTGGTGCATGTATCTAATTATATACATCAGGTTTTTCCAAGCAAAACAAAATATTACACTGATCATGTAGAGGGCTTCAAAACTCATGTATCAAATATGATACGTTCGGCGTTATCGTCTTAAATTGATCCATAGGTACGGTGGTGTATGGTGGTATGTTACCATTAAGTTCAATATATATCACATCTTGCTGTTAAAAAATGCCCACACAACCATTCCGTGCAGGACACGATGATGAGTTGAATAACTGTCACTAGAAATGAATCTTTGGGCGTAGTGACGAACTGAATCTGGGGATTTAACACAACAGTGGAGCCAGAGCAGCGCCTTCGCTTAAACCAGAGAATAGCCGACCTAACTCGACTTGAGCTGGACTGGATCATTTTAATGCACCCGCTGAGCTCACAGGGCTTTAAAAGGTCTGAGAAACTGTAGCACATGTAGATGATAAGTGCCTCGCTGAGGTTTTCTGATGGCATTGGCCATGACTAATGTGGCCACACAAGTGCTAAGGTGAAGAGGAGCGAATGCGAACAGATGGTGATGTATAGACAGGGATAGCCTCTATTTAGGTGGACCAGCCAGTTCATCTCAGACATATTGATCGGCACAATTTACTCTCTTTACTCAGAGGATTATGGCTCTGTAGAGTAATATAAAGGTTTCCTGACATGTCAATCAGCTGTCAGCGCCAATTCCACTGAGCAGATTTCAGCCTGTCACTGAGGTGGACTTGCCAACTCCCCCACCAGTCAGACAGGCTGCATCGCCAAGGGTTCTTGGAGGGCATATTAAGACCACATCTCTATTTAAGAATAAGAATAACACAGTCTTACGTATCACTTTACTCTCCCTATATTTATTTACGATTATAGGAAAAAAATTGTGTTGTCGCTGTGATGCAGATCCTAAGTTAAGTGGAGAATGTTAAATTGAATATAGCCTCTGCAATAACTATGATGCAAATTAGTGACGTTGGGTATATTTATAATAGTGATAAACCCCTAGAAGTCAGAGTCCGTACCCACGTACACATTCCTGTTAATATCTTACTCAAAAAACATGCTTAGAAATAATAATTTCTGATGATTTCTGTTTTATATGTGGTGGGTTTCCAGATTTACAGAGCATCTGGTCAGTCCCTGAAGCCCCCCCCCCCCTTCATACCAGTTCTCAATGTTCAGTCAATGAATGCTCAGTTTGGAGACAAAGAGAGCTGTTTCCATGCTCTTTTATAATGGAGTTCTGGTTAGTTGTTTGATTGATTAATTGATTAATCTATTGATTGATCATTGTTCATTTCATGTCAAGTTAAGAACAACAATTTTTAAAAAAAAATATGTATTATGAATGAATGAATATTTATTTCGGTCATGTACAAAACACATACATATAAGGAACATACAATACAATTTGCACTACTTTTGTGAACAGTGTCTGTCATGTCTAAATTTCCATTTACACACAGTAAAGGTGTGTTTCACTTTTTTTTCTTTCAAAATCGGATTTCTAATTTTTCAGCTTCGGGGCTCAACATTTTCATCTCAGTGTTCCAGTACAGATGACTCTTTATTCTCCTGATAGTTGAGAACTTTCTGCACCTTTTAATTGTAGGTTATTTTATCGATGCTGCTGTTGATCAGTTATTCCAGTCAACAATCCAAACAAATAAATCTGCCAATGGAATAAGTGAAAATTATCTTGGTCAGATTTCTTGAAATAAGATTTTCCAGATCTGTTGTCTAAAAATAAGCTCTTATATTTTACTGAAAAGTTACTCTTGAGGTGATTCTGTCTTATTTTAAGTGTGATGAGATATTTGGACTAGGAATGAGAGAAATACACTTGGTCAGATTGAGATTTTTGCAGTGTTGCTTGTGTAACCTTGGCTGATTGCGATGAGTTCTAACCATCATATAGCAGCACTGTGTGGGCGCTCTGCTTGAAATGCATGTTTTTGGGGCCCCCCTGTTTCCTTCTGACCTCTGAAAATGACTCCCTGGCAGGAAGTGTGCATGTAGGCAGGCCAGCGGCAGGGCATTGATTCCATGGTTGGATTTATTGTTGAATCCCTCTGTTTGGATGAGAGGCTGTGACCTTGCCCATCTCAGGTGTTGAGAGCTGATGCCTTACTACCCATGGGCTGTAGTGAAGTTATTAAAAACTCCATTACCGCCATTCAAAGGTAGACATAACTCACAGTGGGGATATAGAGATGTCAAAATAGAGATTGATCTGAGAAAGAAGTGTAACCCAGAGAAAAACTTAAGAAAGGCAGAAACACTGCCAGAACTGGAAAACTGAGCGTTAGACATCAGTCAGACCTGAATGGATCTCTCAGCTATATATCTATCATACCGTTTTTCAATAACCGCTCTCTGTCACTGTGTAGATCCTGAAGGAGTTCAAGGATGAGGACTGGGACATCGGCAATATCGTCCACACGCTGACCAATCGACGGTATGGAGAAAAATGTATAGCCTATGCGGAAAGTCACGACCAGGTATTTCCTACGCCGCCCTATTCGGATTCACCCCAACAGCGTTATTGTGGAACATCACAAAGTTATCCGCATTGTAATTTTGCAGGCTTTGGTCGGGGATAAGACTCTGGCCTTCTGGCTGATGGATAAGGAGATGTACACAAACATGAGCTCCCTGGATCCCATGACGTCCATCATAGACCGCGGCATCCAGCTTCATAAGATGATCCGCCTCCTGACTCACGGTCTGGGCGGGGAAGGATACCTCAACTTCATAGGTGAGCTTGGAACCGTTTCACACATTTTACTTTAACCCTGTAAAGCCCGACCCATTAAATCATTGACAGAAAATTCCAGTTCTTTGAAGCTGGAGTCTTTATTGGTCCTTCTGAACAAGCCCCAATTTTTTTTTTTCAAATATCAATTTTAATTTTGTATCATATTTGATACATCAGGTCTCCGTGCTCAACTGTTATTCTTTCTGAACAAACTAAAACATAATATAACACAAACATGTCGAACAAATTAGTAATTCCTTTTCAAAATTGACAAAGTTCTGCCTCCTTCCTCATTAATGACAGTCTTATCATGTCACTGGAAAGGCCTCTGGTGTATCTAATGTATCTAATTGTATCTAAATCTCGTATCTGAATTTACCTAATTGTATACATCAAGTTTTTCAAGAAAAAAAATATCACACTGATCATGTAGAGGGCTTTAAAACTCATGTATCAAATCTGATACCTTTGGTGTTATAGGGTTAAGTTAAGATAAAATGAGATGATATGCACAACATATTTTATACATTAAAGATGTTTTTTTTTTTTTTTTACAGTAAACAGTTAAATACTGAGTTGTGTGTGAGGTGACTAAAAAAGTGTATGTGAATGGTTTGTATGGATGCTTTGTGTTACTGGAAAATATACAGAAAAAAAAGTGTGTTAACAAAGTAAAGGAAGCGGAATTGATTTAATTATTAGTTTGTAAAAAGGGGGTGGGAGTCTATAAGTTATACTTCTTCCCTCTCCTTTTCGAGTGCCGGAAAAAATTTTTGGACCATGTTGTATGGTTCTTTGGTATCTGATGATTTTATGTGCTCAAAATAAAACTAAACTAACTAAATAAAATATAGATTAAAGTATGTTTATAGGTGCAAATCTATAATATGTTTTATTTTGCTGTTTCTTTTAAAAGCATGATGTGTAATTTCTGCCAGTATGGGATTTTCCAATATAGATGAGATGAGATGAAATTCCCAAAACAACAAGAAAAGAACAGAAGCAAAAGCAAGAACAATGTTAAAAGCAAAAAAGATCAAACTGTGTATTAAAAATGATAAGGGATAAAAAATAAATTAAAAAAAGATGAGAGGAATATGTAAAAGGGAATATAGACCCTAGACACAATCTAAAGCCTATAAAAAAACATAAATGGACAGAAATATTATAAATATTAAATATGTACAACATACTATATAGTACAGTACTTTTAACAGCAAATTCATAACCAAATATGTTAGTGGTGTCATTATTGAATTAGACAAGCTCATACACAGAAGTTTATGGAAGGAAATTGAGGCATTTTGTAAATTATAGGCCTTTTTTTTTCTTCAAATAAATGGTTAAACATTGAGTTGATAAAATAGGTGCAGGTCTATGACATGTTTTCTATTGGTGTTTCTACTAAAAGCATGGTTTCTGCCAACATGGGCTTTTCAACAAAGATGAGATGAGTTGAGATAAGATGAAATTTACAAAAACAAACCAACAGCAGCAAAAGCAAGAACAATATTTACAGATCTGGAAAATCTCATTTCAAGAAATCTTACCAAGACGATTTTTCTTTTTTCCAGATCATTGTCTAAAAATAAGTTCTTATATCTCACTGAAAAGTTACTCTTTAGGTGATTATATATTATTTTAGATGTGATGAGACATTTAGGCTAGAAATGAGAAAAATACACTTGGTAAGATTTGGATTTTTGCAGTTTAGAGACCTGGTTTCCCCGTGGGGATAATGAAGTGATTGTTATTAGACCTGACACAGACAAGGTAATGAATTAGTTTTAATCAGGTGCGTTTAGTGACACAAGTTGTAGGCCTCAAGTAGGTTTGTTGTTTTAGCAAAAGTATCACAATATATTATAATGTGCGTCTGCATTTCTTAGTCTCTGTAACAAGATACAACTGACATACTGTACAGCGAAAGCAAGAATTTCAGAAAAAACCTGAAGTATCCAGTATTTAGTGTGGCCTCCCTTTGGCATGTCTTGAACTCTTTTAAACAGACATGATGAGATTTACTGAACTCATCTTCTAGTCTTTTGTACCAGGTTTCATTCAACACACGTCCATGTTTCGTATTGCTTGGATCAGATCACACTAAATACTGACGGGTTCCCTTAGAGCTGTGTAGATTAGATTTTTTGTGAGTTTTTAACACAGTGCAGGATAACTCCCTCTATTTATTTTGCTGTTGTTGTATTTTAAAGATACTAAATAATTTTCTCATTATCGCCATGTCGAAACAACATAGCTAAGGGTGGCCTAAGCCTTAACTACAGTGCTTTATATTCACATTATTTCATTCACATTGTTTTCTTTACAAAGACATTAAAGAAATCTCATCTTTTAATGTTTTTTTTTCTCATGAAATGACGGTAATGGTGGAGTCTTTGGTTATTTGATGCCATTAGTATGTGACTAAATGAAATGGATTCTTACATGTTATTAAATGTACATTTCTTTGATTTTCATACCTTTTGGTAACATTTGACATAATGTAATTGCCAGTCAAAATATATGACATAGACCTACAGTAGTTGCTATTAGATACTTTAATGCCAAAATATTCCATACCATAGCTTATAACCTTTAACATGAATGAGCCCACACTGTAGCAGTTTTTCTATATGCAAAGCAAGTTTATTTGTATAGCACTATTCATACACGGGGTAACTCAAAGTGCTTTACAATGGCATAAAAAAATCACAGAAGAATAAAAGATTCCAAAAAGGGTTGTAGAAGCCAATAACGTAATAATGAACCACTACGTAATAAATTTGCCATTTTTAAAATGTAATAGGCCAATAACGTAATAAAAGTTCTGAACCGATAACGTAATAACTTATTACGTTATTGGCTGGTTATTATGTTACTGGCCTGGTAAAAAAGAAATTATTTGCAAATGTAATAACTAAGTTATTATCTTATTGGTTCAGGACTTTTATTACATTATTGGCCTCTTACATTTTAACCCTAGTGTGATGTCAGTATTTCTGTTCCTCAGCCAGTGTTCATGAGTCTGGTGGACTCGCTAGAGTTTTGGGTTTTACAAAACAACACAATCAAACAATTTTATGTTAAAATACTCCACAGATGTTTATTTCATCATCCCAATTACAAGTCATATGAACAGCAAACATGGTTCATATTTGCCCTTTACTTTTGTTAGATCACATTT